>OY282452.1:10314166-10854166 GCA_958295655.1 Palloptera scutellata | reverse complement strand
GAGTAAAGAAGGAATTCAAAAATCAAAACCTGCTGGCACATTCAGCCTTAAGTGCCAGACTTGCTTTCTTTCTTTCTTTCTTACTGCTACACTTTTCTCTTGCTTTCCATCTCCTTCGCATTACAAGTCATCTCATTCCACTTCACTTCATTCAGTCATTCATTCAGCCATTCATGAATTCATTCGAAATTCTCCATTGCACCGCTATTGAAACGTTCACACCACTCCAGCAACTCTTTCACCTCTCGCGCATAATAATCCTCTTGACGACCACTGCCACTACCGCCGCCACCAGCTGCACCACTGCCACCACCAACAACACCCACTAGAGGTCACACATTATGACATTGTTGCTGACCGCTACTGCTGCTGGCACCGCTGCCGGTGTTGCTCAACAAGCTGCGCTCACTAGCCACGCTGCTGGGTGCATAAATCAATTCATTCTCGACAACAACATTAGCGGCAGCTATCATCTTTTGCTGTTGTTTCTGCTGCTGGTGACGTTCATCGATAGCATTTTCCGAGCACGAACTTAACGAGCTGCTGCCACCAATGCTGCTATTACTTTTGACATTACCAACGTTACCGCTAACAACACCGCCACCGGCACCACCACCACCACCACCGCTTATTGTGGTTGAGCTAGCTCCACCAATGCTGCGATTGTAGGATGAAGAATGCGATGAGCGATTGGATTGCGAACGCCAATTGTTGTAGTTGTTGCCGCCACTGCCAGCGCTAATATCATTGTTTGAAATCGATGATGTTCCTCCATGCGGATGTACTTGATTTGATGGGGGTATGGGCAGCAATTGTTGTTGTATCTGTGTTGTATGTGACAATGGATACTGCAGGTGCTGTTGCTGCTGTGGCTGTTGCTGTTGCGGCTCTTCATCGACTTTTATATACAATCGTTCCATATCCTCTAAATCACCATCGGCTAAATGGTACAATGCCTGATCATCGCTTGACATCAACATTGTCATCGGCGAAGGTGAGCCACCGCAACCGGAATCGGCCAAGCCATTGTAGCAAAATGAAGACGCATCCAAATCCATGAGATTCTTTGTTATTGTTGTCAGTTCTGTGGAATTATTGCTGTTACTGCTGCTGTTGTTATTATTCAATGCATTCAACGTTTGCTGCTTATCAATTATCAGTTGTGCTGATGCTGGCGGCGCAGTAGCTGCTGCCACGGTTGCATGCGCTTGAAAGTTCTGTGCTTGGGTATTTATAATTTTGAAACGAGCGCTTTGTCCGGCGCCACCACTGCGTCTCAGCGTGCCAATGCCTGCAAATTGCTGTTGGGGCTGCAACGGCTGTAACGGCTGCTGCTGCTGATGATGATTTGTTGCTGCATCGTAAGTGTGACAATTGCTTAGCTTATTCTCAGTTATGTGTATCTTCTCCTTTGGATAATAATATTGCTCAGAGTAAACTGATCGATTGCCGCCAGTGTTGCTTGGATAAATTTCACTAGTGGTTGACATTTGCTGATAAATGTTACCCATAGAAGTCTGTTGTTGTTGCTGGAGTTGCATTTGATGCTGCTGTTGTTGTTGGTGCTGCTGCTGCTGTTGCTGCTGATGATAGTGCGGATGCATTGGACGTTGATGTGGTTGTGGCTGAATCTGTTGCATTGAATAGCCAGTGCCTGGTCGTTGCTGATAACGTGCCTGCTGCTGTTGCTGCTGCGGCAGTCCACTGTTGCTGCTGCCATTGCCGCCTCCATTTAATATCGCCGATGTTGCATACGGTGCTGGTGATGCTGTATTATTACGCTGCATGCCAACGCCGTATTCGCTTGGAGCTTTCCCGAAACTCGACACTTCCGCATAGTCCGTGGGTATGTTGGAATATTCGCCTACGTATCTGCAAATGCAATGATAAAAAAGTTTTGTATTATTTTCGCTGTCGTTAATATTGGACAAGTTTTTTTTGTTTGTGTTGCTGTTGTTCTGCATTTCGACTGTGAGTGAGTGAGCATAGGGAAATTCGGCGAAATAGTAATGGTCGCCTGCGTAGCTGCGCTGGGAGGCAGCAGTTAAATGAAATTATTTCGGTGCTTTTTGGTAGGATTTGGCGTAACGATTTATTGCGTGTGGTCTGCCTGCATTGCATGGAAGATTTTTAAATTTCTACAACAGGGCAATATTGAGGTGACCAGCGGTACCGGTTAATCAATGTTTTCATCAGAAGTTAGCGGAAGGACTTTAGGTTGCATACACGGTGTCTCAGAACGTCAACATCATCGCTTAGGGGGCTGAAAGGCTAGCTCACAGGTAACCAAAATATCGGAATAAGTATTACCTTAGAAAACAATTTTTAATTTTTAAGATATTATCACTTTTCGGAGAAAACTCATGAATCGAGCAAAAAAGTTTTTTAGTTCAAAGTTATGACAAAAGTCATTAGGTTTTTTTTTTGACTCTTATCAATAACAGGGCTAATCAGTGTTTAGTAATAAAAATTAGAGTCTTAAAATATGATATTTTGTAGCTGTGGCACTCGAAAAACCAATCTAAGGTGTTGAATCTGCCGAAATTCAGAGAAGCGCCAGAATGTCTAAAAAACGAGCAATTATTTTCTAAAGTTTTATTCCGATATTCTGGTTAATTATGAGCTGGCCTATCAGCGATGTTGACCTTTGGGTCACCCTGTATACATATGAGTTACTAGTGTGTTTAATGTTTTCGAAGGCAATTCAAAAAACGACAAAAGGTGTATCTCTTTTTCCTATGGATCTCTGATACTGAAAATGTCGCATTCCTGTAAACAATATTCCATATAAAGGGTGATCTTTTAAGAGCTTGGTTTTTTGATAATTAAAAAAAAACACAGGAATTTTACAAAAGCCATTTACTTTTTAAGGATAATTTCACTTAAATGTTGCTCTCGGCTACGCTCCATTCAGAAGGTTCAATTTTGGCACACATTTTCATAAATTTCGGCCGGAATCTCACCAATGACACATTAAATGTTGACTTCCAAAGCAGCAATAGTGATTCGCTTGTCACTATAGACAATAGACTTAACATAGCCCCACACAAAATAGTCTAACGGTGTCAAATCAGTCAAATCACACGATCTTGGTGGCCAATTGACTGCACCAAAACGTGAGATTAACTCGCTTCTCAATTGATGCATGGTTTCACATACAGTGTGAAGACACCGTCCATCAAGACACCGACTTGTTGGAACCACATGTAAGCCGAGTCCAATTCTTGAATTTTCGGCAAAAAAAAGTCTGTTATCATCGAACGGTACCTTTCTCCATTGACCGTAACGTTGCGGTCTTCATCGTCTATGAAGAAGAATGAACTGTCAGAAATATAAACGTCAAAAACCAAGTAGCAAAAAAATCACTCTTTAATTCGGATAAAACTATTTTTTCAAATTAAAAACAAAAACCAATTAAAATATTCCGTTTATTTAACTAAAGATAGTTAGAGAGCTTTTCGAGGCGGGCAGCATTTCGAGGTAATAGTGCGAGTTTAGATAGAACAAATGCTAATATCTCATTACATTTTGTTAGAAAGACCTAGACCATTGTTGGGCAGTTGGGCTTGCATACGAGCATAACGGTTTTGACCATCATGTATGCAATAAATTTAAAGAGATGAGCTCTCTACGCTCCTGCCCATCTCTGCTCTAGGCAAAACTCATTGATTATTGGCCATTAAAAATAAATATTCAACTAATACAAATCTTTAATCATAAAACTAAATGAAAATAATCAAGAAACTAAAAATTGCTCAGCTGCATAGAGTTAAGATTTCTGCTGCGACTTTCAACTGGTCACCTCAAAATATATACAAAATGATAAAATTTTTTTTTTTTAATGAAGTTTTTCTGCCTCTCATCACTCTCCCTCACCCTCTCTCTCTCCCCGTCTCTCCACCTGTATCTCTCCCTCATGCTCTTGGAATTTTGTATTTTCATTTCAGCATAAATAAATTACTAGCTTAAACGGGTTAAAGGTGCAAATGGAGAGCCCATATATTTCAGAAAAATGTTCAGTTTTTATTTCACAGCGCAACTACTCGCTTGTCGTTGTTGTGGGGCTTGCTGCTGGCTGGTTGTCCATGGCTGTGTGTGTTTCCATGTTTGAGTGTATATATTTATGTATATGGAGAATATAAAAGCGGATTAAAATTTTGTACATTTTTAACGGCTAAAAATGCACAGAAATAAAGCTTTAAAATTGCAAACTGATTATGTCGAAACGGGTAAATGGGAAAGTGATAGAGAGGGCGAGAGGCAGAGAGTCTGTGAAATCGAGTGATGAAGGAAAGAGGACAAAGGAGGAAGAAGAAATAAGCATGAATATGTAGGAGCATCATAGCGAGTAAAGGCTTGCGCAGCTGAAGCAGTCAACATCAGCAGCTGTTAGCAGGAAGGAAGGCAGTCAGCGAGTATTGGCATTATTTAAGCTTTTAAAGTGCAGCGCTTTAAAAAAATGTATGTATACACATACAGGCACACACACACACACACACACACACACACACACACGTATACACTACAAATATACATACATAACTATGTGCATATATTTATTGTATATATAAAACCTTCAAGTAATGCACGCCAGTTTTCGTTTCGAGTTTTATTTTGTTTCCGCTTTTTGTTCTGTGCTTATTCAATTTTTAAATATAAAATGTTTAATAATATGGCGCCATTTCCGCTTTTTCGAAATATTGGTGGCCTACAGTTTATGCATACATACATACAGACATACACAGTTGCAAAAATGTACGTTTATTTAATACATATTCATTTATATTTCCACTTTTAAATTATCTGTTGCTGCTGCTGCTGCTTGCTGTTGTGCGTATTACTGATGTTGCTTGTTGTTGTTATTGCTGTTGCCTTCTGTTTTTATTGTTGTCATCATTGTAAGTTGTACTTTAATGAGTAACAAGCAACAACAAGCAACAACAACAACAAGCATAAGTAGCAGCATATCAGTGGTATTGGCAGTAGCGAACCAAAAGCAGAAGCAGTTGACTTGCAGCAACATGGCCATTGCCATTGTAATTTTGCTATGTGTGTATGCATGAATTATTATCAATATGATGTGAGTGTGTGCGTGTTTGTGCGTGTGTGTGTGTGTGTGTATCCACGCAGTTCTACCGCTTCTCCCATTCTCTGTCTTTCCATTCCATTTTATCTCATTCTTTTCATTTCATTTATATTATCATGATTAAAATTTAATAATTATTAATTATTTTTATATAGCCAACTGATATTTGTTAAAATGTAGCTACTACTTGTTGTTGTTGTTATGTGTTTTTTTATGTGACTGCTGTTGTTGTTTTTATTCCTCTCTTTATAATTGTTATGTTATTTCATTAAATTACAGCATACAAACACAAAAATTTTAAATTCTTAATTTTGATGTGTAATTAAGTGTGGATCAGCCAAAATGATTGTGATTAAAAAATGCTCCTATGTAGAAGTAGCATAGAGCTGTGGATAAACTGAAAAGCACACGCAAATAAACACACTTACACACAGAACTTTTTCTATCTACTACTTAATTATTAACAACTCATTAAAATATTTATATTTAATAATAATTTGTATTTGAAAGTAGTAGGAAGTCGATGGAGCGTAGTTGGTAGAGCGTTGGCCTGCTACGCACAGTGTCCGGGCTCAAATTTTGCCACAGGTAAAATCAAAATGTAGAAAACAGGAGCACCTCTTGGCAGGCAATGGCAAACCTACAAGAGTTAAAATTGCCTATGAAAAGCTTTTCACTTCGCCGTTCAAATTCGGTTTAAGACTTTAGGTCCCTTCCATTCTCAATGTGTCATTTACATTGTGTGTCCATCACATCCATTCACTTAAATAGTAAAATACGGTGGCATATGAGACATTTCTTTTTTCACTACACAATATGAGTGAATGCGAAAAGTTCGACCTAGGCCCTGTTGTGCCTTTAAAAGAAAAGATTCTATTGTACATGTACTAGATAACAATAAAATACTTTACAAATAAAAACATTAATTAAAAGAAATTTAAAAACAAAGCAAATATATAATACAAAAAAAAAAAAAAACACACAATTTGTGTTGCTATAAATTGTTTTCTTGCTTAAACTTAGCATATAAACACACCCTAGCGTATGAGTGACATTTAATTGTAAAAGTCACATGCAAGCGCGTCACTCACAGCAAATGTGTGTGTGTTAGGCAACCCAACAACATAAATAGACAATATTTTCTTTTTTTTGTAATTGAATTTAAGTATTTTAAATGCATTAGCCATTATGGAGTGGAACACTGTGGCGTATGAGTACCTTTTTTTTTTTTTGCAACTGCTAACAAATTGTCACATATTTGTTTTTCGTATTTACATATTTGAAATACTTCGTCCCTGAAATTAATTTACATTCATATTCGTACATAGTACATGTATAGAATATGTGAATGGATCCCGCATTAAAAATCTGATTGTATAGCAGGGATATATAGAGAGGGAGAAAGGGAGGGAGACGATTGGGTTAAAAGATTTAGAGCAAGAAGATATCGAAATTTACATATACCCTCAAAAAAATAGAAACAGAATATGTCACTATCAACATATCGAAGAAATTGTCGTATATGTATGCGTGTACAAAGAGCAGCAGATTCAACTGAAGATAAGTTGTACGATTTTGTAGTTCTTACAAACTTTCCTAATGCCAGCAGAAGTGTTTGTTAGATGAAGCAAAGGTAGGAAGAATTTTGTCTTCATGCGATGGGAATCATGTACAATTAGGCTTAAGCTGAAGTACTTGAGACACAGTGGTCACCATGACGAAGTGGATAGGTGCGCTATCAGCACAGCCAACAATCGAAAATCGAAAAAAATATGAATTTTTGTACACGGCAACATCTCTCGGCAGGCGGCAATGACAAACCTTAAAGGGTAAAGATTACCAAAGAAGAGCTTTTCAATTTGCCATTCGGACTCGGCATAAAACTATTCGTATACAAATATAACTGGCACCAAATCAATGAGCGCGAAATGCTTTGCCTGGGCTTTCTATGGGGTGTTGTGATTATTCTGGTCCTGAATGCAGTAGACTTATGTATGCATATAATGATTTTTTTCCTAATAGTTCTAGGCTTTGGTTTAACTCACAGAATACAAAGTGAATAGAATTATTTTTGAAAGTTTTCGCTCACAATTTACATATTTCATATTTTTTTTACCTCTGTACCAGGTTAGGTTAGGTTTCAAAGGCAGTCCTTTAGTAGCACATACTTAGAACAGTTAGTTGTATTGTAATGCCATTTAGGTTGTTTCTACAATTACTCGAATCTTCATTAGAACTTATGAGGTTTACTAAACTTCAGATTCCCTGATGTCAGCAGATTCAACTGAAGATAAGCTGAACGATTTTGTAGTTTTTATAAACTTTCCTAATGCCAGCAGATTCGGCGGTCAGCTAGGTTGCTAACGAAGAGTTGACCTGAGGAGGTGTGGCAAGAGCGCTGGACAATTGTAAAGATGATGGAATGCAGTTTCCTACTCTTTCTCCATATCGAGACAGACTTCTGCAGAAGTGGGGTTACTGGACAGTCCTAATCGACTGGCATACCTTTCAATCAGGCAATGTCGAGTGATTATTGCTAAAACTTTTCTAATAGCATACCTACATACTTGGAGAAGTAAGAGAGTCTGAGTCTGACCTTCTGTGTACCGACATGCCTGTAAATTAAATCAACCTCAAGATTGGATCTGTGTAAAATCTGCTTTGTAGATGAATCCTCTATTTATTTTATCTGGGTATATTTAATTTGAAAAGCAAAATTAGAGTTTAGCAGGAAAGTGTTTCCGTTGAGTAGCAGCTATAGTATTCTATTGGGTAGCAGGTAATCACATGTATTTACCATTGACAGGTAATCACATATATTTGATTTGTTTTCGATAACTAGGACCGACTAACGAACATATGCCATGACCAAAAAATTGTGTAATAAAATAACTCAGAATCGAGCAACGATCATCAAGAATAATCTCAGCAAATTGCCTACCCTTTTCTAGACTCTATTTACACTTATAAAGTATTAACTTCCGATTGCCTAAGAACCTTCCAAAATCCGATATCTAACCAGAAAACTATTTACATATCTAATGATATTTTTAAGTTTTGACTTAAAAAGTGATGAACTGAATAATGCCTGCTCTCTACTCTTCCTTGACTTCCTGTGAATGCCATTAAATGCTGTCAAACTTATATTAGAATTACTGAATAATTCTACTAAAATGCCTTGTGCATAATTTGCATTACATTGGTAGTGGTTTTAGAACTACTAAGTACAATAAAATATTTTCAAAAACCGCAGAATTTTAATAATATTAATATTCGCATACAACCACAAATTAGCCAGTAATAATGATGCTGCATACAAGAATTTGTTGAGTTTAAATTAAAATAATTAAAACTGAAACAATGGTATCCTGTGGCATGTGCATGAATTTTGAATCCATACTGCTGCTCTAACTACACATACGAACAGAAACTACCTACCAACACACACACACACACACACATACATACAAGTACACGTACACATCAACAAGCGCTCATAACTAATTCAATTAAGCGTATTTTGATGCTTTTGTGTAAGCATATTTACATACTATATGAGTACCTACATATGTATTTACTTATATACATACATATATAAATATATACATACATATGTAGTAGTTACGTGGCATTCATGCATTGCTGTAATTTTGGATTCATTATGCAGTAATTATAGGTAGAAAAAAATATACATATAATAATAATTTATTATAAACTTCTAAAAACCACAGTATTTTAAATTTTAAACATACAAGCTCTATTTGTATAATTTTGTTCATATGTTTTTTTTTTTTGTGCAACAAAATGTTGTATGCCATATTTGCTGTTTAGAAACGGATGCGAATAAACGTTGCTCCTAAATGCATGTGTTTTTCTCCATTTATTTACACACTTGGTATATTTTGAATAATTTAATATGGCTGGATTTGCCAGTAGTGCACTAAGGGAGAAAGAGCGAGAGAGAGGACGATATAGAGAAGTAGCGCGAACGAGCGAAAGAGGTAGTAGTTTACATATAACCTAGAGTATGTGCATGAAATGCTGGCCATTTCAAATTTAAAAATAAATATTTACATTATTTTAGTGGAAATATTTCTATTAACAAATGGTTTTTAAATAGAGACATAAACATTTTGTATTCAAATGGAAACGCACCCTTAAATTTGTATTTCTTTTCTAGATCCGGCAATGTCAAAACGTCATTCAAGGTTTGAATTTTTTTCATGGTGAAGTTAAAGAATGAGTAACGTGTTTGGAAATTATAAAAAATTACTATCGAAATTCTGTGTTAGCGCTTACTTTAAATTTCGGTCGTAATAATAGTGTCACCTGTCAGGCTGTGCGTGCCATAGGGGATAAATTCGAGTCAAAATATTTGCTATTGAATACTCCTCTGCCAGTGAGACAATGCACCGTTTGTAGTACTGAAAATATGACAGCGGTAAGTGCTTCAGTTCCAGATGAGTCAAATCAGTCGATTTCACGCCTTTCAGGGGAATTGGGAAGCTCTCTGACCACATTGTGGCGAATTTTGCTAAACGATCTTGGCCTACATCCTAAAAAGATAAAATTAAGACAAGAACTGAAGCCTCGTGATAATTTGAAATGCCGAAACTTCTTCCAATGGGCTTTGCAAAAGTTTGAAGAAAATGCTGAATTTCATCGAAAAATCATTTTCAGGAAATTATTAAAAATTACTAACGAAATTCTGAGAGCGCTTAGTCTACTTATCGGTCGTAATAATAATGTCACCTATAAGGCTGTGCATGCTATAGTGGATAAATTCGAGTCAATATATTTGCTATTGAATGCTCCTCGTTTTCAGGAAATTATTATAATTAATATCGAACGTAAAATAGCCAACGTTACAGCCAATATTTGAGGAAAAGTGTTGGAAAATTTGCTCCCTAGCAACGATCGCTGCAATCGTGGTCGTAACATCGATATCGAATTCCATGCTGAAATGTAACATGTGTGCTATATCTCACCATTAAAAGGGAAGGGGCCTACTGTCTTATGGCGAATTCGAACGGCGAAGTGAAAAGCTTTTCATAGGCAATTTTTACTCTTGTAGGTTTGCCATTGCCTGCACAGAGGTGTTGAGCCGTGTTGATAAATAGTTTTTTCTACTTTTTGATTTTGCCTGTGCCGAGATGTGAACTTTGGAAACTCTGCGTAGCAGTCCAGCGCACCATCAACTACACCACAGCGACCATCCAGAGGAAAAGATCAATTGATCAAATCTAAGGAAAAATAAATTCAAATAATAATTGAAGAGTCATAAATTCTAGACCGGAGATGGTAAATCGAGAGCACGCGAATTCGACAATATTTTACACTTCACATGTACCAGGCACATTTCCAATCGGTAAACCACAAGTTCAAAACTTATTCATTATTTTTGGCATTACACGACAAGCCCGTAAAAAATGTATTCAGTTTTGTTTCTTATATTCTAATGCTAATTTTTTTTATATTTTTTATTATTATTGAAGTGCAACTTCTTATGGGAGTGTACTGAAATCTAGATCGAGAACCTTTTGTGTGACGAATTATTTGAATTATTTTATGTTGTTTGCATCTTTAAGAACACATCAAAAAATTACAACACACTCATGTCTCTCACTCTCTTTATTGAGGGATAAAATCGAAATGTTACGCTATCTCACATAGAGTAGTTGGGGTAGTGAAACAGCGCAAATAAAAGGGCGAATAACCAAAATGCTACCCTGCAAGAACAACACAAACCGCTCTCTCTCTCTCTCTCTCTCTCTCTCTCTCTCTTATTTATGTATTTGCACTACACGAATTTCTCGCAAAAACAAAAAAAAAACAACCCTACTAACAATGACAGTAAATTCATCTGAAGTCCATCACTCATTAATATGAAAATTGCTCGATTATTACTGTTCGCAGTCGACCGCCATTCATGTACTAAAATAACACGCACAACATGAGTGGATGCGAAAAGCGAGGGCCTAGGCCCTCCATGGGCTGTTGTGCCATTAAAAGTAAAGTAAGTCGACCGCGTTTAAGTATATGTACACAAGAGACGACTTTGAGAGAGCCGACATATCTGCTTGTACTACATAAGCCCGATCCCTATACAACAAATTTCTTCATATACTTAGTTTGAAAAAAGTCCAATCACAATACCGGCTCCCACTGTCTGCTCATGTACTCTATGATACTCTCTCTCTCTCTCCCTTATTTAAAAGGAACAAAATATATTTCGTATGAGAATTCTACGTTGATATTATTATATATTACTATTTTTCATTTGAGTTGATTTTTCCAACAAGTAGCTTATACATTTTTTCATTGCATTGAGTCAAATGAAAAGTACAACGAAATAAGAGGACAGCACAGAGAAAGCGTAAAAACATAAAAAAACAGATTGGTGTATAGAAGTGAAACAAGGTGCAATTGATACGACATTACTTTTCCTAGGACAAGGGAAATAATCCATTACTATATTAATAGATGCCGAATCAGTCATTATTTTTTTTAAAGTTTTAAGTACCAACAAAGTATAATACATTTTTCCACTGGGTGAGGAAAAATGTAAAAATGTACGAGTATGCCTGTGTGCTTCAATAGTTTTCGCTTTTGTGTTTGCGTTAGTAAGAGTTTATTTACTAGTTGAAAATGAGCTTGAATTGTCTCTGCCCCCAACATCTCACTTTCTCTCTCTCTCTTTCCCATTCAATGAAAATGTTAACTATTTATGCATTAGATATTTAGAGTGTATGTGTTGCTACTTTTGTAGTTGTTGTTGCTGGTTTACTACTGCTTGCAGCTCCTACTCATTGATGGAAGCATTTCAAGAAAAGCATCAATCACGCGGAAATCAGTGCGACGTGTTGCGCCATATAATTTGAATACATTAATGTTATTAATTCATATTCAAGTGAAAATGTAACAATGTATCAAAACGCAGAATTTAATTAACTTACAATCAAAAATAAATTCAGTCCCCTTCGGTTGTAACTGAGAAATTATCATCAGATGTAGGTTATTTATGAATCTGCAAGAAAATTGCATTATGTTTTCTTTCCAGACCATGCATTTTGATCTTTGAATTTACTCTTAAAATTGACGTGTAAACAAAGAGAATAATTTGTTGCTAGAGCAATTTGTTGCAATTTTCTTGCAGGTGTCAACTCCGCCTAACGATTGTAACGCTAGCATCTTCTGCTCTCAGCTAAAATTTTAGAGATTAGGAGTCTTTCAAAGGGAAAACCAATTATCAGAGATGATCTCCCAAAGAAGACTCTAAGAAATTAAGATGACCATTTCAGCTTCGTTCTTATACCTAGGCTGGAATCGTATTTTCTGTGAACTTTCTATTCGTAATTCATTCCGAAATGTATAGTTGTTGTAGCTAATATCTTTGCGCACAAGTATATAAGTTAGAATATATTGGGTAAATACCTCTTGAGGGTGTTTTTGTTTCTGGAGTCGAATTAAGTGCGACTTTTTCGGGTTATGGCCCATATCTCATAAAGGGTAAGGAATTTCTACTTACTGTCTTCAGCATAGCTACAACTATGATGCAGACAGTAAGTAGAAATTCCTTACCCTTTATAAGATATGGGCCAAAAACCGAAAAATTTGCACTTAATTCGAATCTAGAAACAAAAACACCCTCAAGAGGTGTTAACTCGATATCTTCCATCTTATATACTTGTGCGCAAAGATATTAGCTACAACTATGCTGAAGACAGTAAGTAGAAATTCCTTACCCTTTATAAGGTATAGGCCGAAAACCGAAGAAGTCGCACTCAATTCGACCCTAGATAGAAAAACAGCATTAAGAAGTGTTTACCCGATATCTTCTATCTTATATACTTGTGCGCTAAGATATTAGCTACAACTATGATGCAGACAGTAAGTAGAAATTCCTTACCCTTTATAAGATATGGGCCCAAAACCGAAAAAGTCGCACTTAATTCGACTCTGGATAGAAAAATATCATTAGGACGTGTTTACCCGATATCTTTAATCTTATATACTTGTGCACAATGATATTAGCTACAACTATGCTGAAGACAGTAAGTAGAAATTCCTTACCCTTTATAAGATATGGGCCAAAAACCGAAAAATTCGCACTTAATTCGACTCCAGAAATAAAAACACCATCAAGAGGTGTTTACTCGATATCTTCTATCTTATAAACTTGTGAGCAAAGATATTAGCTACAACTATGCTGAAGACAGTAAGTAGAAATTCCTTACCCTTTATAAGATATGGGCCAAAAACCGAAAAATTCGCACTTAATTCGACTCCAGAAACAAAAACACCCTCAAGAGGTGTTTACTCGATATCTTCTATCTTATAAACTTGTGCGCAAAGATATTAGCTACAACTATGCTGAAGACAGTATGTAGAAATTCCTTACCCTTTATAAGATATGGGCCAAAAACCGAAAACGTCGCACTTAATTCGACTCTAGATAGAAAAACAGCATTAAGAAGTGTTTACCCGATATCTTCTATCTTATATACTTGTGCGCTAAGATATTAGCTACAACTATGCTGAAGACAGTATGTAGAAATTCCTTACCCTTTATAAGATATGGGCCAAAAACCGAAAAACTCGCACTTAATTCGACTCTAGATAGAAAAACAGCATTAAGAAGTGTTTACCCGATATCTTCTATCTTATATACTTGTGCGCTAAGATATTAGCTACAACTATGCTGAAGACAGTATGTAGAAATTCCTTACCCTTTATAAGATATGGGCCAAAAACCGAAAAACTCGCACTTAATTCGACTCTAGATAGAAAAACAGCATTAAGAAGTGTTTACCCGATATCTTCTATCTTATATACTTGTGCGCTAAGATATTAGCTACAACTATGCTGAAGACAGTATGTAGAAATTCCTTACCCTTTATAAGATATGGGCCAAAAACCGAAAAACTCGCACTTAATTCGACTCTAGATAGAAAAACAGCATTAAGAAGTGTTTACCCGATATCTTCTATCTTATATACTTGTGCGCTAAGATATTAGCTACAACTATGCTGAAGACAGTATGTAGAAATTCCTTACCCTTTATAAGATATGGGCCAAAAACCGAAAAACTCGCACTTAATTCGACTCTAGATAGAAAAACAGCATTAAGAAGTGTTTACCCGATATCTTCTATCTTATATACTTGTGCGCTAAGATATTAGCTACAACTATGCTGAAGACAGTATGTAGAAATTCCTTACCCTTTATAAGATATGGGCCAAAAACCGAAAAAGTCGCACTTAATTCGACTCTGGAAACAAAAACACCACTTTGCACTTAATTCGAATCTAGAAACAAAAACACCCTCAAGAGGTGTTAACTCGATATCGTCCATCTTATATACTTGTGCGCAAAGATATTAGCTACAACTATGCTGAAGACAGTATGTAGAAATTCCTTACCCTTTATAAGATACGGGCCAAAAACCGAAAAATTCGCACTTAATTCGACTCCAGAAATAAAAACACCATCAAGAGGTGTTTACCCGATATCTTCTATCTTATATACTTGTGCGCAAAGATATTAGCTACAACTATGCTGAAGACAGTAAGTAGAAATTCCTTACCCTTTATAAGATATGGGCCAAAAACCGAAAAATTCGCACTTAATTCGACTCCAGAAACAAAAACACCCTCAATAGGTGTTTACTCGATATCTTCTATCTTATAAACTTGTGCGCAAAGATATTAGCTACAACTATGCTGAAGACAGTATGTAGAAATTCCTTACCCTTTATAAGATATGGGCCAAAAACCGAAAACGTCGCACTTAATTCGACTCTAGATAGAAAAACAGCATTAAGAAGTGTTTACCCGATATCTTCTATCTTATATACTTGTGCGCTAAGATATTAGCTACAACTATGCTGAAGACAGTATGTAGAAATTCCTTACCCTTTATAAGATATGGGCCAAAAACCGAAAAAGTCGCACTTAATTCGACTCTGGAAACAAAAACACCACTTTGCACTTAATTCGAATCTAGAAATAAAAACACCCTCAAGAGGTGTTAACTCGATATCGTCCATCTTATATACTTGTGCGCAAAGATATTAGCTACAACTATGCTGAAGACAGTATGTAGAAATTCCTTACCCTTTATAAGATACGGGCCAAAAACCGAAAAATTCGCACTTAATTCGACTCCAGAAATAAAAACACCATCAAGAGGTGTTTACCCGATATCTTCTATCTTATATACTTGTGCGCAAAGATATTAGCTACAACTATGCTGAAGACAGTAAGTAGAAATTCCTTACCCTTTATAAGATATGGGCCAAAAACCGAAAAATTCGCACTTAATTCGACTCCAGAAACAAAAACACCCTCAAAAGGTGTTTACTCAATATCTTCTATCTTATAAACTTGTGCGCAAAGATATTAGCTACAACTATGCTGAAGACAGTATGTAGAAATTCCTTACCCTTTATAAGATATGGGCCAAAAACCGAAAACGTCGCACTTAATTCGACTCTAGATAGAAAAACAGCATTAAGAAGTGTTTACCCGATATCTTCTATCTTATATACTTGTGCGCTAAGATATTAGCTACAACTATGCTGAAGACAGTATGTAGAAATTCCTTACCCTTTATAAGATATGGGCCAAAAACCGAAAAACTCGCACTTAATTCGACTCTAGATAGAAAAACAGCATTAAGAAGTGTTTACCCGATATCTTCTATCTTATATACTTGTGCGCTAAGATATTAGCTACAACTATGCTGAAGACAGTATGTAGAAATTCCTTACCCTTTATAAGATATGGGCCAAAAACCGAAAAAGTCGCACTTAATTCGACTCTGGAAACAAAAACACCACTTTGCACTTAATTCGAATCTAGAAACAAAAACACCCTCAAGAGGTGTTAACTCGATATCGTCCATCTTATATACTTGTGCGCAAAGATATTAGCTACAACTATGCTGAAGACAGTATGTAGAAATTCCTTACCCTTTATAAGATACGGGCCAAAAACCGAAAAATTCGCACTTAATTCGACTCCAGAAATAAAAACACCATCAAGAGGTGTTTACCCGATATCTTCTATCTTATATACTTGTGCGCAAAGATATTAGCTACAACTATGCTGAAGACAGTAAGTAGAAATTCCTTACCCTTTATAAGATATGGGCCAAAAACCGAAAAATTCGCACTTAATTCGACTCCAGAAACAAAAACACCCTCAATAGGTGTTTACTCGATATCTTCTATCTTATAAACTTGTGCGCAAAGATATTAGCTACAACTATGCTGAAGACAGTATGTAGAAATTCCTTACCCTTTATAAGATATGGGCCAAAAACCGAAAAATTCGCACTTAATTCGACTCCAGAAACAAAAACACCCTCAATAGGTGTTTACTCGATATCTTCTATCTTATAAACTTGTGCGCAAAGATATTAGCTACAACTATGCTGAAGACAGTAAGTAGAAATTCCTTACCCTTTATAAGATATGGGCCAAAAACTAAAAAGTCGCACTTAATTCGACTCCAGAAACAAAAACACCCACAAGAAGTATTTACCCGATATCTTCTATCTTATATACTTGTGCGCAAAGATATTAGCTACAACTATGCTGAAGACAGTAAGTAGAAATTCCTTACCCTTTATAAGATATGGGCCAAAAACCGAAAAACTCGCACTTAATTCGACTCTAGATAGAAAAACAGCATTAAGAAGTGTTTACCCGATATCTTCTATCTTATATACTTGTGCACAAAGATATTAGCTACAACTATGCTGAAGACAGTAAGTAGAAATTCCTTACCCTTTATAAGATATGGGCCAAAAACCGAAAAACTCGCACTTAATTCGACTCTAGATAGAAAAACAGCATTAAGAAGTGTTTACCCGATATCTTCTATCTTATATACTTGTGAGCAAAGATATTAGCTACAACTATGCTGAAGATAGTAAGTAGAAATTCCTTACCCTTTATAAGATATGGGCCAAAAACTGAAAAAGTCACACTTAATTCGACTCTGGAAACAAAAACACTCTCAAGAGGTGTTTACTCGATATCTTCTATCTTATATACTTGTGCGCAAAGATATTAGCTACAACTATGCTGAAGACAGTAAGTAGAAATTCCTTACTCTTTACAAGATATGGGCCAAAAACCGAAAAATTTGCACTTAATTCGAATCTAGAAACAAAAACACCCTCAAGAGGTGTTAACTCGATATCTTCCATCTTATATACTTGTGCGCAAAGATATTAGCTACAACTATACGGTAAGTAGAAATTCCTTCATTATATAAGATAGAAGATATCGGGTAAACTCCTCGTGAAGGTGTTTTTGTTTCTCCATCCAAGACTTAAGCGAATTAAAGAAATGTGAGGCCATTAAATATGAAATTTTAGACTTCAGCAAACAAAAGATTTGTCACAAGAGTACCAGAGTGTTACCCACCCTGATATTAGAGACCTGTAGTTTTCTGGGGAAATTATAAATTATTATTATGCATAATCGTACAAACCATATATCAACAAAGGTGAATAACGTCACTTTACAGTTTACCAAGGACCCGGTCATTTTACATAGAAATTATATTATGAATTTTTCAAGTTAATAAAGAAAGAGAAAAATTTAATAATTTTAACAAAAAATTGTAAGGTTCAGCACCTTCTGTTCTTCGGATCTGATATACAAGAATCATATATAGAGAGTGTAATCAACAAAGCACATCTCTTACTATATGTGGGTATGTAATGATTGATTGAATTATTTTAACCTTTATGAACCGATTGACTTACGCAAATATGTTTTTAAAACGTCATGAATCGCTTCACACGGAAACAACGCGCCGCATTAGAAACGATGTGCATTGAAAATAGTCGTTCAGTAGTGTTAACACAACGTGAATATCGTTGGACATATCGTGACCAACAAGCGCCGTCTGACAACAATATTCGTCGTTTGGTGTCGAATTTTGTTGAGCACACGGAATTAGGAGATTGTCGACAAGCCTTTCATTAACGCTCAAGACGTTCCAATAAAGTGGTTGAAGTGGTAAGAGAGAATGTTGCATTTGTTTCTGTATAAAGTGCAATGGACTCAAGAAATATTGCCGACAGACCATCCACGTCGCTTGGAATGCAGCCAAACATTCGCTCGAACGCCTGATTTTTTAAAGGAAATTTTGATGACCGACGAGCCGCATTTCACACTCTCTGGCGCCGTTAACAAGCTAAATTACCACATTTGTCGAACGGAAAATCCACACGAGATCCATGAAACATCTTTGCATGACCAAAAAGTGACTATTTGGGCGGCCGGTGATTGCGCCAAAACCATTTTTCTTTAGAGAAGGCGAAACAGAAGTTGGAGTCGATATCGGTGGATGCTGGCTCATTATGTCTGCCCACAAATGTGTGAAAAAAGTCTGAGCGGTTACTGGTTTCAACAAGACGCTGCGCCATGCCACACTGCAAATCAAACCATGCAGTTTCTGCAACGAAAACTCTCTGAACGAGTGGTGTCAAAAAAAATGGCCACCCAGATCTTCAGTGGGGTTATTTTAAAAGTAAAGTGTACGCCAGCAAGCCTCAGACCATTGACGAGCTCAAGGCAATCATCATCGTAATAACGCCCGAGATGCTCGAAAAAGTAACGGAAAATGTAGCAGGAAGGGCACATTTCGCTTTGGTCAATAACGGCGGCCAGTTGTGATGTTGTATTCATAAACTAGTCCAAATAAATTGTAAAGGACCAAATTAAATAATAATTCCTCATATATGGAAATCGATGGGTTTTTTTTATGTCATTCAATATTCACATTCCGACATAAAATACGGCGCACCCTGTACAATAAGTTAGTTAGATAACATTATCGTTTATAAATTTAATCCCTTGACTGTGATTGATGCAATGAAAAACTGCCCTGAAGAAATATTCCCGAATTTATACAAAATTTAGTAACGAATTTCTAAGAAATTAATGGAAATTTTGAACTTTTGAGTTTCTTACGGTTTAAAATATGAATAAAAAGAGTTCAATTGTAATTATTTTATTTTTACAAATTTCGTCTGAGCGATGACGAAATCACTAATTTGTTAAAATTTCGTTATTATCTCATCTACGGGATGAACAGGGAAGGATAAGATGGCACTAGAGATTAGAAAGGAGAAAGAGAAACATTTCACATTCCATATCGTTCTCTTCATATAGAATGAATGGTTGTGTGTGTGTGTGTGATATGCTTTCGCAAATCAACTTGGAAGTGCCTTCATTTGCAAATTTTAACGTAGCAATTACATAGCTCATAAAATTTGCAAATATACTTTGGCTGTAAATTGAAACCTCAAAATGTTAAGCTCAAGGCTAAAAATGTATGCATTTCTGCGCAGTATTTCAAAATTCGAAATATCAACGACGCCACAGCCAACGAATGTTTCTCTTTTGCAGCAACCAGCGCGAGGGGCAAAGCATAACAGAGCGCACAGCGTTTTTTCGAGCAATACGTTCACAGACGCAGACATTAAATAAACGTCCTTAGGTTCTATTATAATTACATTTTTGTACAAATTTAACGCTCATTGTGTGGATAAAAGTGCAGCTGTAAATATCTATGCAGCCAGCCATTTAAAAGACAATACGGGAAATAGTTTTTTCCAATGTTTTTCAAGTGAGACTTCAAATTTTAGGTGGCCGCATGAAAAAAAAATCGCTTTAACTTTTTTTTTCTCTTTACTTATGGGGAAAACATTTTTGACGCAACTTAGAATATGTAATTTCACAGTTTGCTGCCTTTGTGCTTTTAAATTTCATTTCCTTTTTTGTCAACTTTCAACAAAAAAAAAGTAACAATGTCCTACCTTTGCTGATTGCTGCTACTGTTGCTGCTGTTGCCGCCGCCATCATTTACATGTCCAAGCCCGTGACCGCCATTTGTTAGACACACTGGCGCATAGTCGGCAATTTGATCTTTTTGCATATCCAAAGTAGTGCCGCTTGGCGTTGTACGCCACACCATCCCGCCCGATGAAGCATCAAGCCAAAAACCATTGCCCGTACGCGATAAACTTGGCATTTTTAATACATCGTTCGGATGTGCGCCTAAAAATGGATTAAAATTCGCAAGAGCGTATAAAAATTTGTTAAAAATTTTTCATGAAAAGTAATAATGGGAAAAATTAATTTATAGGGGAAAGAGGTGAACTTGAGTCAATAAGAATTATTTAATGTTTGTGTTAAAATTAAATATGATAAAATTTGTCCGTATTCAGTATCAGAACATTTACTATGTATAAATAATGCGTTCTAGCTGATAGTGAGGAGCAATAGTGTTTACAAGAAAGTGGAACATTGTAAGAACCTACAAACATTTGACAGAAATTAACATTGCCAGTTAATGTGACGATGAATAAAGCTTAAAAATTTGTATAACATTTCAGCTGGCATAATAAAAACTTCATAACTCTCTGACGTCATTTTTCATTGATGTTTGATGCTTTTTTATTTGCTCTTATTTATCGGCTTTAATAACTGCCCAAAAGACTTTTATCACTCAAGCAAAAATCAACACAACAGGAATACAAAATTTTGTGTCTTGCATACGTACTCGCAAAAGTAAGCTCTATCATATCTACATAAAAGCACTGAAATATATATGTACAATGTACATATAGCCAAGTACTTATACAGAAATGTTGCATATTTATAGGCGCTCGACCATAAATCAAACACATGATTGTATGTACAATGTGTGTAGATGGTAAAAGAGTAGCACGGAGCAGTTGCATCAACAGCAGAGCACTTGCAAACTAAAGTACCAAAATAAATGCGCATTCTGCATTGTTAAGTGCAATTGTAGCAACATATACACTTGTGCAGCAACAACACCAACAATCAAGAGCGCAACAATATTTGAACAAACATTTTGTGTGTGCATTGAAGCAGACAGACGGAAAAATTGCTCTTGCTTGCGGGGCCCCTGTTGCTAATGTTGTTGCTGTTGTTGTTTGGGCATTGCCTGCGCAGCACCTGTGAGCAGAAAAAAAAAACGCAAATAAATAAATAAATATAAAAAATATAAAACTGTCACGGTTGTTTTCATAACAACAAAGTGAACAAGAATGCACAATTTACAAAAACAAAAAACAATAATACAATTTTTTTTTCTGCATTAAATTGCAGCGGCTATAAAACACTCGGTTGACTTACAGTTATATTACTGACAGTTTAATTGGTTCGCTTTTGTGTGTATGTGTGTGTGTGTGTGTTGTTGCTGCCGCTGAGGTTGTTGTTGTATTTGTTGCTGGCTGTCGCATTGCATATACTAGATTCACTTGCTTGTCGACTTTAATAGTATTATGCTTGCATGTACTTGTATGTACGTACGTATATGCCCCACGCCTGTATGTATGCAATGTTTTTTTGGCCATAATTTTTTTCGTATATTTATTAACAGAAATTTATAAAATTTTTTTTTTTTGTGCTATTACTACTCTAAAAGCATAAAATTGACAATAATTAAAAAAAGAAAATACTTCTGAGCTCCTGTATGCATTCGCAGCAGAGTAAGATAGATGTGGTAGTATAAAATATGTATGTTTATTGGTATTGTATGAAACTGAAATAAAATTCCAACGCCACCTCCAATACCAACACCAAGCAAACCGCCAACACCAACCAAATCATTTAACCCCGCACCAAGACCAGCACCATGGCCACCATCACGAACACCATGACTACCATCAAAAAAAAGTATGCAATGTTATTTATTGACATATGAGCTATGTTATTTGTAACAATTCACGTGCATTTTTATTAAATTTAATTTTGTGTATATTTTTTCTTTGTTTTTCTTTTTGCTTTTGATGAAACGAAAGATTTATTTATTTGTTGTTTTTTTCAGTGAGCTCAAATTAAACTATTATAACAAATGATTTAAATATAGACTTAAATTATTTAATTAGACTTTATTAATAGATAAATCAAACACAATTTCCGAATTAGATAAATAGTTTATAAAGTTAAATAATTGCTACAATTGACAACTTTTTATTGTGACAACAGCAACGGCTGTAGCAGCAGCTGCAGTTTTTACCATTCTCAACGAAATTTGTTTCTCTTTATTTCGCTACTTACTGAGAAGAAATTAATTAATATTTTCGATGAAATCATTTATGTTGCCATCAACTGCATACTGAGATTTCGATGACCGAATATTTCGTGTCCAAGTATCTGTGCCACTTGAGGTACTCGTACTAATATTGATGCCGGAATCATAAGATGAAACTGTGCTAGTTAGTTCAGTTGGTGAGGTATTTGTAAGCGACACAAATGACGACGGCGATGAGGACGACTGCCTCATATGCGAACGTTGATCATCCATTTTAATAGCGTCTTCATGATCATCCTCGCTGCTGCAAAAACGTTTACGCTGTGAACGATTAGCGTGTGAACTCAATGATGCCAAATGCGATGCTGGCCTCCAATTCATTTGGTGGTGTACTTCAGCGTGTACAGTTGTTTTCTTTGACAGTATTTCGGGGCTGCTAAATGGCGAGAAACAATCAATTGATTTACTAGTTGAAAGCGATGTTGCTAGTACATCAGGCTTAGTTTGATTTTGAATCATTGTTGAGTGAAATAGATTATCTTGAGTTGGCGCAAAGTCCAATTCACTCTCTCTCATCGCTTGTTCCATATCACTTTCCAAGAAACATCTGGTATCGGCTGCTGATTCTTGTAAAACAGTTAAAATTTGACACATCTCCTCCTGCTTCATACCTTTCTCATAGAGACCCATACCAGTTAGCGTGTATTTTAATTCTTTAAATTCTTCGGATAGGCGTTTTTGCCGTGAACTACGTAACTCCATTTAAATTTTTAATGTAACAATTATTTACACAACTTCTTGTAAGTAAAATTTTATAGAAACTACTTGACGATTCTTTGCTTTTGTCCATGTGCTTATGTACCATGTGTGGTTTTCTGTGTACTTAACCTAAAAAATTAAAAAATTCTGCATTGTGATTGTTCTCTACTCTCTACTTACATAAATATGAAATTACACTTGTTTTCTTATACTGTCAATGATATTCGAATTTATTTCAATATGCAATCAGCCTATTGCTATGAAAAGCTTTTCACTTCGCCGTTCGGATTCGGCATTAAACTGTAGGTCCCTTACATTCATGGATGCGAAAAGCTCGGCCTAGGCCTTCCATGGGCTGTTGTGCCATTAAAAAAAAAAAATTTTATCAGCCTTCAAAATGTCAGCTCAAGCTCAGAATCAGTTTTCCTTTGCTTACTCAGCCCAAGTTCTTTCAGTGAAAAAATAAATTTCAATTTCAAAATCTATCAAGTAAATCCTAGAAAAAATACCACAAATTCCCTTCCAATCCCTTTTGAAAACAGAAATGCTTTAAGTGAGCTTGAATATAAAAATATTGATTTTTCTGATTGTGTTTTAATAGCTCCCAGAGTCCTTATCTTGTTTTTACCAAATGACATACTTACGAGGAATGTGGCTATTTGGAGGAGGTTTCAAGATATAAATACTTAAGGAGGATTTGAAAAGTAGGCGTGGCACACACACAATATTAATGCTTTTTTCGTTTATCTGCGGAATCACTTACAAACAAGAAATGAGATTTGAGGACGTTAGCTAACAATTATTAGTGTAACGCATTGATGTAGTTTTCGAGCAGCATTTGGCGAATTCACTACTACACCACTACTATTTCTAATACTAATTTCTCTACTTTTCTAATACTAGTTTCGCTGCTTTTTTATTACTATTTTCTGCTACCTCTTTTACAACTTTTTTACGACTATTTCTACTACTACTTTGAAATTATTATTTTTACTACTACTATTATATATATTTCTACTACTATTTCCTACCCTTTTTCTACAACTATTTTCTACTAATTTCCCCTACTATTATTTTGAAGTGAAACTCCTCTGCGAGGTTGTTGAAATTTTCTAAGTATTTATTTTTATTTTTTTTGCCATCATAAATTCGAGCATATTTTTAGAGGAGTCGTTT
This sequence comes from Palloptera scutellata, assembly GCA_958295655.1. Taxonomy (NCBI): domain Eukaryota; kingdom Metazoa; phylum Arthropoda; class Insecta; order Diptera; family Pallopteridae; genus Palloptera; species Palloptera scutellata. The sequence continues at coordinate 10,830,055 of OY282452.1, read as the reverse complement.
TTATAAAAATTATGTTTAAATGAGGTTAATGCTATATATAATGCGAGAAAAAAAAAAGATATTGAAATAAAACTTCTGCATCTAAGCAGCTTGACACATGGAAAAAGAAAAAATTGTATGGTACATATCTCCGATCATGTGCGCCGCTACTCATTTTAGTTTTGTTACAAAATAAAAGAATTGATTTTAGTTGAAAAAGTTGAAAATATGTTTATTTACATTGCATTTGCAAATTTATATATTACCCAAAATTTGTCACTGTTCATCCCTGGCGAGGTTAGTTTTCATATAAAACACAATAAGATTCAATGTAAATCAAGTGAAACCAAAAAAATTTATCTGCCAGTGCTACCATGGACTTAAGAATAATTTTTTTTTTTTATAATTGATACATTCAACACTCAAGGTGTACCTCTATGAATACAGAGCATTGTGTTGAATGGAAGGAAGATTGATAGGTGGGAGAAAGACGGAGGGATTGCAATCACACAGGATTTCGATAAAGGGATTAGCCTGCTATTCTGGGTATCAGGGTTCAAGACTCGTCAAAGCTAAACCTCAAAAAATTTTAACTTCTCGGCTGGCAATGACAAGCTCCTAAAAGTAAAAATAGACTAAAAAGCTTTTTCAATTGCTGTTCGCATTCAAAATACAACTTCAGGTCTCTTCTATTCGTGTGCCAATGTAACACACACAACATCAATGGATGTGAATAGCTCGACCTAGGCCCTCTATGGGCTGGTGTGCCATTAAAGAGTAAGAAAAAGAACTCCTGAGAGATGAAAGAATTTGTATAATCTAAAATGTTGAGGTGGCTGCTAAATGAGACTTCCACGATTTTTCCATCTGCAGGTATGGAACATGTCCATTTTTTTCATGTTCCACTTCCACTCTGGTCTACCAGCGTACAGGTTCAATTTGTTTATGTATAAATTCCACTATATTCTATCTCTATTGATGTTTATTTTTATCGAATTCCAACTCCATTCTACTTCAGTTCAGTTTTTCATCTACCAAATCTATTTTGTTTCGCCTTCATACATTTCCAATTCGTTCCCAGTTACAATTCCACTCGGTACCACCTCCATGCAGGCTCTGTTTTCCATCTATTAATTCTACTCGGTTCAATCTCTAAATAGGTTAGTTCCTTTTCCTGTTCTAATTCCATTATGTTTCTCCTTTCATTCCATTCGATCGTAGCACCTGCACGAATGTAATCAAAACAAAATTTTGAGTATTCACTCAGCACCTCATAAAGTTGACCTTAGGGTTGAGTCAGCCTGAATGGCTGAAGGAGGATTAAAAAATGTATTCATAAATTTAATTCTCAGCTTAATAAAAATATCAAAGCTAACTCTTTAACAGGCACAGCGATGTTTCTTTTCAGTTTTAACTAACACTAGAAACTGTTCATAAGAATTTTCTAACTAGATCTAAACTCTTAGCTGATAAATTTTAGCTTAAAACTTTCTGGCCCAAGTAGTTTCAACGTATACCAAAAGTCTGACTCCTACGTACAAATTAAGTATCAGTTCACGGTTGTACTGTGTAAATTAATATCTTCGGTTGAAAAGCGAATAAATTTAAAGTATCTAGTGAACAACTTATTGTAACATAATTCTAATGCAAGCACTAACTTTGTCCCGTAGCTACTTTAATAATCCGCCTTAATACTTCCCCTCAATTTGCTTACGATTTTCTATTCTAGTCATGCTCTAAAAATATATATAAGCTATTGCTACTTCTAAGCGTTAATAAAAAAAAAAGTTCAACATAAAAATCACCCCATTTCATTTTTACTTTTTGTATTACAACTAAATAATGAAAAACAAAAAAATGCATACAATGCATATTTAAAACTTTACCATGTTCCTGCCCTATACTTTTAGATCTAACTACAATTTTTGTGTTAACCAACTTTTGTGCAACTTGAAGTTGTTGGCAACCATTAGCGCCTTGACTCCCTTTTACGTTTGCCACTGCTACTGCAACTGCTGTTATTGGTTGTTGTTGCTGTTGTGTTTTGTATTATTTTAAATAGCAGTAATGAAAAATTTATTCGCACCTAGTTCTTTTCATACATACTTTACGGAAAACTACAACATGAAGCAGAACAAATACAGCACCAACAACAACAACAACAACAACAACAATAGCACCAACAATTATAAATGCTTGTTGCAGAATTTATTATTTGCCTTCCTCGGCAAAAATCGCATTAAATTTGCTTATTTCAAAAGTACAAGAACACACACACACACACAGGCACTCACTCATACAACGCAAATGCACTTGAGTGCTTACCGTTTGTGTGTGTGTGAGTGTCTGTTTGTATGTGTGTGTGTGTGAGAGAGAGAGAGAGAGAGAGAGAGAGTAAGTGTGTGTATGTGCGTTTGAGCTGAGCGAGTGTGAACATAAAAGTGCTGCTTGCTACACTTCGCACACTTTACCGCGTACAATGTACAAAATTACAGTTATTTGTTGTACATACACATACACATACATAACCATGTAAGTGTGTGTGTGCATATGTACAATGGCAGCAGTCACCAACACAGCAGCAGCACCATCACCGGAAGTATGCAAAGTAAAACTAAAAAAACATACACACATTTTGCTCTGCTGGCAACCATCATCACACCCAGCAACATACCCAGCACCAGCAGCAGCAGCAACAACAACAACAACAACAACAATAAAATATATATGTAAAACTTTTCGCTTTTTTTCTCGGAATTGCTACTGCAATTGTGTCAGTGTTGCCTGCATTTGCATTTGCACTTGTGTGCGTGTGTGTGTGTTTAAAAGAAAATTGCATACTGTTGGTTGATTGTATTGGACGTGTTTCTTCCTTCTTTCATGTGTGCCTTGCATATTTGTGTATGCGTTTGTGTTTGTATGAATGTGTACATATTTATTTAAATAAGGTTTTACACGTATTTGTGTTAAATGCTTCCGTTGCAAGTTCAGATGATTCCTTCCGGTATGTCATTATATTGTATTTTGTTGAAGGTTTTTTCTTTCTCCCGTTTCCTTTTTCTCTATTAAATCGAATTTTTGAAATATTGCACTCCATGCATGAGTATATCGCAAAACTATTGATGAACTTGTTCAACATTTTCGACTGCGGTAAGTAACTTTGCAGTATTTTTGGAGTAAAATATATCAGGAAATCGAAGTAGAATGTAATGTTGAAAAGTTATATATATAATTTTACTGGGATCCATACGATCTACTGAACGTTCCTCTTTCCAACCTAGTCTTATGTCAGGAGTAGTTAATTCAGTGCCATTTTCTTTAAAAAATAAAGCCCTTTAGCCCAATGCATGAATGCAATTTTTGGTAATAATCAACTTTTCACTTTAAACATTACATAGTTTCAGGCGTTTTATATTTTTTCATGTGAGAACAAATCGAATGCGCCTCACTATTCTTAAAATTTTGAAACCCTATACAGTCACATCAGTTTGTATTTCCATGAAGAACTTACCTCTTATTGTGTTCAAAGCAGACTGCTTCATCATCATGTGTTTACGTTTAACAAAAACCATAGCACCAAACGATAACATCATTACAGCCAGAATCGCGCCCAGCAATATAATAAACCAAGGTTGTGTTAGGACATCATCAACATGATCTTGATTAATGGGGTAACTATAAGAAAGCAGAAAGTAAGAAAAGAAAAATATAAATTTAAGAAACTAAGTACATCAACTCAAACTAAAATAAATGGAAAATAAAAGTTTCCTCAACTAACCGTTGATTAATAAATGGATCCAATCGCTTTGTAATGGGATCCAAACGCAGCGTAGCCGGCGAGCAATATGGACCAATTCCTGCATTATTACCCGCACCCACACTAACCGTATACATAACACCCTCAGTTAAATTGGCCAGGACAAGTGTGGGTGAGCCAGCGTCAATAGTGACATTTGTTAAGATACGTGAAAAATTATGTGTAGTATCAATGCCACGCACAACCACGTGATAGAATAATAAAATGCCTGCGGAAGTAAAAAAAGGAGAGAAAACATAAAAGGATTTAAGTATTAAGAATTTATGTAAAAAATAAATAATAATAAAAAACTTTGTATACTTTTAGGGTTTTTTTGTCTTCCTTTCTAAATATGCGAACAGAAACATATGTGCTAATGAAGCGTTGAAGGTTGCCGCTTTAAAATAATTATGTGAGTATAAAAACGAAGTTTTTCAACTTACCATGCTGTGCTTTGAGATTGGGTGATTTCCATTTTAAAAACACCGCCGACGAGTTAAGCAATATGGCTTCCATGCCAAATGGCGGCTCATTGGGAACTGTGAAGGAAGAAGAGAAGAAAAAACAAAAATGTTTTAATTTATGTTATTAATAATTAATTATGTGTGGTCGCTGTGGTGTAGTGGTAGTGCGTTGGACTACTACGCAGAGTGTCCGGGGTTCGAATCTCGGCACAGGCAAAATAAAAAAAAAAAAAAGGAGCTAAAATAATTTTTCTACACGGCACCACCTCTTGGCAGGCAATAGCAAACCTACAAGAGTAAAAATTGCTATGAAAAGCTTTTCACTTCGCCGTTCGGATTCGGCATTAAACTGTAGATCCCTTCCATTCATGTACAAATATAACACGCATAACATGAGTGGATGCGAAAAGCTCGGCCTAGGCCCTCCATGGGTTGTTGTGCCATTAAAAGTAAAGTAAGTAAAAGTAATAATTAATTAATATTATAATGGTATTATAATGTGTACTGAAAAGGTTTCTTCTTTGGGATAGTGTAAGGGGAACATTGTTGTGAAGTTTAATATTTACATATTTTTTCTACCACTTAAAAGTATGTGAACATATTTCGTGTTTGTTTCGAAATATAACTAATTTCAAATATTTATTTTAGCTGAAATTAAATAATTATTTAACTATATCGTGACGCAAAATTCGTTCTCGTATTTAGCCTGTTCTGGTTTTTGAGCTGGTCTATGATCTGGCCTTTGGTCTAGTCTTTGGTCTGATCTTTGGACTTATCTTTGGTCTGGTCTTTGGACTTGTCTCTGATCTGGTCTTTATACTGGTTTTTGGTCTAGTCTTTGGTCTGGTCTTTGGTCTGGTCTTTGATCTGGTCTTTGGTCTGGTCTTTGGTCTGGACTGTGGTCTGGTCTTTGGTCTGGTCTTTGGTCTGGTCTTTGGTCTGGTCTTTGGTCTGGTCTTTGGGCTGGTCTTTGGGCTGGTCTTTGGTCTGGTCTTTGGTCTGGTTTTTGTACTGGTTTTTTGTCTAGTCTTTGGTCTGGTCTTTGGTCTAATCTTTGGTCTGGTCTTTGGACCAGTGTTTTGGGTTAATTTTAAACCGGTAGTTGTATATACGAAAATATGATATAAGCGTTATGCGTTAAAAGATAAACAAATTTAACCCTAATTCTGTATCATTAAATTTTCAAGGGTCATAAAATTTAGCACTTTTCATAAACATTTACAATAATCTTAATCAGAAATTATTTTTCCATAGAATTTATTCCCTTTTTAGCACTGCTTCATTTGTTTTATGACAGCAAGAAAAGTGAAGTATCAAACACAACATGTCTCACTTTTCTAGCAAACAGACAAACAACCAGAGTACTCTTCAAATGTTTCCTTCCGTTTTCATAATATCTGCAGCGTAAAAAAATTTTTTATAAGAATAAACAAAAAACATAGATACCGTAGATTTGCAGTTAGACAGTAAGACCCTAACTCTTCTATTGTATAATACTTTTCTATACATACATACCCACACATAAAATTTTAAAATATATATATAAATAAATGAATGGTTGAATGACTGAATGCAGCAAAAATATTATGCTACATAAGCAAGTGAGCAGAGCATTGCTTCATTGCGCTCCATCTATTATTTCGCACACGTGAAATTGTACTTGCCTCTCTCTGCACACTCACGCTTACACTCACACTCAAGTAGCACTTCAAAAGCTCATCTTCATTTGTTTATTTATTTGTGAGTATGTGTTGGAATTTTTGTGTTGTTTGTTATTTCCTTTATGGTTTCTTCCTTGTCCTTTTGTTATTCGATGGTTTTTTCTTTGTATTCTCTATTCGCATACATAGAAAGTAAAGCAATTTCTTTATATAAACACACACGAGAGTGCAAACAATCAAATATACAGAAACACATAGATAAAAATAAATACATGCATGTACAGATGAACCCAGGTATACTTCATGTCCAGTAGGAATTTATTTTTCAGATGATATTCTTTGGTCTCGTCTGGTCTTTGGTCTGGTCTTTGGTCTGGTCCTTGGTCTGGTCCTTGGTCTGGTCTTTGGTCTGGTCTTTGGTCTGGTCTTTGGTCTGGTCTTTGGTCTGGTCTTTGGTCTGGTCTTTGGTCTGGCCTTTGGTCTGGTCCTTGGTCTGGTCTTTGGTCTGGTCTTTGGTCTGGTCGTTGGTCTGGCCTGTGGTCTGGCCTTTGGTCTGGCCTTTGGTTTGGTCTTTGATCTGGTATTTGATCTGGTCTTTGGTCTTGGATTTGGTCTGGGATATAGTCTAGTATTTGGTCTGGTCTTTGGTCTGGTCTTTGGTCTGGTCTTTGGTCTGGTCTTTGGTCTGGTCTTTGGTCTGGTCTTTGGTCTGGTCTTTGGTCTGGTCTTTGGTCTGGTCTTTGGTCTGGTCTTTGGTCTGGTCTTTGGTCTGGTCTTTGGTCTGGTCTTTGGTCTGGTCTTTGGTCTGGTCTTTGGTCTGGTCTTTGGTCTGGTCTTTGGTCTGGTCTTTGGTCTGGTCTTTGGTCTGGTCTTTGGTCTGGTCTTTGGTCTGGTCTTTGGTCTGGTCTTTGGTCTGGTCTTTGGTCTGGTCTTTGGTCTGGTCTTTGGTCTGGTCTTTGGTCTGGTCTTTGGTCTGGTCTTTGGTCTGGTCTTTGGTCTGGTCTTTGGTCTGGTCTTTGGTCTGGTCTTTGGTCTGGTCTTTGGTCTGGTCTTTGGTCTGGTCTTTGGTCTGGTCTTTGGTCTGTTCTTTGGTCTGGTTTTTGGTCTGGTCTTTGGTCTGGTCTTTGGTCTGGTCTTTGGTCTGGTCTTTGGTCTGGTCTTTGGTCTGGTCTTTGGTCTGGTCTTTGGTCTGGTCTTTGGTCTGGTCTTTGGTCAGGTCTTTGGTCTGGTCTTTGGTTTGGTCTTTAGTCTGGTCTTTGGTCTGATCTTTTGTCAAGCCTTTGGTCTGGCCTTCGGTCTGATCTGCAGACTTTTTCAAAGTTTCTGCTCTAGCATAACTAGATATATTTTCTACTGTACACTTGTAGGTACATGCACCTGCATATATAATTGTAAATATGTGTGTATATATGTGTATCGTGCATGAAATAGCAAGCTAGGGTGCATTTTTTTGCTTGCCGAGTCTATTGCTACTGATTTCATGTGCGACATGCTAAAGTGCTTTAGACAAACTTTTGTTTTCCTTTCTAACAAATTTTTGTGTTGTTTGCGTCTCCTCATATTTCTACATCAGTTTTTGTTTTTTATTTTCCATCAAATTGCATACAAATTGCAGCACGAAATAACAGTTGACATTTGACTGTAGTATATGAAAATACATACATACATATTTGTATGTGTGTACACATACACCTTAACAAATAAAGGCAAATAAAAAACTCCTACTCAAACACAAACAGCAACAACAACGTTTGCGCCAACGTTTGCGGTTGTTTGCTTACATTTTAATGTTGCTGCTGCTGCTGCTGCTGCTGCTGGGTTCCCTCTACTCTGCGCAGCTTTTGCTTTTAGTGTTTACTGTCGCTCAGATTGCTGGCTGTGTGTTGTTGAATACACTTGCACACATACATACTTACTATATATATACTATACCTAAATATAAAATAATTGTTGTTTATCTTTTCGCAATTGCAATTGCAATTCCATTTGCAGTTTATATGTGTATGTGTGTGTGTGTGTATGTGTGTGGGTCTAAAATTGTATGTTTATGCTCCTCGTTGTGTAAGTACACATTTTCTAAAGTAGAAATGTGATGAATACCAAATGAGTTTGATTTAAAATTTCAAACCGGAGAGTTGCCGCCATCTTATACTCTGTGCTGTTCTGCTATTTTAACTGTGGTGGCAGCCCGTGCATATTATATAAGCTTTTTACTCCATGCACACATATAAACGTGTGACATTCTGACTGACTGACGAGCTGACTGGCAGATTGCTGCTGATTGTGGCACGGATAATGTTTGTTGCAGTTGCTCCCTACTGCTCCTGCTGCCACTTCTACTGCAATAAGCTTGATGAAGTGCTAAAGAAGCATATCTTATGGCATCTTCTCCTTTTTTTTCTGGTTTTTCTTGTTTATTCTTGTACTCACTCATGACTTTGAACGCAAGAATTTTAATTATTTTGAAATAATGTTAAGAGATTTTTATGAGCAAGCGACTGTTGTGTCTGTGCCTGTGTGTGTAAGGGTGGGTAGGTGGGGGAGTGTTGAAATTGTATGAAGTTGGTGCATAAACATGTCTGCAAAGTTTTTGAAAAAATTTCACTTTCTTTATGTTTATAAAAGTTTGTTTATGATTTTCAATGTTTTTAATAAAAATTCTTAAAATACTAACAGAAATTGTCTACAGATTTTCTTGTATTTACTTGGAAATCTACGATAACCATATGTATTTGTAGAGTAATTGTTATTGATAACGTTGTGCCAATATAAATGTATTTCAGAGCACAAAGTATTGCATACTTTTAGGCTTTTTTGGAATTTTTATTTTAATTTACTGATTCTAAAACCTATACGTTTTTATTCCCATATTTTATTATGAGAACCAATCTCGGCATACCCCAAAAAATTAAATTCTTTCAAACTCCTTGTAGCACATTTACGCACAAACACGTTCACCACTTAAAACTGGCTTTAATTTTCGTATGTGCAAATATAAAATCAATGATTCACATTCTTTTTATATATTTGGCATATCATTTTCATTTTTGTAGCTCTATTTTGTATTTCTCTTCTTTTTTTTTGTATTTTTTTCTATTTGCAAAATTTTGCGACCCTTGAAATTGTACCCTTATTATATGCCCTTATGATACTTTTATGCATTGGTTTCCTTTCTCTCCGCATCTGTGTATGTACTGTGTATGAATGTAGATATTTGCACCCATAATAGATTTAGGAAGCACACAGCTGATGCCTTCGTTTTGATAATAATTTCGAAAATACGCAAACCTTAATGCGTACTTTTAATTTTTTCCCCCCTATTTCATTCATTTTCATTCTCTGTTATATTGAATTAGGTTATTGTTACATACAGCGTTCATTCATGGTACACACATTCACAGAATAAAATGAAAAAAGAGGGTGTATTTATGGCGAAGGCTCTAAAGTGATGGGAAGACGCCTATAGATTTTAAGGTATGCTGCTGCAAAGGTATTTTTTGAATTGTGTTTTGAATTGTGATTTGTAGTGAGATCTGATATTTAACATAACAAACATAATAGTTTTGAATATAGATTATTTTAATACGTGTAAAACATAAGCATGGAAGTCTCTATATCACGAGCTACAAACTAAAAATTTCAATGACAGCATAAGCAGATTTTAATCGATTGAGTTCCTAGGCTAGTCTGTGCATTAAATTTTGTTGTAAGAATTTTTTAACCAGTATAGAACCACCAGAGTTTCAAAACCTATCAGAACCTTCAAAAAGCTTCACAACACTTTTTCGGAAAACATCAACATTTTTTATTTGAACCACAATTTAACCATAACATTCCGAAAATCTGTAAAAAAAAAATTGATCCAGGGCTCTCCAAGAGCAAACACACCTCTATTATGTTAAAAAAATAATTTTGACCTTTTATATTGCTATTTTCTTTTACATTGAATTCGGCAATTGCTCCCATAATAAAGTTCTATTTACTTGTTTATACCTATTCGACGATATTACCTTTGTTGACCGGATATGTTGTTGATGGCCATCTTAAACCCAAAATTTTTAGTTTTTTCTATATACGAAACTTTTTTCTCATAATGAATTCAGCATTTCACTTAATTGGAAGTTTAATACATTTGGAAATACCTGTTAAATGTTATCAAAATGGTTGATAGCTCATACCGTTGATGGCCGTCCTTAGTCCAAATTTTACAATTTTCCTTCATAACTTTTTTATCTTATTGAATTTAGCTTAGCTCACATAGATAAATTTTATACACTTACAAATATCTATCGAATGATATCAATTTTGTTTAAAACACATATCGGTGATGGACGGACCAACGTCTATAATTCCCCATTTTTCATTCAAAACATTTTTCCCTTGTTGAACTTAACTTAAAACCTATAGCAATTTTTAATTTGCTTGTATATTTCTATTGGGGAGATATTAAATTTGTTCACATTCAATATCAATGATGACTGTCTCAGACCCTAAACTCTGAGAATTTCCTTCATAACTCTTCTTTCTTGAGGATTTTGGATTAGAAGATTTACTAAAGTGACACTATAAATAGAGTTCAAAACTATTTATTTTTATTCAATCAATTACTCTTAACTTTTTTTTATGAAAAATGGTGGATAACATATAAAATTTTTCGTCAGAAACATGGAAGGTTACATGCTTTTTGCTGTAGCCCTTCTAAATAGACTCTGCTTGAAAGTAGTCTCTGTATTTACATACCACTTTTTAAATTTTAAACTAGTTATTTTAAAATCTTCTTTTTCAGTTTATTAATAATTCAAAAGAATTTAACTACTTCAGGCTCAGCTATGGTTTCCATTTTCGTAATGAAACCATGTCACACTTACTCAAAACTTAAGCTGCATATTACATAAATTAATACTGATGATATTTTGTCCTCATATAAAAACGAGTTCACATCAAAGAATAGCATTAATAAAAAAGAAAAGAAGAAAACAATACAAAAAGGAGAAAAGAAACCCTTTAAATACATGAAAACTCTGCTTCCTTGCAACCCCCTTCAACAGAAATGAAAGCAACAGCAGAAGAAGAGTTTATGTGTGAGTGTATGTGTGAGTGGTTATCACATACACACAAAAATATAGTGAATTTATGTTATATTTTTTTTTTTACTTACCATCTTCCAAAGTGCGTGCTACACGTGAATTTGATGGTTTACCCTCAACAGATTTATAAAATGGTACAATGAAAAATTCATACAACGTATACTGCAACAAGCCAGTCAATGTGCATGATGAGGCGCCACCGCCATTCAATATTGTTAACATACGATATGAGGTGCTGGCTGATGCAGTAGCGATGGAGGCATCACGTCTGGCAGCGGCAATATTTGGTTTCGTTGAAATCAATGCAGCAGCGGCGGCTGCAGCTGAAGATGACGGCGATGTGGAGGAGGATGACGATGACGACGACAACGACGAAGAGTAACTGGTACGTGATGCTAGCAATGGATTTGCATTTGCTGTTGTTGTAGCTGCTGTTGAGGCACTGCTTGAATTCGGCAATTGTCGTGCATAAATGTAGAAACCTTCAACGTATTTGCCATTGATGATCTGTGTGTTGGGAATGGAAGAAAATAAAAATGGATGTGTTTAGAAAAACTGGTTGTTTTGTTTTATCCATCGTTAACGTTGACATTCTACCAAATTGGTTTGATAGCGTTTCTGTTTTTTTTTTTCTTTGTTCTGTTTTGTGCGTTTTTGGTAGTATGTAGTTACTAACCTGCCATGTTAATTTCATGCTTGTCGAATCCACAACACTAGCATTGATTAATTCAACAACATCGCCTGAGAGTAGACTAGCGCGTGCTTCACTCAGATCCAAGCCACTATTGAAATATTTCTGGAAATTAGGAAAAGGGTGAAAAAATGAGTAAAAAGAGTATCGACTTAGATATGGAAAATCAAGAAAATTTTAACATGCAATAGAAGTGAGGTAAAAATAATTGGTTTATGAACCATTTCGCATGAGTCATGATTACGGATTATTGGTCTTTCATTTCAGCAGTGGGCGGCCATAGTTCTGCTCGCATTTCACTTAAACTGATTGGGCCTAAAAATATATACTATATTTTTGCTTTCTTGCTTAAGTTGAACTTTCCGATGTTCCGCTAGCGAATTGTTCTCTTTTCATTTTGTTCCGTGCTTTATATGATTTGTTTTTACTATTCCATGAGTCCATGATTCTGTTTGAATGTTGTTCCTTCTTTATTTAGGTTTGTTTTTTAAACTGTTTGGAATATCCGACTCCAAATTTTTTTCTAGAAATTATCTTCATTTTTATTTTGAAAGAAGATACTTTCAATTCTTTTTTAATTTCATACCAATTTCTTTAGATGTTTGCCCTCTTTTCTTTATCTCGAAACCCAATGTCCCCGTTCTCTTTTTAATTTCGTCCCATACTTTAAAATTTATTCGCTTTTTCTTGTCTCGAAACCAATCGTACCGTCCGGAAACTGTTCTTTGTTTTAAACACCATTCATTCCGTTCTGTAGCTGTTCCTTCTCCATTTCGTTTGGAACTTTACTGTTTCTTAATTTTGCTGTTTCTAAATTCAAATGCTCACCTTCATTAATTTTTGATTTCATTTAATTTCGTACTTTAGAATCTCTCATTTTTTTGTTTAAATTTAAAGAAATTTATTTTGTTCTATACTTAAGATATTTTTTTTTTGTTTCAGTCGTTTCTTTCGGCCACCGTTTTCTCTTCATTTAATTACTGTACTTCAATTTTCTTGCTATACCCTGTCTCGAAACCAATCAAAGCAAAGCATTTAGAAACAATTCCCTCTTAATTTCGTTTTGATCTCAGAATTTTTTATGTCGAAAGCGAATAGTTCCAATTATAATCTCTTTTCTCTTCGCTTCGTACTTAAGATTTTCTTTCGGACACAGGTCTATCGTTCATTAAATCATTTCATTTCTTATTTTAACATTTTTAAAGTCTAAGTTAATTTAAAAACCATACGTTGCACTTAAGCGAAACTTTTCTCTATTCGCTTCGTACTTTAGATTTTCTTTCGGATACTAGGCTCCCTTCACGTCGTTTTCACAATAACATTTAAAAATGTGTTTGATTTAAACTGAAGCTGGCAACTGTTTCCTCTTCATTTCATTACGTACTTTAGATTGTCTACCTTTCTTATTATTCCGAAAGTCCATTGTTCAGATACGAAACCTTTCACTTTTCATTTCGTTTTGAACTTTGGAGCTCTTCTCTTTTTTTTGTTTTGTTTCGAAGGCTATTCGTCCACTAGGGACGATACTGCCTTCTTTTCATTTCATTCTATAATTAAAACTTGTTTCCCATTATGTTTCAAACGCGAATCGTTTACCTCTAGCACACACACGCAGTACCGAATTAACTACAATTTGTCTAAATTACTTTTCCAACTTACCGTTCCCACTGACACCGGCTCCGACATGGGACTCGGCAGTGACAGTCCATGTGAATTCTCAGCGCGTATAATAAAAAAATAGTTGACACCTGGCACCAAACCTATTTGTGTAAACGTCGTATTTTGTATGCGCGTTCCAACTGCCAACCATCCATCAGTCTCGTTTTTGCCAAACATTTCCACAACGTAGCCCACCAAACTGGAAGCGCCCACCTTATTACTTCTAGTCCATGACAGGCTCACAGAATCTTCAGTTTTCTCGACCACTTGCGGTTTGCCCGGTGGTCCCGGGTATGTTGACAGCTCCGAAGCACGATAGAATTTTATATTCGGATTGGTGGGCGTATCAATTTTTAAATAACCACTCCACGACGATTTTCCGTTGCGATTACTGGCCACGCACGTATACAAACCTTCATGTTCGCTGCGTTGCAAATCGACTATGGTTAGCGTGCCCGCCTCGGAGAGATTACGGCGCTCATGCTCATTGACATCGATGGGGATGCCATCTAAATACCATGAGACTTGCGGTGCAGGTGTGCCTAGTGTGCGACATGGCAGCATCACAATCGATTTCACCGGCAATGTTTGATTGACGGGACCTTGTTCGATTATGGGTGGTGGCAATTCGAATTGTGTATCGATGGTTACAACGGTTCGGCTACTAACGCTGCCCACGGCGTTAAGTGCATTGCAAACGACAACTTTCCCGGAATCTTCACGTGCAAAACGTACAATTGAGAGAACGGCACGTCCTTCAGGTGTTAGTGTCACTTCGATGCGTCCATCCTTGTAGCCGGGAAATAGCAGCGAGCTGTTGCCTTCCACAGACCAATAGAGTGTCGGTTTGGGATAGCCACTCGCTTGACACTCGAAGAGCACTTCATCACCGATTTCGACAAGCTGATTCTTGGGTCGTATGATGAATTTCGGCGGTGCTGTGAGAAGAGACGTTTCAAATATGGGAATGCAGTGGGGTGATAGGAGCACATGGGGAAGGGCGGAGTGGTAGGAGTAGAGAAACATAAGTTTTGTTAATAAGTATTCGAATGTGTACACTTCAATATAATGGTAAATGTTATTGCAGAGCTTTATTAAGTGATTTCATTTTTGGCAACGTGGGCGTGTGAGTGTACGCCGGGGCAGGGAGCGAGCGAGGTCAAGTGCTTTGGATGGATAATTAATTTCTCGAGTGTGTGTGTTTGCGTATAAATATGTGAGGGTGTGTGTATCAAATACAGGCTGATTTGGAATGATAATCAGGTTGAGTTGAAAGTAAACTAAGTAATGAAATAAGATTTCTTGTTGGAAATTTTGTTGTTGCAGACTCCGATAATGGGGTAGGTGATTTCTCAGAAGTTAAGTGGTTCCAAAAGAAACATACTGAATTTGAAATTGAAAGATGTATGAAATGATATTCGCTAAGATCTCAATTTAAATGCTCCCCACAGGTAGAAAAGACAGCGAAAGAAAAATGTTTTTTTTTTCTTTCTTTTAGATATTTGGAAAGAGACATTCCTGAAACTAGGAATCAAAGATTCATTTAGGCTATTGGAAACCCTGTATGCCATAATTATATTCACATACATTGAACTTAAAACGAACTTCTTGTAAGTACTACACACATATTTACGCAAACTTTCAACCCTCCACACACATGACTGTGATGCCAAGCACAATTCCAAAAATATCCTGGACTTACAAACATACTCGTACATTCGGCAATTAACTTACCATGAACTGTTAAAATACCCGTTGCCGTAATTGAACCCACGGCATTATCCGCTTCACAGCTATACTCGCCCATATCGTCCAATGTAACATCATCCAATTTAAGGCTGCGATCTTCAAGTATGTGCACACGACCTGTGTAAGCAAAATAAAGAAGGAAAAAAGAAATTAAAAATAAATGCTTCAGTACAATTGTAAACGTAGTATGTATGTATGTAGGAAGTGAGTAAGAAAATTGGCATGGAAAAATGAAATAAATGTGCGAAAATGTACAAGCACCACTTAAGTTATATGTTTGTACCATTGACCCCTGCCCCCTGCCTCCCTCCCCGCCTTTTACTACAACTTCCTAAGCTTGAAAGCTCTTTGAAATGGTGGAAATGAAAATTGGTAGCCAAAATTGTAGAAGACCAAAATAGAAATGGCGATAATTGTTCAAGTGATTATTGTGGAAAAATTGTGGGTACCAACAAAAGCAATGACTGGCTGCAACAGTGTATTGCAACAACAATGGCATGGCGTCTATGTGAGATGCCAAGGTGTGCAAATAGTTCGTTTTTACAGGTGTATTGGAATGTTTTGTGAGAATTGTGTGTGTATACGACATGTGAGCACCTAGCATGTCTTCGATAGCATAGCAGAAGTAATAAATATAAATGAAATTGTTATAAAAGTTAGAAAAGTTGTAAATTTGGAGGTAGACAACATTTGTGTGAGAAAAACGAGTACCAGGACATAGCACTACATGTAGTATATACTTTTCTGCTAATAAGGATTAGCAGGTCTAGGAGAACGATTTACAGATAACCCCTCCTTATCCTCAATCAAATATCCGAGTTATTAAGATTGCAGCCCCTTAATTAGGAAACGTTTTGAAGGAACAAAAATACTGATGATGATGATTATTTTTGAGAATATCTTTCCCTCAAAAAGAAAAAAAGTGCTGAACAGACTTAGGGCATTTGAAAGAGTGAAGAGTGAAGCTCTCTACTCTCTTTCCTTATCTCGGTTCTATACCCTCTTCTAACTCTTCATCTATTATTACACAACTACTCCTGCATGTATTAGTCGCTGTGGCGTAGTGGTAATGCGTTGGACTGCTACGCAGAGTCTCCGAGGTTCAAATCTCGGAATTGGTAAAATAAAAAAAAATTTAAATAGAAAAAATAATTTTTCAACACGACACCACCTTTTGGCAGGCAATGGCAAACCTACAAGAGTAAAAATTGCCTATGAAAAGCTTTTCACTTCGCCGTTCGGATTCGGCATTAAACTGTAGGTCCCTGGGGGTCCCCCATTCATGTACAAATACACAACATGAGTGGATGCGAGAAGCTCGGCCTAGGCCCTTCATGGGCTGTTGTGCCATTAAAAGTACGTAAAGCACTTCCGCATGTCCGCACACATTTCCCACCCACAAATACACACATAAAACTTGAGTAGATAAATGTATTCGTAGCTACCTGTATTTGCACACACTTTACACTCTCACTCTCCAACTCTTTCCCAGGTACAGAGTTACCACCTCGAAGAAAGTCTTAGATTCACTAGATATTCTGTGAAATAAGTACCTGATATTTCTGCTTGATACTTGGTTAGTAGCTCAAGTGTCTTGTTGTTTTTGTTGTAAGCTACTCGAGTTTGGAAGAAGAATTTCTTCTTCTTCTTCAGCATCTACGTTGCCATGAATTGTTTGCATTCATTTTAATGTTGGTCTTGTGGTTAGCTAAAGAGTGAAAAATACATAGCTGCAAGGCTTATTCTATTTTATATTTTTTGTGAGAGAGAGCAAGAGACTTCCCCACTCTTTAGTTATAAGAATGTTGTTTTTGTGCTAAGGGTGAGTGGGTGTAAATGTGAAAAATGGTGTTTGTTGTATTGTTGTTGTTTTCTGTCTGTCTGTCTGTCTGGCAGTGTGTGCGAATGTTTAGAACGCCAATTGTTTGTTTAACAAAAGTTTACAGAAGCTTTTTGCTGTTTATGTTGCAACCATTTCTTTCTTTTTCCACTTCTGCTTCCACTTTTTTGGTTTTTGTATTTTTTTTTGTCCTCTTTTTCGTTTACAGTCATGTTTGCCACTAAACAAGCTTTCCTGTTGTTCGTTCCCTGTGCCGTCCTAATCTTATCCCTGCCTTGTGTATTTAGTTGTTGGTTTTTTGCCTGCTTATTCGTTTGCTTTCTAGCTTCCTTGGCTCCTAATGTAATTGTGTTCCAAAGTTACCTTAGTTGGGTTTTGATTTGAAGGGGTGCAGCCGCAGCAACTGCTTTTACTTCCACTAACTGTTTTGGTAGAATTTCACCATGATGTGAAGTGAAGTGTTGTGCAAGCAAAATGTTGATTGCTGGCAACAGAGATTGGCAATTAACGGAATTAAAAGTTGCAGTTTGTCTAGTTTTTTCAGTTACTACCGCTACTCGAAAAGCTTCTACAATTCGAAAAAAAACCACACACTCTCTCTTAATGCTTCAAAAGAACTTATTGCATTGTGTTGTTTAAATTTTAACTAAATAAGTTTGTTAACTTTGAAGATACAAAGTAAAATTATAAAATTCTTTATTATAAAGCCATTTTCCAGAGAAGGAAGGTTTTTAGCGTATAATTGGCGATTAAGGCATCAAGACACTAGACTAGTAACCTAATTCTGAAATTCAACAATTAGCGTTTTTGTTTTAGCATATTTAACATTTTTCTCCTTCTTTCTTCCCTTCTCGCTGTAGAGCTGATAAAAATTACTTTGATGAGTCGACAAATCTAAAACCTGACTTAGGCGCACGTAATCACATGCACGCATTGCTCATATCACAAATCGATACGTGGCATATGGCAACGTTACGATGCGCTACGTTACATATGCATAATCAAGCACTTAGGAATTGTTGTTGTTCTTCTCTTCTCCTTCACCTGATAAATCAATGAATATACACCGAAAAAATACGGAAACTTCCACAACAACAAAAAGTAAGAGCGAAAGACACGTTTGCTGAGCTAGAACTCTCTAGAACTCGTTTAAGAACTTCTACTTATGGGCTCTCTTTATAGATAATGACGACATTCTATAGGGTAAGGAGATATAATATCGTGATATAGGCAAATTGTGGTCGCTGTGGTGTAGTGTGGACTGCTACGCAGAGTGTCCGGGGTTCGAATCTCGGCACAGGCAAAACAAAAAGTAGAAAAAATAATTTTTCTACACCTCTTGGCAGGCAATGGCAAACCTACAAGAGTAAAAATTGCCTATAAGAAAAGTTTTTCACTTTGCCGTTCGGATTCGGCATTAAAAGTGTAGGTCCCTTCCATTCATGTACAAATCGAACACGCACAAAATGAGTAGTGGATGCGAAAAGCTCGGCCTAGGCCCTCCATGGGCTGTTGTGCCATTAAAAGTAAAGTAAAGTATAGGCAAATTTGTAAATAATTAGTAGGTAAGGCAATCAATTCAACTAGTGAAGACAACAAAAATTTGTACAACTGAGTGGATGCAAAGCGGGAAGCCAGTGTCTTTGGGTAAAAACTCTGTATTTTCTGAAAAATATCGCAGCAATAATGATCGTTGCTCCTTAAAACTCTTCTGGGTTTGAATGTGTAAATTTTTATAATATTCGAGTAATTTTATGAACAATGACGTGAAAATATTAACGATTCACATAGTAAAAATATAAAACTGAAATTCTGCTCAAAACTCAAAAGGGTTTCGCTCTCCAAAAGCTGCATTGATTGCACCAAACTGAAGTGCAAAATAAACGACAACAACAACAGCACTACCGCATTGTCCATTACTGCTGCTGTGGTTTCATCATAATTGACAATTTGAAAAGGGTTAAACTTGAAGTTGAACAACTTATTACATACGGAAACATACATACGAGTACTTACTTATATATATGTACATATGTATGTATATGTAGCCATTGTATTACTACTAACTACACACACAGAATATAAGATAAACTTACGTAATGGCATATTTCCTCCCGAAGCCGTCCGTCGCCACAGGACATCCGGTAATGGATCACCGCCAATGCGACACTGAAACACAACCGAACTACCAACCACAGCCGTTTGATTTTGTGGACCACGTATGAGGAAAGGACGAACTGCAAGCAAAATGAAAGTTGTTACTTTTACCATTCATAGATTGTAAATTAAAAACAAAAAAAAACTTACCGTGCACTTTTAGGAACGCCGTCGATGATTCTCGTGTGCCCACTACATTCTTCACCACACACTGATACCGTCCGTCATCGGACTGGCGTGCATCCTGTATAGCCAAATTACCACCATCCACAATGCGCATTCGTTTATTAGCATTGAAATTCATAGTTTGTCCATTTTTACGCCATGATATTTGTGGTTCTGGCGAGCCACGCGGTGCGCCACACTCCATTAGCGCAACTTCACCTTGAGCGACACGTGTATTTTGCGGTTCGAGGCGGAATTCATCGCGGAGAACTAGTAATAGGAAACAGAGAGAGAGAGCGAGATAGACAAAGTATTATTATATAAGTATATACAAAAGTATCTTTCTCTACCCATACTGTATGAAATTATACATTTCTATAATTTTCTCCTTTTATGCAAGGTTTAAATTTTAATATTTCGGTTCATTAGATATGGAAGTAATTATGCAAAATTAATAAAAAAAAAAACCTTATGAGAAAAAAACTTCAGTTAAGTTTTATTAATGATATAAAAAAAAGTTATCCACCCGTTGTCCGATGGTGGATGAAAGCAGTGGTGGGAGAGAGAGACAGAGAGAGATAATATAAAGACATAAAGGCTTAATTGGGTATTAATTACCTTTTTAATTGGTTTTTTTGTTGTAAATTAAATTCATGAAATCGTGAGTTCCTTGCAAAAATTAGATCACAACAAACCGTGAGTACCTACACACATAATCCCCGTTTTATATTAATAGAATTATTATAGCAACAATAGCAAACATAAGAGAATGAGAGAGGAAGAGAGACTAGTATGCGTGCATAGGAACGTGATTCTCCCATCGCAATCGTTTGAAAATGTTTCTACACTGTTTCCTTTGTCCATCGTTCATAAAACATTCGCAAAAACAATAAGCCCTAGAGAGAGGTAGAGAGAAAAATGGTGTGGTGTACATAGGAGAGTGACATTTATCTCTCTCACCGAATTCGTTTACAAATGCCTCAAGCTCTCTTCATTTATCACTCCTGGTGTTAAGTCAGATAGGGTATGATAGCCACTTTTGAGATGCCAGTTCCATGCACTAATACTTCAAGTATGTATTATAATTCGCTCCATTCGCAGCTCACCCAAGTATTAACTTAATTAAACCAAGCGAAGAGTACGAAAATATACTCTACAAAGTTTTCGAGAACATATTTAAGTTTTCTTCTGGAAATTTCCTTTCAATAAATAATTTTTTGAGAGAGGTTTCCAAACGAAATGTTATTGCCTTTGGAAGTACTTATTTTAATAATGCAATACAATAAATAAAAATATGTGTTT
The DNA here is from genome assembly GCA_958295655.1 of Palloptera scutellata. NCBI lineage: Eukaryota > Metazoa > Arthropoda > Insecta > Diptera > Pallopteridae > Palloptera > Palloptera scutellata. The sequence goes on along the minus strand of OY282452.1, from coordinate 10,809,505 downwards.
TTATTTTATTGTAATAATATTTTCAAGTCAATGATTGATTTATGAATAGAATTGAATAATCTCGTTCAGGTTAAGAAGCTGCAATTTCTTTGCATCTCTCCATAAGCCAAATGCATTGAAATAAATCCCTTTTAAGTTTTTCCTTTTTTTTATTTATATGCAATTTTAATAAGAATAAATAATAAGATCAAGAAGTTATGTTAAGTGGATGGAAGTAAAGTATTCGACGTAGAAGATTTATAGAAAATATGAAATGAAATGATAATAAATGAAAATAGTAAGCAGCAGATGATTTATCAAAGAAATATTTTTACAAAAGGAGAATATTTCAAATATATATAATTTATGCAAAGAAAAAGTGAAGGAGAAAACAAAGTACAGGAAAGAAATGCATTAGATAGAAGGGAATTTTCAACTACAATTGGAAAAGCAAAGTACTGCAATAAAAGAGAGGTAAAGGTAAGGATGAATAGCAATTCTGAATCGCTGCAGAAGGTGAAGTGTTCTCCTTGTTATTACTCTCCTTTTGAGATTAGAAATGATTAGGCACTCTCTCTCAGCAATAACATAAATAAGGGGAAAAGAGTATAAAGTCTCTATACATAGGAGGCAAGTTTATTTCATGTTAAGCTTAACTAATTGAATTAAAAGAGTAAGCTAAACGCAAAGCATCAACAGCTGGCAGAAATGAATGAGAAATTATCAATGTCTTTCAATTGCAACATGTGTTGCATGCACATGCTATACTTAACAGCACTCATGCCAGTTGCATAACTAGTTCTATTTAATAGCACATTTGCTAAAGTTTTCCCTCATTACTGAAATTTAAAACAATCGATCATCTTCACTTCATCATTGCCATCATTAATTTACTCGCTTATGTGTTTACTTCATGCTTGTCATACGATAATAATATTTAATAATGTTAATAACATCCTAGCAGACAATTTATCTGAGTATGTACACATTTCTATCCACTCGCATATAATTACGTAACGTACTCTACTTAATTTATTATAAATAATTTTATATGTAGTGAAGGATATGCAATATACTTACATGCTACTTGCAACGTTGCATTACGTGAACGTGCGATACCAAATTCATTTTTCGCCTGACACCAATAAGTGCCAGCATCACTTTCACGACGTGAGTGAATAACCTGGAAAAAGAGAATAAAAAGAGAGGGTGGAAAATTAATAAATATTTAATGATTTTTGTATAATCTATAGATAACAAGAGGAAAAAGGAAGCAGAACAAGAATTTGAAATGCTAAAAAATAATCTTCAAATACAATAAAATAAAAAAAAAAAACTATGTTCAAGCAAAAAATATACATAGATAAAATTTCAAATTAAGTGCGGGCAATCACGGGAAGTTTTTATATAAATCGAAAATGAGAGAGTAAAAGAATGGATGCATATACGTAACTGTTCGTGTTGTTTTTATTTGAAGCATCGACATTACCGTATATCAATATCAAAAACAAAAAAAAGAAGTTATAAAGGAAATTGGATGCGTCATAACAATAACAAAATAACTGAATTTTGTGTATAAGACTGTGTGTGGTATATAAAACTGATATGAGAAAAGAGGAACACGAGAGAGAGAGAGAGAGAGAGAGATCACAAACACATCAATAACTGCAGTAGTGTTGTTGTTGTTGTTTGGAGCATATACATTTTCGCATACCAGTCATAAACAAAAATGGCGGAGTACAAGTTATACAGAAAGAGATTGGATATTTACATAAATCACCATTCAAATAAATGACCAAAACTGCATTTTCAGTCGAGTTATTCTTGTTGAATAAAAATTATGTGGGCAAAGAGCGAAAGATCACAAGCACAACGAGTAACTATATCCATGGTCGTTTTATTGCTGGTGTCTCTTGTATGCGAGATCTTCTCCTCAACACTACTTACCCATCTCTGGTGTATACAAACTATGTTAACAAAGACCGAAAAGGAGAGAGACAGAGAGAGAGAGAGAGAGAGAGAGAGAGAGACAAATCGTATGGTTGATTTGGTTTAAAAGTGGGTTCTACCGAGGTAGGTACTTATTCTCTCAATAGGTATTTTTCCGCATACTTTCTTTCCCACATTAAATAATACGAACAAATATTTTTCACTGCTAATCTTTTAACCCAACATTCCCTTGAAAAAAGTATAAAAAATATAAAGTAATAATAAAATTGTGTTTTGCTATTAATCAGCTTTTTAAAATTTCCCCATTCTTCAACTTGACTGCACTGTAATAAATTCATAACATACAGCAAAATATACCAGTCAGACAGAAAATAAATGTATAAAAACTCAAAAATTGTTTAACAAATTGCACACATTGCACTTCAAAGTAAACCCCCGAAAAAAAATTCGTTGAAAAATTTGTTGCAAATTTGTTGAACATTCTCATTTATGTGCTTAGTTGTGCATGTATTTTTGAAACTTCTCCCCTTAATAAATGCGTTTAATGTGACACCATCGACGTGGGCGGGATGCTGTAGCAGTCAAGTGTGTGCACCACTTGAAAAAAAAAAAACTTCTCCATGTCAAAGGTCATTCAGCAAAGTTGAAAAAAATAAGATCGCAGGATTTTTATTATTACTCAAATTGCAAAATGTTTACTTTGTAACTTTTATTTCATGTTCAATTTTTTTTCATGTTCATGTTATTTTATCTAGTCTGCTTAAAAGTCTATGTAAGTGTTTGGCAATTAATTTAGATGAGGATGTGGGTGTACGCTGGGTTAGAAGGGAAGGAGCAAGGAAAATGCTTTGATATCCTTTTTAACTGGGAGGAGGGAAAACGGATTCGCTGGAGTAGATTTACGCACTTGTGTATCATTTTTAATTAAATTAAATAAACTTGGACATTTGGGTAATGTTTTCAATTGAAAGCGGGGCAGATAAGGAAAAGGGGAAGGGAGTGGGGAGGGGAGGGGAAACATCAGAAGGGAAAAAGCTGAGAGGAAACAGGACGGCGGTGGGAGAGAGGACATCATGAAGAATGAGCAGGGAGTAAGTTTGTGTTAAGAGAAAGGGCAACCAAGAAGAGAGAAAAGCAGAAAATGTTTACCAGTAACGTATCGTAAACAAAGCGGAATGGCGAAGCATTTTTGACTTTGATGTTCAGGTAAAACGCACGAGCTGCAGAATACCAAGTCAAGTTTGCGGCCAAAAAAGTTCAGCACTTCAAACTAAACGACAAGAGGTTTAGTTTAAGAAACTGATAAACGTACAAATTATTTGTAGTTTGACCGTGATTGGCCAATGACTGTAATTGGTCAAGTAAAAACAATGCATCAGTCTCTCTCTCCCTCTCTCTCTCCCTTTCTCTCTCCTTCTGCACTCTTTAAAATGTCTGGCATTCGTTTAAAACCCTTTAGATGATTAAGTTCAACGGAACTTTTTTATTGGTTTTGTGACTAAATTTTAATTGAAAATACTGTAAATAATAAAATTTTCAATTGAGAGCATTTTGTGGAAATTATTAAATTAGAAATATAAATTGTTATGAGTTTAATTATATGGTAGCTGCTTGATTATTGAAAACATTTTCACCGTGATTGGCTAATTGAAAACACATAACACAACTTGAGAGATTCTTACTCTCCACTCAATGAAGGCAAATATTTGTGATTGGCCAACTGCAAGCATTGCCTCTCTAATTTTGCTTTAAAATCTCAAGAAATAAACCAAAAATACTTTTCCCACAATTCAATATGAAAATTAAACGTACAACCATGAATTTAACTTAAATTTTAATGCAAATTCAAAAAACTTTGATATTCCAAACGGTTTAGGGTCTAAACACATGTAAATGTCTTTCTTCTTTAGCAGCAAACCTGACGGATTTCTCCTAAACTAGAGCTAATCCAGCCAAATGCCGATTAGATCTGAAATCTATACACCTTTACGAAAGGCACTGAATAGGTGAATCGTATGTCTCTGTTTTTGAGTATCAATTTCAAGCACAGTGTTATGATTGGTCAAGCGAAAATCACATAGTATTGGTTAGACTCTCGGTTACTTTATTACTTTCTAACTATCTGTGAACTACTTAGTTATGTGCTATAGTATATGCCTCTCTCAAGGACTTACCTTCAAAAAGAATAATCCCCCAGCTGGCAGCATAATACGATGTGAGCCCGTATCAGTTTTTACTTCATGTCCATCTTTATACCATTGTATCGATGGTGTGGGATTACCTTCAGCTTTACAATTGAATGTGAAGGGATCATTTTTGGGCACTGTCATATCCATGGGATGTTCAATAATGCGTGGATTTTGACCTGAAAAATACAAGAAAATTATTAAGTATATTAAAAACAAGTAAATTTAAAAAATAGAAATAAATAAAATAATAAAAACACTCGCCATAAGGTGTAAGTAATATATTCATTAACACACACATACATAAAATATGTTCATTCCCCTTCGAAAAACGAATGAAAAAATATAAATTACTTACGGGGTGAAAAAAATTAAATAAATTTTAAAATGCAATTAAGAGGCGCAACGCCGCGCTTAAACACTCAAGCTATTAGGTACACTATTTATAAAGGATATATGTATGTATGTATGTAATGTATTTAGCCTCCTTGCTACTCGTACTACAATGAGTATTTTATCCCCGCACATTCCCCTATAGAGGGAGCTAAATATTTAAACGGTGCGGTGCCTGCCTGCTTTTCAACGCTAAACTACTTAAAAATAAATGCTCTGTATGCCTGCCGAGGTAGGAATTCATCCCTACTCTGGTGCTTCGTTGCTTTGCATGCTTGCAGTAGTACAGCATGCGAGAATGAGCTAAAGAAGGTGAGTGTGCGAAAGAGACGATGCGAGAGCATATAGCAGTTTTTATGGTGCTAAAAATGTTAAGAGCGATTCCGACAAAAGGAATTAATGTCGCTTTATATTAAAGTGTAAAAGGCAAAAGGACGCATTCCTTTTTGTTTCATTATCTTTTAAATATTTAAGTGTAGGGAGCACATATTCATTTTCCCATTCAGTTCGTATTCATAGTTTTGTAACTATCTCTAACTATATCTACCTAATATTTTTTCTATAATATTAAATTTTTATCTATGCAGTTTCCGAATGGAAGGCTTCGATATTTTTGTTCTGTGCAAGGAATTTTAAGCATTTTACTTAAGATTACTCGTTGGTTGCTTTCATTAAATTGCATTGAATTAAATTTTTGATATGTCCATACGCGAGGGCAAAAAAATGTGGGTCGCCTTTAGCCAATGATGAACAAGCAAAGCATAAGGTATGACGTCAGATAACGATGCTATTCCTTTCTTAAGTAAAATTCCTATATCACTTTTATTCCTAATCACCAAGCTACACCACTCATGCTATTTCATAAAAACAACCCGTTGGGATTATTTCAGTTTACAGCTTGGTGTACTGGGAACATGTACATTTACCCAGAATTAAGTACCACGTTTACTTGCCGCTAATGATTCCTTTAAATTTTATTATCATTATCACATTAAAATTAAATGCAGTTTAGTTATCAAATTAAAAACTTTATTATTACTAAATGTTTATCTATTTGCCATTTAGTTATTTTAGGACATTAATTCACCGGATATGTTTTTGAGAAAAAAAATTAAGCTTAGTGAGGAGGAGTAGCAGATAGAGAAGAAGAATTTTGCAGCCATTTATTTAAGTTGCAGCCATGCAACTTAAATAGTTAAAAACGTGGTCAGATCTGCAGATGATTAGTGAGGGGTAAGAAGGAAGGCGCATAAATATTTGCTCAAAAACACTTTCACAAAGAAAAAGTATTTTGAAATTATAAAAAATGTATGTATGTATGATTTGACTTAGCGCAACAGAGAGATTTTTAATCTCTGACTTAATTGCTATCAATGGTTGAGATTGGTCAATTGCATATATTTATGAAAAAAATACGAAATTTTTGTTCACATTGGCCAATTGAAAGTGTATTACAGATATAGAGAGATTGCTACTCTCACTTAGTGACAATCAATGACTGTGATTGGTCAATAAAATCCTTTACTTTACTTTTAATGGCACAACAGCCCATGGAGGGCCTAGGCCGAGCTTTTCGCATCCACTCATGTTGTGCGTGTTATATTTGTACATGAATGGAAGGGACCTACAGTTTAATGCCGAATCCGAGCGGCGAATTGGAAAGCTTTTCATAGCAATTTTTACTCTTGTAGGTTTGCCATTGCCAGCCAAGAGGTGGTGCCGTGTAGAAAAATTATTTTTTCTACTTTTTGATTTTACCTGTGCCGAAATTCGAATCCCGGACACTCTTCGTAGCAGTCCAATGCATTACCACTACGCCACAGCGACCACTAAAATCCATACAACAAAATTTAAGATATTCTGGCTGCCTCTTAGTGGAGGTCAATAAATATGATTAGTCAAGAAAATAATTTTTTGATTTTGGAAGCCAGATGTGCACTTTACCTGTACTGCTTTAGCTATTTCTCTTTCACGCCTTTCAAGCAATTTACTTACATACTTCTCTCTATGGTATAATAAAATATTTAAATTCTAATTTTTAACATATCAGCGAGTTAACTTAAATTCAGCACTATACTTACGAGAACTTTTAACACTTCTCGTGGTCCAAAAAAATCCTAGCTTACTCCGCCACTGAGCTAACCGTTGTCCTATAAAACTCTGTACCATTCTGTGTATGTATGTATGTATAGTATGTATTAAAATGTAAACGAGCGCACATAATTCACTTAACAAACAATTGAATTAACTTCAATATTCTGAGGCTAACAGCAATAATAACAACAAGAACAACAACAACAACAACAGCAAATGAAAACATCACTAACAAACAACAACAATAGAAGAAACGCCACAAAAATTATTATGCAATGCATAAATTTTAATGAGAAACCGATTTAAACAAAAGCATAGCATGATGGCAACCATGGTGCACCATTACATTGTTAACAGTTACGTACGAATAAATGTTATGTATGTAGTAATGGTTCCGTAGGGCAGAGAGGAAGAGAGTAGTAAAGAGAACAAAAAGACGATGAAAAGTAATTACAACAATGAGTGAGAGCCACACTAACAACAGATGAGAGTGGATTAGGTAGAGGTAGAGTAAAATTTAGCCGGAAATTAAATTTTGCAGATTTATTGAAAGCGGATAAAAGGAGACATCACTGAATTTTGTTGTAGTTGATGTTGTTATTGTTGTTGTTGCTTTTATTGTTATATAAACAGAAGATAAAGAAACGAACGGGAAGGGAGACAGCGAGAGAGAGAGAGAGAGAGAGAGAGGATGAGAGAAAATTGTTAGTGTGAATAAACTAGTAAATAGGTAATTTGAAGCTAGTCATTATAGAAAAATAATAAAGAGAAACGAATGAAAATTACTTGCGGCTAGGAAATAAATTGAAAGAAAAAATGAAATGCAATAAGAAAATGCCAAAGTTTTCAAATTAAGTTTTACTTTTTAATTGAAATATTTCTAGTAGTTAGTATGTATTAGGTTAGATGATATTGCGCTACCCACTAGACTATCGAGGTGGTCAGGCAGTATGTAATAAAACCATTTATTTTTTGAAATTTATTTCTGATTGAGGAGATATGTAAAAACTACTTTGAAAATAGAAATTTAACTAATTTCAAACTGAAAAATTCAAAGTCTGAAGAGTCTAAGTACCGAAATAATTAAACAAATATAAATCGGGAATGATTGAAAAATAAACTTTCATCACGGTCGCTGATTGCTACTCAGTGAAGGTAAGAATCTCTGAATTTGAGCTGCACTCTTTCAACTGGGCACTACGTGAGAATACGAATTCTCAATTCAAGTTCCACGCTTTAAATTGACCAAATACAGTTATCGATTGCCAGTGAGTGAGAGTAAGAATCTCTCAGTTTCTAATGCATGCTTTCATTTGACCAATCACAATCTTTGACTGTCAGTGAGTGAGAGTAAATGTCGACTAAGACTAGTTAAATCACTATCGTTGACTGCCGTTGAGTGAGAGTAAGATTCTATAAATTTGAGTTCCATTCATTCCCAATGGTCCCATGTAGTCGTTGATTTCAGTTAGAGGTACCAAATTTAGATGACAATTTAAGGCCATGTTAGGATTGTGAAAAGAAAACTAGATAGTATTTCTCTATTTGAAAGCTCACTTTTCACTACACAACCCACACCACTCAAACCATTCACACCACTCACACTTAAGTATTTCTTTAATTCTTTCAACAATTTATGCAATACTCATTTTATAATTTCAAATGAAATCCAACAACTTTTTAATTTAACTTTATTGAATTTACTACTTTCTCTGCTGTTAAGTTAGTTAAGCCACTGCTATTTCTCTTGCTTTTTTGTACTAACTACTTTTTGCTATCAACTTAATGTTTCTTTCTTTTCCATTGTAAAAATGTTTTAAAGGGGCAACTTTTGTTGTACTAGTGACACTTGACCAAGGACAACAGCAGCGCAGCCGCATTATTTTTACGATTTCTTGTATTCCAGTGTTAATTATTAAAAATGAAAAGAAAATTCTAAGCAAGCTACTAGCGTTCTCCTTTTCCACCTCTCATTTTCTAAGTATATAGTTAGTGTTTCAGAAGCTCTCTTGTTCATTTACAAAAACTTTTTTTCTCATTTATAACTTTTTTTTATCATAATTTTTATAATTGACATTAAGTACTTCAATGCTTTTATACTTTGACAACTTGTTAAAAGCACAGTAGCAACAATAAGGCAAAAAAAAGGAGGAAGAAAAAAACTCAACATATTTTTCTTAACTAATAGCGCCTTTAACATAAGAAGAAATCATCCTTCGATCCTTCCATCCTTCATAAATAACTAACTCCTTTTTCTACTACTACGCAATACCAACTGCTTTTCCCGAGTAGTTGCCTCTTTAAAAATGAAAAATAAAATAACAACAAAAACAACAGGAAAAAGAAGCAACAGAAACAGCAACTCAATAAACAACAAAAGACAACACTGCAATTAGTATTAAGCGTTCAAATTTTTTTATCTTTAGTCTAAAAGCTTCCACCAGCACTTTACTTTAAGAAACGTCAGGAAAATGCCCTTACCATTTTATAATGTGTTTTTTTTTTCGAGGGATGGAGCATTTTCTTAAGAAGTAACGCTACGACGCAATGAAATAAAAAAAAAACAGCGACTGACTGGCCTTAATTTTAATAACAAGACATTTACAAAAACGAAAATATAGTACCTATAAGGACAAAAAAAAAAGGCAAAAAAATTAACTAGGAAAAAGTGAAATGAAAAGAATTAGAAGAGGTCATCATGATTAAGGCGTGAATAAAAATGAAGGTTCAGGGCTCACAAAAAAACAGACATAAACCAGCTACTAATTGTAAGTAACAATGTTAAATGGCGGGTAGTCAACAAAAGGATTAATTGTAATTTTTTTAACAATGTTTGCATACATATTGATGTTGGTCGAGTATTTTACGAACTGTCTGTCGAGTGTATTTAATCCTGTCTTTTTTTTTTTCAAATAAATTTTAATCTTTTCCATTTAGTTTAAACATTTTACTCAATGAAAATGAATGAGAAAAGTTGAGAATTAAATTTAGAAGTTATGAATAACGTTGTAACAGAAACGGTTAACGCTTAAAGCAAGCACATATTATAGCATACTTTCAGGCATATGTTTTAATTGAATAAAAGAGCAGTGTATGTAAGGTGAAAAGGGAACAAATAAACTAATTTTAAAACCTTAGTTTTCTCTTTAAGAATGAAACAAAAAAAATTTTAAGAAAATTCAAGCACGTGGATGCTTGCTCGAAGAGAGTTCTCGCCGCCAAGGAGCTGTCAGTACACCCCAAAATTAATATTAAAAATACAAAAAGCGAAAAGGAAACGACACGCCAAGTAAGTAGAAAAATAAATAAATGTAATCTGCTTTAAAATGCAAATACAATTTTTGACTCAGGGCAAAGAGAATAGAAAAAGGGAGTCTGAACAACTTTACACTTATATCGACATACATACATACGCATCTAAATACAAACACAAATACATAGTTGGTAACAAAGAAAATTGAGGTAAGGCAAAAAAATTGCAGCTTAGTGCAGCTTAGAGAAAAATCTAATAACAAGCTAATAAAATATTTAAGAAGATGGAGTAGAATGAAATGCTTAAAGTACGTGAAAAACGCACAATTCCATATGTTTAATAAGCTCACGTTTGACTCTCGATACACACCTGCTAGTCTGCAGCAGCCCAGCTACTTCACAGCTTCTCAAATTCTTCGTAGCACCCCATCTTTTCTAAAGCATTAAGAGCTATACAAAAAAAGAAACAAAAACTCAGGTGAGACTATGCAAACACAATCCGACTAATAAAAACTTATACCAGAGAAAATATAAAATGTACACATATTTTTTAAGGCTTTTTCTCCCCTTTCCCTTTCTATTCGTGCAATCTAGACTTTTTGAACTCCTTTTCATATAAATATTGTATTTCATAAAAAATGATTAATATATAGAATTTTTCCTTACAATTTGTGTTGCATTGTGTCACAGTCATTGATTGCCACTGAATTATTAAAATCTTTTAATTTTGTGAGTGAGTAAGAATACGAATTCCTCAATTTGACTAACACACTTTATATTAACCAATCACAGCTGTTGACTGCGATTGAGAGAGAGAAAGATCACTCATTTTGCATTGCATCCTATCAACTGACCAATCATAGTCGGTGATTGTCCCAGACGGAGAATAAGAAATTCTCAATTTGTGTTGCCTGTTTTCAATGGTCAATCACAGCCGTTGATTGCCAGTGAGGTAAGAATATTTTAGTTTGCACTCTATATTTCCAAGTAACGAATAACAGTTGTTGATTGCGTGAGAGAGAGAATATTTCCAAATTTTAGTTGAATGATTTCAATCGGCTAATCGCAAACGTATATTCCCAATTCGTTAGGAGCAAATATCTCAATCAATTCCGTTTATTGACAGTGAGTGAGAATAAGAATATCTCAATTGGTTTTGCATTCTTTCAATTAACCAATCACACTCAATGATTACGATTGAGCATGAGAGTAAGATATGCTCAAAATTCGCACTAGAAATATCAAATATTTCGAAACAAAACTATACAACATAAACAAACAAAATAAAAAAAAATCTGTTTAAATTATTTTGATGCAACAATTCACACATACTCCGGTTCCAGGTTTTTCTGGCATTTTCGTTTTCGATGATGAGAATGCAAAACACCAAAAAAAACCATAAAAATGCATACACCTAAATGAGTTTAAAACAAAATTAAAACAAAAAACAGCACAAAATAGTAAATATTTATGCAGACGAATTTTTTATGGCTTATAACTTCAATTTTCCCCAAGTGCTCATCCAACAAAATTGTATTTGCTTATTTGTTTACTTACATACTTAAACCAATAGCAACAGAAAAACAAACAAACAAACAAATGATATTCTTGTAGTCGCAAATGCATATTGATGAAAATCGCTTTACATTTATCCAAACACAAGGTGAAAAAGAAAAATAAAATGAAAATCATCAGCAAAAAAAAACAAAATCAAATCACTATAACATTATTATTTTATTCAAGTGCAGCAAAAATTGTATCTGAAAGAAAGTGGAACTGAATTCATGTGTTTTGAATTTCATTTAGAAAAAGGACACAGATCAAAAGCAGTGGCGGTTGCACTTGTATGAGTTAGTCTTTTCTCTCAATTAAACTTGTTTCTCATCTTGAGAAAATCGTTGGCTTAACTGCATACATACATACATATGAGACATACATTAGAGACGTTTATGTTGTGGACAAGGAGAGGATGATCGCTTTAGTTCATCATATGCAGGAAGATCATAGCGAGGATGGATAGATCACTTTATATCTTTATATTCAAAATGATCAAAGCTAATTATATTCAGGAAAAAGATCATTGTCACGATTGTTGGATTGCTTTTGATCTTTATGTTAAGGAAGCAAATCATAGATGTGTAGATCATTTAAAGACACAATGGAAAGTTACTTCAGATGTTGACATTTTGGAAGAAGTTCACAGAAGCTATGGACAGGTAGATCACTTTAGTTCTTCACATTCAGGATAAAGTGCGTAAACACAATGGATAATTGCTTCAAGAACAGGTATATAAGGTAGCTCAAAGACATGATGGAAACTCACTTAATCTCTTTAAATTCAGCAAAAATATTATAGACACTTGAGAAGATCGTCGTCTTGATCGTCACTTAAGATCTCCCTGAAGTTCAGAGTCCCAAAAGATTCAATATTAAACTAGTGTTTGGCCACATAGCTTCTGTGAATCTCAGGTGATTTAGAAACAGATCTGAAATTATAATTTAATTGGAACGTAAACTTTTTTCTATAACTTATTGATGTTGGTTGATTATTAGTCGAATATTTTTTTTAAGTAAGTAACTGCCGAGTATAATGAGAGTTTATTAAAATAAATTTCAGGCTTCTCAATTTCAACTTAACGACTTAACACTTGACTTAATGAAAACCGTAAGAAAAATATTGAGAATTGGAGTGATTATCATATATTTCTTGTTACATCGAATGAAATTTTGTTTAATGAAATGGATAACGTTGTACCAGAAAATGTTTACTTTAAAGCTAGCATATAGTATAGTATACTTTAAGGAATACACTTCAATTGAATAAATCTTTAGGATATGGTGAAGAACTAATTTGAATACAAATTCTACTCGATCCGCTGCTGGTCTAGAAATTTAATATTTTTCCCCCACTTCAGACACTTCTGTATGAACTTATGAATTTACATAATTCTGACTGTCTGTCAAGATTGACCAAAACAGATGCCACTACTTTATAATGCTTCATAGATTTTAACTTCGTCTAGGAATTTCACATGGAAAATGTTTTGGTTTATAACATAAAAACTACTTGATTTGTAGAAATAATTTAGTGTATAAAGCTAATGAAATGCAGATACTCAATTTTCTCAATTAGAATGCATTCAACTTTAAGCATTAAAATAATATAAACTCAAGTACTAGAAGTAATTAATTGAGAAAATATTGACAAAAGATGTCAATAAAGTTAACACTAGAACAATTGCTTAGAGACATTTTCAAGTACATAAGTATTTCATTTGAAATATCAGCAAAGCTGTGATAGCTCATGTATGTAGGTATACGAAAAGTAGATACTTATTTACTTTCTTTTTTCAAAACAGGAGAACCGTAATCATGAGATTTTCAAGCTATTCCTGCCTTTCTTACTCTCTTTCTCCCAATTCCCAGCTTTAGGAACCATCAAATGAAGCAAATGCTACAAGCTAAATATGACAATAAATGGTAGGAAAGGAAATAAAAGCTACTTGCTTTCGACTTAATTGCAATTATTATTTCGTTGCAAGATTTTATATATACATACATGTATATGTGTGTGTGTTCGTGTGTTCATGTGTAAAGGTGTCTGAGGGGTGCCACAGCAGCAGACAGTTTTATTTTGTAGCTATCTCTATATGTATTTGTAAATACATAAGATCTGACTCACTGACACAGACCAGACCTTCAACAATAATTAGTCTAAACCACTGCAACTAGAAAGATGTTCTCCCTTTGGTGGGCGGGTGATCTGCCTATCCTCGAAAGGAGGACGGGCATTTTCTTCTAAATATAATTTGATGTACTTTAATACACTCATAAATAAATTGGATATATGTATATATGTATAAATATATATAGTAGTACAAAAAACAGTTTCATTGCATTTATGAATCCAATCATCATATTAATGAAAGTGTTCATCAATTTAATAAATCGTGCTATGTTTAGAGACATTATTAATCTCGGAGAAATCATTTATCAGTAGCTTTGCTTGTGCTTTAATCTTTTAGTATTAGCCTAAGCTCCCTGGTTCGCTACAGGCAATGGCCATGGTCGTAAGTAATTGTTTTAAAAATTTTTGGTGTTATAGTTTAGGTAAAATATAATCACAATTAGTATTAGAAAAAAATAAGTGTCAGGCCCTCAACCAAATTCCAATCCTTCGCCCTGCGACTTCTCCCCCTCCAGCCGGATAAAAATATTGCTAGCACCCACATATAAAAATATGGAACATATCTAAGTGATAAGCATCAGGAGAGTAACATGTTTTTCATTTCTAATGGTAAAAAATGGGCATGGAATTTGGTTAAAAACGGCATACTTATTCTCACAACTCTTCACTGCACTTGTAAAAAGTTGTATTTTTGCATAAAGGCGGGCGCAAATAATCACCGCACAGAAATTAGATGATAATGGAAAACTGGGCGTGGTATTTTATTAATGATAAAAAATACATACAAATATATCTTGGGTGTTATAAGAAATCTTACAATGAAATGTTCGATGTGAAAGTAGATTTACTATATTACTCCCTAAACGGGACTGGTATTTGATGAGTGGGCACGGCACTTCCACAAAACTAGTTTTAAATGTTATGAAATAAACCCAACACAGTACAAAAATTTCGCGCATGGACGCAGGTTTTAACTGAGCATTGACAGAGCACATATAATGGGCGTTGTCAGGCAAAAGGGTGGCGCATTTTCTTTAAAAGAAAGTGGTTGATATCAGTTCGTGAATAGAAAATATATGAAATTGGCGAAGTAGGCGAAGTAAGCAAGGTTCTTCGCATACAAAAAAAACTCGATTCGCCATTTTACAAGCTTTAATAAAACGTTTCTTATGATTTGCGCATTATTGCTTCAGAACTTAGAAGGCAAAAAGCTCAGCGTAGGTCGTTCATAGGCTGCTCTGTTGTAATGTTAGAAGTAGATTAGTCTTGAGTACCAAATAAGAAACTCCACTATAGGAAGCATGCCAATCTCCCAAACCAAATAAAGAAAAGTGCAGTAATTCCGCGTTAATTGAACCACATTTAATTGCCTCAGAAATATTACGTTTTTAAGCGAAAATGTACTCAAATTACTCGGGTAATTGCATTCCCCGGTTGACTAAAGCATAAATTGTACATTTTCATCGAGGCATTTGGGCACAACAGCCCATGGAGGGCCTGGGCCAAGCTTCTCGCATCCACTCATGTTGTGCGTGTTATATTTGTACAGGAATGGAAGGGACCTATAGTTTAATGCCGAATCCGAACGGCGAAGTGAAAAGCTTTTCATAGCAATTTTTACTCTTGTAGGTTTGCCATTGCCTGCCAAGAGGTGATGCCGTGTAGAAAAATTATTTTTTCTACTTTTTGATTTTACCTGTGCCGAGATTCGAACACCGGACACTCTGCGTAGCAGTCCAACGCACTACCACTACACCACAGCGACCTAGCAATAAATAGTTAATATTAAAGTAGAACGATTTTCAAAATTTTACAATAACCTCATAGCTAATAGCATTTTGTGAATGGAAAATGGAAAGTGTTGAAGGAGTAGGCGTGACAGTTCAAATAAAAAAGTAGAGAAATCGAGCTGAAAACGCCTGAAAAGTGGTAAGAAATTAGGATAAGCAATGAGTTTCCAAAACATAAAAGTCCACGGGCAATGCCGGGCACTCTCCAACTAGACTACATCTTTACATACATATATCTAAATGCTATAGTAGCAAAACAATGCGTAGGTGTAAATTTTTAGAAGAAAATTGCTACGCATTTCTCTAATATTTGTTGTTTTTAGTGCAAAATGATTGCAACAGCTAACAGAAAAACAAAATTGATCTAAGAATCATATGCAAAACAAGAGAGTTGCTGAAGAAGTAGCTGCAGAAGGAGCGCCAGCAAACAGACGAACAATTGCAAACGAGTGCAATTACAAGCGCAGCCAAGCAGGCAGTCAGGAAGATAGACAGGCAGGCACGCAGGCAGGAAGACAGGCAGGGCAGGCAGGCAGGCAGACAGGCAGGCAAGCAGCAACAGAGACACGTATTAAAAAGTTGAAGATGAAGACGTAAAGGAAGAGAATCACCAAGTATTGCCAAGTTGATGATTAACTTGTCAACAATGCTATCAACAATAATAATAACAAACGGTAACAACCAACAACAACAACAGCAGCAAGAGCACGCATGTGTATATTGTCAATGTTTTATTCAGACATACATACACACATACTTACTTACATACATACATTCAAGCAGATGTCGTTGTTGTTGTTCCTATTGTTGTTGTTGCTGATTGTCTGCCTGTTTTTCAGCAGCAACTTCTTGCTGTTGAAAGTATACCTACAACAATCAAAATGATATGCACCAACTACATTCGAGTACATGCATTTGTAGACTAGAAATACAAGAAGCTTACAGCTATGCACACATAGATACACACACAACATGGAAGCCTGACAATGCAGACGATGCATCCAAGTAAAATATGTACAATAATACAATGAAGTAAACGTATGAGCTGAAAAATGTTTTTAGACAGACAGTTAGAAGCGGCACACATGCTTACCTGCATACCTGCATAGCTAAATTTATAAGCAGGTGCAGCAATGCTGCTTAAATACACACTTAAGGTGCACTTTCATTTCGATGTGTTGGCAACTCTGTGCTGTAGGTTTTTAAAAATAGGACTTATTTTTCTTTTTGGAGCATTTTCCATATACAAATGTAAGACATAAAGCATCAGGTAAGAAAACACACACACACACACACACATGCTTGCATCCATACCTACAAACTTGACATTTTATAGTTGTAGAAGCGTTTGTGTGTGTGCGTGTGTGTGTGTGTGTGTGTGTGCTGGCAGCTTATTGCTTCTTTTTCTATAAACTTCTAAGTTCATTCTTTATGAATCTTCAACTATAATCATGACAACGAAACAACAACAAAAACATCAACAAGACCAACAACAACAAGAACCATAGGAATAACAAAAATAATCGCAAATGATCTCACATACACACATGCATATGAGTATGGATAACCAAATGTTGGTTTGTGCGTGTGTGCGTCCGTATGTTTGGCCTCGTATTGTTTGTTAAAATAGCAGAAAATATTTCAACTTCAACACGTAGTTTTGTGCATACTTATAGATGTATGTGCTTTTCTCTATCGCCTAGTGTATGTGTGTCTGCCCAGTAGGAAATTTTTTCGTCTAACAACCAAGAAAGTTTCTAGGCCTGCAAATTTCATTCGTGCCAAATTTAGAACTTTCAGAGAAAATGATAAGGTCCAAAGTAATATTTAGATTTAAATTTGGCTGATAACCCCTACAGAGGTACCCAAGGAAAACACCAATTTACAAGCTTTTCTTCCCTTCATCATACCTGGAGAGTGTCTGCATGCGGTATTTTGGATATTTCAAAGAAATCAAAGCTGAAATATCGTGAAATAACGTTTAATATTTGATAATTGAATATATACAGCGGATTGACGACCCCTTAAGGGAATAGATCCTTAATATCGGGGTCCAGTCATCTACTTTTGCTCCTCACCAACACTTTTAGAGACTAGAGAGACCTACATTCAGTATACCGTACATCCTTATGAAGTCATTCCATTCATTTACAAATATAACACGCACAACATGAGTAGATGCGAAAAGCTCGGCGTTTGGCGCTACATACGGTCATAGTCGACATTGATAAACTGAAGTTCATTGTGGTTGAGGCATAACCCTTGCCACTTGATTGCATTCCCTCTCTCATTCTCCGTCCTTCTTCCTCCCACCTGTCAATATTCCTTCCATTTCAACACAATGCTCCGCATTCATAGGTGTACACCCTGTGTGTTGAATGTATAAATAAAAAAAATAATAATGATTATATTCTTTACGCAAAAAACGAATAAAAATCAATTTAAATCCCAAAACTTTTCTTTAACGCTGTCTGTTTAACGCCTTGAGGAAAATAACCAATTACTGGGGTTAACTCTCACCACATCACCTACAGAAGACCTGATAGCAGCATATCGGACATTTACGACTGAATATTTCATACAAAAATTGTCTGCGAAGAACTGTCCCTAGGCAAAATATTGGACCACACCCGAGTATCTCATAGACGAATTTAATGTACTCCCCTTTTTAGATTTCTTGTTTGGCTTTTTCTCTAGGAATGATTTAGTTAATATTGAAATTCTTTGTCAGGGAAGGTATTATACCAAGAACGTATGAAGAACTGAACAAAAAATGGGTTGTGGTATAAAAAAATTCAAATTCTTAATCATTTTTAAAAAATTTTGTGTGGAGATTAGGATGTTAACTCTATATATTTTTGGTGGCTAGTTGGCAATTTAGTAATTAGAGTTAAAAAATTATGTCAGACCTTTGGTTCTCCAAGCTAATTTCTGCAAGAAATTTAGCAACTATAGCTAACAAATCTAGTTTACCGTAGCTACTTAGACTTTTGGAGAAAATTCTAATATTTCAACAACAGAGCTCTCCAATAAATATAAGCTCAAAGTCTAAACATATTTATAATGGGGCATCAGCTTCCACTCCTCCACTTCACCTCACTTCCACATTTTGCCCGTCACACCGGTTCTATATGCAGTGTATCGCACGCACGACTACATACACTTTTCATACCAAATTCACACCAGAATAATAAACCACACACACCTTAAGTAAAATATTAGAGAATATTGAACCCTCTGGCAACACGTTTAAAAATCATTGGTCACAAATGATAGGAGAATATTGATTTAAAAAAATTAAGCACCTCAATCACACCTTTTCCGAAAAAATTTCAATGAGTATCAGAATCCCAATTTTTCAGGTCAGGCCGAATACCAGAAACATGTAAAAAAATAAAAATACCTTAAGGTTTTTACAGCAAACCAGTAAAGCTTTGAATTTCTAAGCCTGAAAAATATGGGCGTGTAAAGATGGCAAAAGCTAGAAAGTTATAATGTAAAAAATGAAAGGATGGTTTTTGGAGTATTACTGAAAAGGCTTTATAATATAAACACTTTGTTTTCTTGTAATTATTAAGTAAAATTATTCCGGTATTTGAGCATAGAACCTCTCTCTGCCCCAGGTAAAACCATTGCATAGGATCTTACCTGGGGGAAGGACTTCTCCTTTATTTGATGTAAGTACACTGTCTGAGTGAGTGAACATTTCTTAAGGGTTTTTTTTCAGAAACTATAGAGGTGATAGGCTAAGGGGGTTATTCTAAGTAACCACTTAGTTTCAGATAGCTATTTTGAACATTTCCACTGCTTTACCAGAAGCTCTAAATAGATTTATTAGTTCTAGATGGATGATTTGAATCTCTGATTCATAAATAAGTATAAATTTGCTTTCAATCGGTGAATCTAAATTGTGTCCTTGAGAAAGCAAACATTTTATTTCAAGTATTCCTATCACTTCACCTTCTATTTTATTCAATCCAAAATTTATATTGATAGTTTTACCTACTGGGTTAACTCTACAGCTGCTGCAGTAATTGAAGGTTGAAAGCTTTTAAGTTTTTCTGCACTAGCATAATAGACAAACTTTTCAGCTGCACTTTTCAGTTCAACATTTTATTCCTTTTCGGGTTTATTTTTTTTGCTGCTTTTTGTCACACAATTGCCGTAAAAGTTGCTCCTAGATTTTTCAAAAGGTTTTGATGTTGCTGTTGCTTGTTGTTGTGCTGCAAGCAGTTCATATCTCTCTCCCAAAAAGTATAATTTTTACACATTGCATTGGAGGCTTGCATTGAAAAAGATTTTTTACAATATGTACATAATATGACTGCATGCAAAATATAAAAGCAAACAAACATTACCCTTTTCTCTGTCTCTGTCTCTGTCTGTCTGTCTGTCTCTTTCTCTCTCTGTCTCTGTCTGTGTGCAAACTAAGTTTGGAATATTGCTTTAAATTTATGAGGTTTCTTTGATATTTGTTGACTGTTTGTTTTCTGGTGTTACCTATCTCTACTTTTAGTATAGTAAGTATTTGTTTTTTTTTTTTGTTTAATGTTTGTTTTATTGTAGCCCGATATTATTTTTGCTATAAACAATGGAAATATTTGAAATAAATTGTGTGCACTTTTCCGGATGCATTTCTTAAATAGGTAGCTAGATACTATGGTATATACCAAAAACAATGCATTATTCTTTCCTTTATATTTTCTTTAAGTGACAATAAACCAAAAAGTTTGTTTTGAAAACAAAGAAAATACTTTCATATTTATTTGGAAAAAATATAGAAGAAAAAAAGGCATTTATAAAACTGACAACCAATTGTTGGTGATAGTGAAAGAACCGAACAAGTGGTAATTTATTGGTAGTGAAATGAAAGGTAATAAGTATTTAAGTATTCGAAGTACCACTTCCAGACGAACTCTGATAATTATTAAATTTCTTGAATTATAAAGCATAAATCCATTTTAATGTATGAATATTAGGATATATATTACGTGTAGGACGAAAGTCTATGGTAAATACTGGGTCATATAAAAAGTGAGTTTTGGTATTGGTACCCACAAATCTGGCAACACTTGTCTGATTATGTCAAACGAACACATGTTTGAGAGGCTAAATTTTGTGTGAAGACAGTTGGTTAATTCATGGCTAGTGTAAAAAGTTACATTGATTTAACAATGAGTGAAATATTTGACGAAATACGCTATGTAATGCTATTTTTTATTTTATTGTGGTCGCTGTGGCGTAGTTGGTAGTGTATTGGCCTGCTACACTGATCGTCCGAGGTTCAATTCTCGGCACAGACAAAATCATAAAATAGACAAAAAACAATTTTTCTACACGGCACCACTTATTGGCAGGCAATTTCAAACTTACAAGAGTAGAAATTGTCTATGAAAAGCATTTCACTTCTCAGTTCGGATTCGGCATACAACTGTAGGTCCCTTCCATTCATGTACAAAAGCTCGACTTAGGCCCCTCATGGGCTGTTGTGCCATTAGTAGTAGAAACAGATGCTTTATTATGTACTATAGAAAAGGTACAACCGCTGCAAAAAATGCCGAAAAATATGCGCGGTTTACGGTGAGGATGCTGTGAGTGATCGCCGGACGCAGGAGTGCTTCGCTCGATTCCGTTCCGGAAATTTCGATATCAAAGATGAAATTTTGCAACTCGTGGAGCAAAATCGACACGCAAGCTGTCAGGAGATAGCGGAGTCACTAAACATCAATCATATGACAGATTTGTGGGTACTATATGACCTAATACATAAATACTTCATGGCCTATTGTTTAGGGACTATAGGGACTATGAAAAAGTATCGGTATAATCGAACTTGATTCTATTTAGCTTAGTTACAAACCCGTTTTTGTTTACAAGTATTTTGCACCAGGTACCTATTTTTTACCTTTCAACGCGTCCATGCGTACATGCAATGTAGAAAGTATATGTGATCTTTGTTTGAGCTTCAAGGTTCTCTGATAATTGCAAATTAAGTTCAAGTTCAGATAAAGTCTCAGTACAAAAAGTGGACGTGACACAAGTAATTCTTCGTCTATAAGTTTTATGTATGATTTTTATTAATGGCCTGATTGTTGAACAAACAAGTAGTGCACACTTGCAATTGTATTTGGTGTTGTAATTCAAATTGCAATACAAGTTTGCAAAATAAAGGCAACAACAACAAAAAGGCGAGAGCGCAATAAATTAAAAAGTTTTTCAAAATTAAAACAAAGAAAACTGAAAAAAAAATATACAAAAAAAGAAATAGTAGCAAACTAATAAATTATTTTGAAACATTTAAATTCTACTTGCAACCAAACAACCAGCCCACCACCACCACCAAGTAAGTACCATAAGTGAGAGGGAGTAGTTAAGCGAGTGAGAAGAAGTGAGTGAGCAAACGAGTACTACTTTTGTTGTTGTAGCAGTGCCGCCAATGCAGCATGCGAGCACGTTGAGTACTTTTTTAGTTTAAGTAGTCAACACTGTTGCTGGAAAGTGTTTTGCTGCTGCTGCCGTTGCCGCTGTTGTTGTTGCATTGCACTTATGCTTGCTTTTCCACTACTTTTACTTCAAATACATACATTTTTAACTACTACGTTTTTGTTAAACAAAGTGAATTTATACAACAAGTTGCAAGTTGCAAGTACCAGCAAATAGCAAATTCGTACATGTGTATACAGTTTAACTATACTCGTAAAGCAGTTAAAAAAGTTTTACTTTATAGGTTTTTATTTTTATTTTATTTTATTTTCATTTTTAACAAGCTTCAAATTTCATGTGAGAGATGTTTTTTGTTTTGTATATTGGTTGTTTGTTTGCTGTAGTAGTAGTAGTTGAGTACTTTTTAATCAGCATTGCAAAATAAATATTTAAAAATATACATGTAATTTGTAAGTTTTTGCCGTTGCTACCGTATTAGTATGAGAACAATAAGCTTTGAAACTAAGTACTGAAACTATTTATAATGGATTAATGCTTATTTAATATCAGCTACCCACAGATCTGTAATTGTACATATTATGTAAGTAAAGCATCAGAACTATATAATATGAAGTAAGTATGATGCTGCATCTTAGCTTTTGGGTCACGATGTACAGGAGCAAGGAGTCCCAGCTGTCGGTGTTTACTCCTAAGACTTGTAGACTCATGATGCATTCTTTTGTTGTATCGTGGAGCAACTTGATCAATGCTGCCTGATCATTGATGATTGTCGGTAGACCAATAGTCTGCTCAATGCTGCCAATCGGGGGTTCTCATATCGATCATTGACCACCGACCATGCAGCTTCGTAATCATTTGCTGATGCTGTAAAGTACCGAATTAGTTCTTCCTCTCGACCGACTGGGCTGAACTTCTGGAACCACATCTTTTGATTACTCAATCTGAACAAAACCCTTGAAGTCATATATGCTGGGTTCATCAGATAACCAGATTCTTTGGTGCAAAACCTGGGCGTATTTCCAATGTGCGACGTTTGCTGAGTCACACTATAAAGCACTTGGTTTATTAGTTTGCCTACTAAGTATGTCGATTGTTTTTTTGCATATCTATTAGTCAGCATAGCCGACTTGACCGAATTGACACCGCGGTGCTGGTTATAGGCAATTGATGCAGGATTCGTTTGCGCTGGCTCTGCTGAATGCAGTCTGTTGAACTCTAGCAATGAGAATTGCTATGTGTGATGACGTCACAACTGTGTGAATTGGTCCACTCGTAACTTGTTTAGTTTAGATTTAAGGCAAATATTTTTCACAGTGTTTTCGGTTAGAGCCTATACAGGCTTTCTTCGGGTTTCTAGTATTTAGCGAGATACTTACTGTAAAGAAAATCTTTTCTAATCATTGAAGTTTTTTAAATAGCTTTCATTTGATTTATAATGATTTACATTATAATTACTCAAAATTGTAATTTGCTGAAAGGTTATCATTATAAAGGTCACTTCATTAGATTCAAACTAAGTTTATTGAGAGTGTTGAGAGATTTATTGAAAATAAATTATAATCTATAGGGAAGTTTTTACTTCTTTAATCCCAGCCGAAAAAAGTTAATTTTTATGTATTTTGGTTTTTTTAAAAGTTTTCTACTTCAAGAGAGAAGTTGGGAAGCGATTATCCCACAAAACTTGACCTTCTTGAATTCACTATTTATGATGAATTTCTCCTTGACTTTCCAGCATATTGTTATAATTAAACAAGAAATTGTTTCACTTTTTCTAAGCACTAAGGCCCATGGTGGTCTGTAAGGAAACTTGATTTGGAGGATGAGACCTAAAAGAGAATATATTCCATGAATTCACATTGATTGAAATTGGTTTCTTGGCTTTTGAGTGAACGATCGAAACTGATGTTGAGGTACGTGAAGACATAATTAATAAATACAATAATTAATAAAAAATTTTGAGGAATGAAATTAGAAAAGAAAATACTATACATTCAATGACTTCATATCATGGACTTATCCATGGACGCCGACCCAAGATGGGAATTTTTTCCTAGCTTCAGTAAACTATAAACCATATTTTACAAATTTTAACTATTTAAAAATATTATCTAATTTGTATGGATGGAAAGGATATTTAAAAATATTATATAATTTGTAAGGATGGAAAATTTTAATTCCAACCTTCCTCGTTCCTTCAACCTATTGAATACGCTTTCGCTTTTTATTGATCGAAACTGATCCAGTAGAGTCTTTTAGAGGTCCCATCCGGTTAATTTTCTACTGCCCAACCGAAATTATTTTAAAAGCAAGAGACAATTGAATAAACAAACCCAAAATCTTTCACATGATATTTCCTTGCATAAAACAAAACAAAAATTTTAATATAGAAGGCCTGGAAGTAAAGGAAACTCAATGACTTGCCAGTGTTCGAAATTGGTGTAATTGAGACTCTTTGAGGGAATAGCCAAACATTAAAAGTTTTACGGTACCTAATGCAAAGTTTCCATCTTCCAATGTTCCGTGTAGAAAGGCCAATTCTATTTCTATTGTATTCATAGTATAAAAGACGATGGAAATCTTATTGCACTCACCCCTCTTCTTTTCTTTTAAAGGCATTGAGGGCCTAGGCCGAGTTTTCCAAATATACTCATGTTATATTTGTACATGAATGGAAGGGAACTACAGTTTTATGCCAAATTCGGTGAGGTGAAAAGCTTTTAACGGTCAATTTTCACACTTGTTGGTTTGCCATTGCATACCATGAGGTGGTGCTGTGTAGAAAAATATTTTTTTCTACTTTTTGATTTTGCCTGTTCCGAGATTTGAACCCCGGACAATTTTTGGAGCAGGCCAGCGGACTAACAACAACGCCACAACGACCACTCACCCCATGCTCCAAGTATTTTTACTTTTTACGTTAAGAAGAATAATTTCAAACATCAATTGACCTGAGGAATAAAAATCGTCCGTATGATTATGTTTCATAGTTTTCAAAGAACAATGCCTGGTACTTGCAAAGGGATAGTAATCAATAACTTTAAGTTGCTTAAAATTTATCTGAGTCGGCTTGAGCGAACAGCTAAACATTCTATTACTTGGTTTTTTCGAGTAAAACAGATTTTGGTAGTCCAATCGCATTCGAAATATCCGGCCCGATACTGTATTTCATATTTCATGTACTTATGTATTTTGAGTTGAGCTACTACATTGCTAGAATAATGTTGTGCTCCGTTAGTATACCACTGGGATGTGTTGGATGTGTTTGCATTATTCAAAGTGCTCGTACATAAGGTTGAAAAACTCAAAGTTCTAAGAGAGTATGTATATTCCAAATCACGTACTTATTTTTCAAACGCTGTTTCCGCTTTTGCAATAAAATACCACATCATTATTATCATTAACTAAATATTGTGTAAGATTTCCTTCTTCTTCTTTTTCTTTTTTTTTTTGATTTTGATTTCTCTAAACATTTTTCAACTACATATGCTCACTCACAAGTGTAAAGAAACTTTTCGTAAAAATTTTCTAAAGCACTTTCTATTTGAAGTTTTAATATAGTTTTTTAGTAGGTCGTTGTTTCTGTAATTCATACACACGTTAATAAAATAATGTAAATTATGCGCAAAGCTGAGAAGAAATACACATACTCTTATATTTATCAGCAACATACAAATACACAAACAGGAAATATGCTAGGTGCAGCTAACTTCATTCATATTCATACTTACTTAAATGATAACACTAAAAACATACTAGTACTTATAGCAAAAGTACCGAAAAGAAAATGTAAGCATAGATAAAAATGAAAATAGAGAAATCTCACCTGTACTGGAGGAGACTAGGGCAGAGCAGTGGTTGCACCCACATCCATCGTGAGTGCCTTACTTTGTGCTGTATTTGGTTAGCAGCAAAAAGTATGCATACACACAGACGCGCACACACATACACACACTTTACATAAATGCAACACTGCGTAAATAAACAAAGTGTTGCATGTTGTTTGTTTGCTAGAAAGATGCTACCGGTGTTTGCGCCTTCTTTCTTAATATTCATATATTTTTTTAGTGTATATTTTTATTATTATTTCTAATTTGTGATTTGTTGTTGCTGTTGCTGTCGCTGTCTAATATATATACAAAATATATGTTGATGGTTGTTGTTGTGGTTTAATTAAAGACCCGACAACAACATGCAGGAAGTTCATGTAGTAACTAGTTCCAACATTTGTTTGTATAATTTTGAAATCTTATTTTCTTCTTTTGTCATGTTTTTCTGTAAGTTTTTAAAAAAAAATTTTTTTAAATGCATTGGTTCGTGGGTATGATGTGTGTTTGTGCTTCTCTTTAATCCATACATAAATGTGCCAATTGATTAAAGTCGTTGGAGGAGGAGAAAGGGGATTAGGGAAGGGTGAAGTGACAAGAGCAGAAGTTTTAGCAGACATTAAGAGATGCATACCTCATAAGTCATGCATATACGCATGCATAATGTGGGAGTTTCTAATAAATAGTTGTGTTAAAAGACTTGGTACGTGTAGATTTTGATGTTACACAAATTAAGATTTATTAGGTAGATATATTTCGAAGTAAACGTATTCTATACGAGTATTATACATAGTTTGTATGTACCTAATGAAATTTTGGTTTGATGGGCTAACAATCAGTGTCCACAGCAAAGCGCGCCAGATAGTGAAGTCTTGCGCGCTTTGCTGTGCAGGCCCGGCTAAGTGTTCTACGTAAGTATACGTAAAGTAGTATTCATACATAAAGTTGGTATGCAGTTTACTCCCAAAATTTCAGTTTCATGGTATGGTATCTACTAAAATTAAGGTCATTTAAAAAATTTAGCTATAAAATTATATGTTTTTATAGTCAATGATATTTTTCTCCAAGATTTTTTAAAATAAATTGTGCTGAGGTTCCTTTTGACACATAAATTCGTAGTCATATTTCAACGAGTTCATTGTACTTATTTCATTCCTATGAGAGATGACTAAATAGTTAAATCAATGTCCGGTATGATCAAGTTTGAAACAACTATATTCATTAGAACTAAATAAATATTGAGTTTGAAACAATTTGAGCTAACTAAATTAATATGTTTGTTAAGTTTGATAAAGTTTGAAGTAATTTTTTATCAGTTTGATAAACTTAAAGCAATTTGTTTGACTAAATTAAACTAAATTTGTAACAGTTTGATTAAGTTTAATAAAAAAGATGTTAAATTCACGCCCAGTTTGATCGATTTTTAAGAAATTTAAACAAGTTTGATCAGGTTAGAATTAATTTTGATCCTACGTAATCAAGTTGAAAGCAATTAAACCCAAAAACTTAAATTTGGGCTCATGTCCAGTTTGATCAATTTAAAACTAAAACAATTTAACTTGTTTGAACACATTTTGAGCGATTGTAATCAATTTAAAATTTACTCAATATTCAGTTTGATCGAGGTTAAAGCAGTTTAAAACATTCAATGAAATTCTTATTCAGTTTTAATAAGCTTAAAGCAATTTTATTCAACGACTATTAAATTCATGGCTAGTTTGATAAAAATTGGAGTGTTATTAAACAGTTTGATTAAACTTAAAATAATTAAAAACTTATTTATATCTATTCTCTATCCAGTTTGATGAAGTTTGAAGTAATTTCAACTATTTTAAATTTAATGTCTTATCTAGATTTGATCAAGCAATTTTGGCTGGTTAAAGTTAAAACTAAATGTTTCTCAAGATTAATCAAGGTTAAAATGATTTTAACTAATTCAGTTCGATCGTATTTGAAGCAATTTTAGCCAACTAAAATTAAATTTATGAAAGTTTGATTAGATTTGATGAAACTTGAACCAATTATAATTAAAATGTTTGTTCAGTTCGAAGGCATTGTAATCAGTTTGATCATGCTTGGCGAATTTATAATTAAGTTTAATTATGGTAAGTAAATATTTATCAACCTGATCAAGTTTGATACCCTTTTGCCAATGCGAATTAAATCCATATACAGTTTGATCAAGATTGAAGTAATTTTAGCCAAAGAGAATTAAGTTTATCTCTAGTTCGATAGAGTTTGAAGTGTTTTTATCCAATTTGGTAATGTTTAACACATTTTATCTATTTAAAATTAAATCTATGTCGAATTTAAACAAGTTTGAAACAATATTAGCCCATTAACAATGAATCAATATCCAGTTTGACGAAGTTTGAAGTAGTTTTAACAAACGAAAGTTGAATCTATGTCGCGTTTGATGATGTTTGAAGCAACTTTAACCAATTGAAGCAAAATCTTTGTACAATTTGATCAAGTTTGAAGTATTTTTTATATAGAAATTTGTCTTTTTTATTTATCTTCATTTCAAAACTTTTTATCAGGTTTACATATGTACCTATATCATTTGCTGTTATATTTTTGCACATTTTCTTTCTCATTTCTATAGTCATCAAAATGACTTCCTTTGGATGGGGAAGGGTCGAAATACCAATTTGTGAAATCGTATAATAAACAAAAGGGATTACATATATTATTTATCATAACATTTCAAAACAATATCCCTTTTCAAAAATACACTATGAGTTTGTAATACAGAATTCTTCAGAAATTTCTTATTATTACTTAAGCGCAAAATTTGAGCTGCAGGCACTTTTTATACGCTTAAATTCATATATAAATATGTTTCTACACACATACATTCTCGTATCTACAAATACTTAGATAATGCTTTGGCATGTAAAAACAATATTATTGAAATCAAAAAATCAAATAAATTATGTTGAGGAGGAGAAACAAAAAGAAATCATGATTTAAGAAAATACAAATGCTGCCTGCTCATATTCACAGTAAACAAGTTGCCAACAAATGGCAACCCTTGCGATTAAAAGCGTAAAGGGAATTGAAAATATCTGCATAGAGGGGTGGGGAGGGAGGAGGAGGTTAAGGATATCAACCACAAGGCACTTTTGTTGCTGTTATACTGTTACTGCTACTTTTACTTCTACTTCAATATGTTCGCGCGCTAACTAGGCAATAAGCAGAACGAAGCGGAACGGAGCAGAGTAGAAAAACAATACGATTTCGCAGCCTTGAGGGAACAACAAATGTGTGCACCCTACTTTCTTGAAAGAATTGCTAGAATTTCAACACATTTTATTGCCTCAAATATTGTCTACACTCAAGAAAAACACATTGTCAATGTCAGACCGCAGGCGCATTTATGCTTTGGCACGTCCAAGCAATACGAGAGCTTCTTATTATTACGCTATGCTTTAGCTTAACATTGGCCACAAATTGTGTTTGTATGTGTGTGTGTGTGTGTGTGTATGTGTTCATTGCTTTGCTAATGAGACAAACAGCCTGAAGGTGTTAAATTAAATTTAGCAGCAAAAATTAGTAATAAGAAAAAAAAAGCTCGTAACCAAGGAACCAAATATATGTATTAAGGGTGCTGCCATACATTTGGAGGGATATATTTAAAGGATATGCATAAAATGTTTTTGTATTTAATTTCGTTTTTTCCATCTTCCAGCATCTTTTCTTGCTACAGTTTTTCTTTTTTGTCGCGCCAGTCTGGCTGGTGTTTTAGTGTCTATGAATTGCTGTGTCTGCTCTTAACTCTTAGCTCTTTTTCCTGTTGTTTTTGTATTTTTGTTTGATTGCTGTGTGTGTGTATGTGTGCATGGATGTGTCTGTAATTAAGTCAAAGTCAAATTCGTTTTATTTGAACATGTCTGTATATAAAATAAAAATAAAAAAACTGAAGCATATTCTTAGGATGCCATTAATGGTTAGTATGGGTGAGTGTGTGTGTGTGTGTGCGTATTTTAGCAAATAGCCGTTGAATATGTATGTCCATGTAGTTAGTTGATTCGTTGAAATTGATACGTCATGTCAATAAAATGCTTCCTTAAGACTTACAGCTACTTCCCGTTACTTCTTCAGTTTAACTTTTTTCACTTTTTGCCAGTTTTTCCACTCCTCTATCAAACATGATATCTTTATCTTTCTCATTTTACTTTGTGCAATAGATTTTTGCTTAAGATTCTCTTGTTATTAAGGATTTTGTTTTCCTTTTATTGTAGTAAATTTATGTTTGATTTCTGCAAACATATTTTTATAGTCTCATTGCAAATTCTATTTTACTCGTACTTATACAATTTAGAATTTTGTTGAGAAATTTTTATGGCATTTAAAATGCATAAAGTAGATTTTTATGATTCGCGGTTTTTTTCTAATCCTTGAACTGTTGTGCTTGTTTGTGCAGCACAGTGACGTATCAACTAACACTAGGGCTGTGGAGAGCAAATACGGGGACTGCAGAAGAAAGGACTGTTCATCTTACGGATCACTTATTTCTGAAATATGCACTTAAATCTTAGTCTTCAAGCTTTATAATTTTAACTCATTTCTGATATTTGTACGGTTTTTCGGACACCCGTTTTGGAAATTCATTAAAAATACAATTATAAATAATTCACAAAAGCAACCATGTACAAATTTTTTGCAATTCATACATATTCTGGTCTTAAAATTATTAAGTCTTACTTATGTAATTTTGAAAAGCACGAAAAATTACTTTCGGAGGCCCTGAAGCAAGGTCTGTTCTAAAAATCCAGGACCTAGGGGGATTTCTTCCTTCTTCCATCCCCTCTCGTCACAGAATAAGAAAGAAAGATATTCACACAAATAATTTGTTATTTTTGCAATGATTTCTAAGCCCTAGAAAGGTAGTTTGAGTATTTGGAGGTATAACCCTCTCTTTCCCAACTTCTTTCAAGTCACTTTCAGTTCACATTCCAGATAATATTCATGTGTATACTTTTATTAGAATAAACAATTTAATGATTATGTTTTTCTATTTCTTTAATGGTACAACAGCGCATGGAACTTTTCATACCTATTCGTGTTGTGCAAATTATATTCAAACGGCACATAGAAAAGCTTTTCTGCAGAAATTTTTACTTTCGGAGGTTTGTCATTGCCTGCCAAGAAGTGGTTCCGTTCAGAAAAGAGGTATTAATCTCATTTTTCGATATTTGACTGTTGACTTATTCGATCTGAGGCACCTGCCACGCAACTAAGCTACGGCGGCCACATGTTTCCATTTCAGTTATGGAAACTCTCAAATGAGAAAACAATATTTTACATGTGAAAGTCTCTAACCGTGTAAGAAAAAAGTATCGTAACTAAAATTGCTTAGTTGACAAAAGATTCTTATTCGTTTCATAGATCCACAGATACATTTTCTGATTCTGGAGTTTGACCCCACCAGATCACTCAACATATAAAAAATATGCATTCATTTTTAATAATACAGCAAAGTAGCTTTTCATGTACTTAGTCAAGATAAAGAATTTTACAATATAAAAATTTTACATATTTTATGTGTAAATAAATTGTATACCCAAAAAAGGTTTTAACCTATAATTTGCAATTGCAATAGAAACTATTTCCAATATTCGAGTTTCTTTAGAGCCCTAATGAATATGAATTACAAAGTTTTACCCGCCCTACACTTGCTGTCTACTCGTACATGATTAAGACTCTTCTTAAATAAATGAGTACAAATGAAAAAATTAGAAAAACAAATGACAAATCGAAGCTCTTTACAATGAAAATAGAAAAACTATTGAATATTTTTTGTATGAATATTCAAAATGGAGAATATTATTATAGGATTTCCTTCTTCAAAGCTTTAAAGCTTGTCCTTTTACCTACACTGTTCACGTTCACTGCTGCTGTGCTCATATTTACTAACTACATTCAAGTAAGTCAAATTGCTCGATTCATGCAGGACAGCATGGAGTAAGCAGGAAAAATCATTGTGCTTCTCTTGTTTTGTATATGAATTTTTATATTACCTTTTACTATTGGTTTGAATTTTTTTTTTTTTTTGTTGCTTGTTGTATAAGTAAGTCTGGCAGTTTTTGTACTTAGCGTTCAATGATGGTCCTTTGAGAATGTCTGTGTAAGTAGTAGAAGTGGGAAGAGCATACATAATGCTCCAGAGAGTTTAATAACTAGAGTGAATGCGTACATACACATACTTTCTATATTGTAAATACCTTGAAGCATACACATTTCACATGATATGATGTAAAAAATGATGTATTCTTACCTGGAAAAAATAACAGAGAAAAAGAAAGAAAATGTTAAATTAATATTGGATGAATTACTATAACGTGCATTTACAACACTACAACAACTTTGTATCTACATAGCAACAAGCACAAAGAGTATATTAATGAATACTTTTAATAATACAATACAATAAGTTTATTTAATGAAATTTATATTATAAATGATGAAAGTACTTAAAACCTTTCAGTACCGACACTAATGCCTGGGAATTGAAAAAATTGTAAAATAAACATTCAAAGGTTGAAATTAACACACTTGATGTGTAAAAACAAAATTCAAAAATGTAGTTTAAGAAAATAAGAACAGAATAACAGAATGTCGAATTCAATAGATTTACTTATAATTTTAGTGCAGAAAATTTGTTAGTTTTACCCATGGAATATATGGAATTTGTAAAAGTTTTTTAATTTTTTTATACAAATTTCATAGAAAATACTACAATTTCCAAGTAAGATTTAAGATTTTTAATATTACTCGTATTATTCACATTGGAATTTAGAGAGATATTTAGAAAGATTTCGACTGTGTGCATTAATTTTTACCTTTCAATAGTTTTGCTTTTCATATCTTTGTTCAAAATATCTCATATTCTAATACAAACATGTGCGCTTTAACTCTACTGATAAAAATGAGAAAATAAAATTTTGACATTTTTTCAGAAGCATAGAAATACACATTTTTGTTTCACAGATTTTTATCAGTAATAATATTTTTAAGCTGCAATGACAAATAATGCATAAAAAAAGCATAAAAGCAGTAAAAAACACAAGTAGCAAACTACTAGATCATTATCGTAAATACAAAAGCTATGAGTGTACGAATGACAATGGGTCGAATAGAAAAGCATTCACACACTCACATATCTCATACAAATATACACACATAGACTCACTCATACATAGTTAAAAGAAGAAGAACCAAAAAATGCACACAGATGTTGTTTATTGAATATCGATTTACTAGACGATATGCTTCACATTCAAACAAAAATATAGATGCATGTATGAGTGGCAGAGTGTTCGCAGCGTTTTAGGGAAATATTTGTACACATACGAGTATATGTACATACTTATGTACCCAGCGGTCCAAGTTGTCTTTTGAATCGCTTTACTGAGTAATACTTCCCCACGCATACGAGTCATTTCTAAGATTTCCTTAAGCGTTGTATTTTGTAGTACAAGGTGGGGCAAAAGTAATGTCATAATTTGAATTGGCTGCAATTTTGTTAGAAATTAACAAAATTTTGTTTACACGGTAAGTTTATTTGAAAGTGTAAAATTTATGACATTAAGTTTAACAAATGACTTGATTTGTGCTCGTTTAACGGCATTTTGAATGGTTGCTCGCAAAACATCTGTTTCGTCTTCACTATTGGCTTTCAAGACTTGCAAGTTTTGTGGCTTGTTGTGATAAACATGAGATTTGAAAAACTCCCGTAAGAAGAAGTCTTGCGTTGTCAGATCTGACGATCTGGTCGGTCAGTTCAAATCGCCTGAAAGGGTGAAACCACTCAAGACTTGCTTTTGGCTTGTTGTGATAAAAGAAGAAGTCTTGCGTTGTCAGATCTGACGATCTGGTCGGTCAGTTCAAATCGCTTGAAACAGGGAAAACACTAAAGATTTGCTTTTGGCTTGTTGTGATAAAAGAAGAAGTCTTGCGTTGTCAGATCTGACGATCTGGCCGGTCAACTCAAATCGCCTAAAAGGGTGAAACCACTCAAGACTTGCTTTTGGCTTGTTGTGATAAACGCGAGATTTCAGAAAGCTCCAAAAGAAGAAGTCTTGCTCCATCAGATTTGACGATCTGGTCAGTTCAAATCGCATAAAAGAGGGAAAGCACTCTGCTTGGAAATATGTGTTTAAAATCTCCATCATTAACCTATGTATCGTTCCGCTGCTTGTTTTCAACTAATTTTCTAACTGTCAACAACATAAATGTCAAAGCAGTATGACATTTGATGCCATTTGCCAAAATTATGGTACATTAACATTATGACATTACTTTTTTCCCACCTTGAATATCGAAAGAAACAACCAACAAACCCTGTCAAATCAAGACCGACTGTAAAATAGTCCGATAGGCCATTTCTGATAAGAAAATAACTCGGAATTTCCTTAGGCTGTAGAGGAATTCTTACTGAAATACTTTCAGGCTTTTGTGCCCCGAGGATTGAGTGGCAGCATTTAACTTTAGAGGCTGCAGAAATGAAGAAGAGACTATTACCATCTACCACCTTGTCTGTGATTGCCTTAATCTTTTGATCCGTGGTCTCCGTTTCTTAGTAGGCAAACTGTTTTGTAGAAATGGAGGAACTAATGGTAATGGTTCTACCAACAGGCATTGTACGGTTCATTATGAGTGCTAAGAGTACATATGTATTTATTTTTAAGCCACACGTTGGGTGCCACTTAAATAAATCTGGTTTTTAGATTATCCGTTTTGAGCGAAAATAAAATATGACTATGGTAGTTTGACTGTATTTTGTGGAAGTCTCAACTCCTCTTGCATAAGCTTCCTCATTAGGGATATCCTTTGATACCATGGTGCAGAAAAGTATCCAACAGATTGATCAGGTTTTTTTTATAATATTTTTTTTCTACATATTTGAAACATATTTCTATTCATCGTTCTTTAATCCTCTCAGTATGCTTCGTTTAAGCTTCTAAGTTTTATAGAGTTGATGTTTAGAGTTGAACGAGGTGCTCCTCATTGCTGACATAATTCATTGTAATTCTTTACCCACTGGGTATATTTATATGGTTACAGTATGGTAAATGAAAAAACCAGTAGTATTTTTCCATCATAGTTTTTAGACATACAAACAAAAAATATATTAATAATGAGCGTCATAGGCCGAACATCCGGCTGATGTTTGGCTCTTGCATATACATAAGTTATGCATATTTTTCCTTCGAATTTATGCTTTTTCATAAAAATACTTTCAATTACCAAAAATGAATTTCAAATAAGTTTTTCTGTTTTTGTTTCTTCTTCTCCTTTGACATTTTCCTTTGCTCCTTTTTTTTCTTGTTTGTTTGGGTATTTTTTTTTCATCTTTCTTGCAGTTGATGCTGTTGTTCAAGTACGCTATTATTATTTCTTATGTTATGCAATACTAAATATGTACGTGATGTGTGTGTGCAGGAGAGGAATATGTACAGTATTAAATTGAAAATATTACTGTGAGCTGCATTTTTTCCAACGCTGTTGTTTATTTTCAATGTCATATGCAGCAGCAGCAGTGGCAGCAGGAGCAGTACATGTTGATGAACAGCAAAAATATTTATGTATTAATGAAGAAGTTGTAGAAGAAGCAACCGAATCAGCAAAAGAATAACACACAAGCAAGTCAGAATTATGCCCTAAGGGTAATGTTCACACACACACGTAACTATACACTCACACATACATACATACATACATTCGTTTGACGCAAAAAAAGGGACAAACTCAGACATAATGAAACCCACTATCCGAAAAAAGCAAGAGAAATACATACATACAAACATACATATCTACATACTTGCTATGAATGTATGCATGTAGTAGATCTTGAATGTAGATAACGTCTGAATGTATAAAGTACATGGAGAGTAGAGAAGTAGACGAAGGGAAACACACAGTAAAACTCAGTGATGATTGATTTCATGCCAAAGTGATTTCAATCAAACATGTTTATACTCGGTCCGGGTCAAAAACTCATTGAGGGTAATATACAGTACAGCAATTTCCTTGGCATCGCATGAATTATGACACATTTATAAACATTTTTAAACGACGTAAAATGTTTAAAAGTGTAGAAGCGACTGCAGATAGTAAGGGTTGTTCATTAGTTGCTGCACTGACTGTAGGGATATTGGACTTGTTTGACTTGTTGTTGTTATTAGTAAAATTAAATTGACAAGTTAATTTTTTGAAGTGCAAATAAAAATAAAGCATGAATTTAAATGAGACTCGAATGAAGAGAGGTGATTAAAAGATCTTAACAGCAGTAAAGCTGAAAAAATTTGGAAAATAAATTTCTCTTTCCTTAGAATTATTTTTGAGAGGTAAGCCCCACCTTGGGCCCCCGGCTTTCAGTTATGCTTATGCTTAAGCATAAAGGATAAACTTAAATAAATAGAACAGCACCTGTCTTCCGACCGGGCTCGGTTGTTAATAGTTAGTTGGTATTTTCATAGTCACTCGCGTCTTTGACCTTCAGAATAATGATGAAAACTTCAGATTTAATTCTTTTTCATTCATACTTCAATAACTTTTATTCAACTTCACTTACTTTTATTTAGACTTTATTCAGTTTAACTTAAACCTCACCGCAACCCTCTCACTTAGACGCTATCGAGTTGTAATTGATCTGATCGGGCAGTTTTGAAAAGATAATAGCCTACGATTTTTAGCTGCCTGCAAAACTTTTAAATCTTTATACCAGTGCGTTATTTTTGATACACTCCATGTGTGGTGAAATTCTAATAAGTATCCTCTAAATAAATTAAGTTTTGTGCTTTCCTCATATTAGCCGACATAATGACTGGTCTAATCTATTGTGCAGTTTAATATGATTGCCCAAGGATTGTGGGCACTTGTAGATTTTGATCAATAGAAAATATGTCATGAATACATGTGTCAGCATTTACTAAAATGCCCATTTTCAGCTCAGTTTCTTGAATAGCTTCAGGTACTTCGTTACAGGCAAGGTCGCTTCTTCTTTACACTTCACCAGTATTTTCGAAAATCTAGAAGTTTTTAAGCGAACGCTCAACATTGGGCGGAATGTAATTGAGTATTGGTAAACTGGTCAAGGGATTGCGTGACATCTTCTTCTACCCCCACCCTCTTGGGAGCTTGGGAATAATGATAAGTCACTAATATTTGAATTGTAAACGAATTTTTATATATTTATGAACTTAAAGCAGTTTAAATGTTTCATTTGATTTTAAAATCCGATACTTGCTAAAAACTCGTGTTTTCAGGTCAAGTTCTGACCTTAGGCATTGTCACTATTTCTTCGCTGTTCCTCAGGGACCTTAAAACTAAGAAATATTTACACTAACGAAATGTGTCTCACTCACCCCATGTCGGGTGCCATATTAATAAGTCTTTTCTAATCGAATACAGCGCTTTGG
This sequence comes from Palloptera scutellata, assembly GCA_958295655.1. Classification (NCBI taxonomy): domain Eukaryota; kingdom Metazoa; phylum Arthropoda; class Insecta; order Diptera; family Pallopteridae; genus Palloptera; species Palloptera scutellata. The sequence goes on along the minus strand of OY282452.1, from coordinate 10,772,479 downwards.
GTGGCAATGGTACTTCAATTACTTATCAGATTGTGTATAAGTACTCCCACTTCTGTCACTACTAGAAGAATATTTAAGAATGTGACTTACGAAAAACACTCAAAGCTCTGCATGCAGAATAGCATCCTAATAAAACTATGAACTGAACAATTCGAGATTATTTTTCCATTTTACTATCAGATTTAAAATTTGTAAGAATCTGACACTTGATGAATTTTCCAAATCTCAGTTCAGCTGTTCAGAAGTTGGACATTTTCAACGTTATAGAATCAAGTAGCACCAAAACTTATATATGTTTATGTTACAACAATGTTTTCTATAGCCCCCATGTTGGGCGCCATAGGAGAAAGTTTAATCTGGTCGAATATAGCATTTTGTGTGGTAGATATGGCTCAATGGCACTTTAATTGTGCAACATCATTGGCTCTTCCCCTCACTACAGGGGCGAAATGTCGCTAACAGAAATTTTGTAGAAGAATTTCCAAGATTTTGACTGACGGAGACCCCTCCATGTAGAGTCATCCATGTAGGCTAGTATCTTTACATCAAGAGCTTAAATGTTGGTTTGATCCTTGGTTTTTTCACTTATTTTATATTAGTTCTTTGCATCATAGATTAATTCAGCAGGCATTTATCTGTATCAAAGTAGCAACTTTGTAAGTCCCGTCATACCGTCAATTCATTAATTTAATATTTGAAGTACCTACATAATTGTCTCGTGTCTTATGTCTGTGTCTTTTATAGTGGAACATAAAAGTTATCGCCGCCCCTTTAAGTAAGTATTTACTTTTTGCGCAAATATCAACAAACAATAACAACAAAAAATAATACCATCATAAAAATCTAAACTCGCATATCAAGTGTTGCCAATTTGTTGAGAACATTTTTTGTAGGCCTCTCATGGACAACGCTACTAAATGCTATTACTGACACATACACACAAAAACACATCCACACATACATTTGAGCATGTACATACCATTGATTAAATTGAGCTTGTATTTATGTATAAGCGTTATTATTATTTGTTTTCATGTATTTTTGTGTTTTTTCTTGTTGCTGCTTTGCAAAAATTTTCAAACAACAGACGCAACTTGAAGCTCGAGCTCAATGCTTCACTAATAGCCTCAAATTTTGGCATCTTTCATTTATTTTCGTATCTGCTCTTTTATGCATTTAAATAACACTTGATTTTCTTATATAATTTTCTGTGATCTTCTTTTAGTTTCTGCGGTCGATTTTTTCGGATTTTTTCTTTTTACTTTTCCGTTTCTTGGAATTGTCATTTTCATATTTAATGTGCGGGTCGAATAATAATAATAAAAAGCATTTTGAAAGCAGTAGCAGCAGCAGCAGCAGCAGCAGCAGCAGAAACGGCTGCGCTGATTTTGGTCTGTGCGCCAACATAGGATTTCTTTATACATATACATTTTCATATTTCTTTTTATATTTTTCTGTTAAGTCATCTTTGTATCATTGTTTGGCGTTATGATATTGATATGATATAGCATTTATGAGTACCTACATACAAGCATACGAGAATGTTATAACCTTAAAAAGATATTGTGTATCTTAAAGTTCGATAACCTTCGTAATTAGAACGTAATTGCAGTTGTAATCTAGAGTGGTTTATATATTAATAGAAAACCATTTAGTTTATACTCTATTAATTATAATAATTTCTATGTGTATCGAAAGGTTGCTGAGATGGAATTACACTGACCCTGAGCAATTTATGCTACCAGCGCTACTTCCATCATAAGAAATGAAACTCAATTTCTTTTAATTTACTAATTTATGAATTTAGGAATATTTAGAAACAATATAAATAAATAAATATAATAGAAATAAATAAATAAATATATCTGCTCAACGGTTTCATCAGTGGAGCAAAAAACTATCTGGATGGGATCCACATTTATTGAGATTAAGAAAAGTGGAATATATCCTCTTAATTGTACACAGAAAAGTTAATTTTTAGTTCAAAATATACTGGAATTGCTCGATTAATTGCATTCCCCGGTTAACTGAATCATAAATTGTATATTTGCATCGATGCATTTAAGCGGGTATTACTGTATTTCACATGTAATCCTTGAAACCTTGAGTTTTATAAATTTGCTTACAATTTCCGTAGTCTGCAAGATAAATTGAAGAAGCTGGGCTGGGCCTTCTGCCTCCAAAATTTCTATTGTGCTAAGTCCTCGACTTATATAAATTAACTCCTACAAATGTAATCAGGGTATTTCGGACGGAGGAGAGGAGTATATTATGTGCTGAAGACGATATGAAGAAAGGGTTGTGCCCAGAATTTTAGCCTCCGATTCAGGACTTTACTATTTCTATTATAACCATTGCATCTGAAAAACTAACTTATAGGAATGTGAACAAAACCTTTCAGAGATGGGAGCGACTGTAAGAGAAGAGCTGCTGGAAAGTTTGGTATTTGGTGTTTATCATTTCCAAAGCGTAACGCCCTTTAAGTTAGTATAGAATGAATGATATCAAGTCTAGGCCTAGCGCCTAATAGACCTAATAGCGCCTTATATGTCATCGAAGACTTTCAGAAAAGGGAAAATGCTGGGAAAGTTACCACTTAAGTCTCTATAAACTTGATTGCGTCTAAATATTATATACAAATTATTGAGATCAAGGCATTCTACAGAGAAGATGAGGATTAAAGGAGATACATACCATTTAAACTTCCCTCATCCTTTTGGGTATAAAACTTATATAAAATTTGTTAATACTTAATGCTAGAAAATTGCTTGTTGTTATTGTATATCTCCCTAGGCTATGAAAATCCCTCAGTAAGTCTCTGGTATCTTAGTTATTATTTCAACGAATTTTTGAGGGAATTATAAATTTAGAAACTGACGAATTTCGATGATTAAAAACATAATAATGCTCTGAAAAAATGCAATGCTTACGTGAGCCATCCCTGCAGTATGCGCTTTTATGACGATAATTGCCTTTTAAGTCTGAGTTAATTGAGCAAAATAAATTGAGGCTCAAATCAAAGTAATCAAAGCATAACAGCTAACTTCAACATAATTCTATTATAATAATACATTGTCGAAATACCTTTAATGTATATAATATAAAATTGTAACATCAAAATTCACAAAAACCCATCAATTAAACCAGTTGCTGTGAAATATTCGCAAGAAGCGATGCTTGTGTTTGAAATTTGTTGAAGTTGTTCTGAGAAAAATCTCATGATATAAATTTAAATTGCATGCGATTAATTTGAAAAATATTTGGTACGTTTGTATGTACACTTTGGGAGTTTATTTATATGTAGAAGGAATGGGCACGCACCGTGATTTTCGTCGTGACGCGGCGTCTCACGGGATATTCACCCGTGAGCGTGGGCTATTTTTGGTTGAAGTCTGCAAAATTTGTAAATGTGCTCGAGTGAGATTTTATCGTGCATGATCATACGTGAATTGAATATTTACGTGACTCACGGTAAATTTCATTTACAAGATTTTAGCTGAAAAAGTTGGTTTCGATCGGACTCTAGTGGCTTTGTTTTAAACATATTTAAACAAGACGAGTGGTAGGGAAGTGGTAGTGCGTCTGTTACGTACAGTGTCCGGGGTTTGACTCTCGACACAGGCAAAATCAAAAAGTAGAAAAAATATTTTATCTACACTGCATCACCTCTAGGCAGGCAATCGCAAATCTACAAGAGTAAAAATTGCTTTTGAAAAGCTTTTCATTTCGCCGTTCGGATTCCACATAAAACTGTAGGTCCCTTCCATTCATATACAAATATAATACGCACGGCATGAGTGGATGCGAAACGCTCGGCCTAGGCCCTCCATGTGCTGTTGTGTCATTAAAAGAAAGAGGAGTGCTGCAAAAAAACATAGTTTACAAATTGAAGGTGACTTAATGAGCAATTTATCAAACCGTCGTTATAGCCTATTCTCAATAGTACATGTATATATAAATTGCTTTTAAAAAGAAACTGTTAAATGTTTTGATAAATACAAAAAAAAATTTTTTTGATTTTATCCTTGTGTTTTTGTACGTGAGTCGTAATTTTGAAGTCGCGTGAGTGAAAATTATATGAGGATCGGGAGTTAAAAATCACTCACTCACGAATCGCTAATGTAGCATGAGATTTTTGCTTTATAAATGGACTAAAAGATTTTCGTAAGAACAGTTTCGTAGATAGTTAATCAATGATCGGGACAATCAAAATTCAATAATATTTTCAATAGTGGAAAGCACTAACTGATTAGAGTTCATTTTCTCCAGTCTAAAGCTCAAGAGACTAGGGTTTCAATAAGTATTTAAGAGTGTGTAATCAAAAAAAAAACCAAGATTTCGCCCACTTCTCCAGTAATGATAGTCTAAATCATGGATAAGACTGAATAAGTTTATTTCATAGCATATATTATTGCATACTTTTAGGTTTTTATTTAATTTAATTGGAATTTTAAACAGCGTTTAATCCATTTCAATCCTGATATAAACAATTAATATTAATTTCTGCAGTCAAAAGGTAGAAGATAATACTAAAATATATCATTGGCGTAACACTAACCAATTGTTGTGGGTATATCTCACATGCATTACTTAAGTGGCATATTATGCATCATTAAATGTTATTATCATTGGTCGTCTCAGGCAGAAAGATAAATAACTAAATTTTTTTGGGAGAGGATAGTAACGTGAACACAACGTCACATTACAAATTTACGAACATTTAATATATGTGCTTATGTAAGTTAAAAGTAAATGTCATTAGTTAGACATATGGCAATTTAGATACACTCAGAGAGAGAGAGAGAGAGAGAGAGAGAGAGAGAGATAGAGAGAGAGAAAGAGAGGCGAATATAGTGGGGGGCAGGCAATATCACAGACATGTAATACACATACTGCCAGACAGGCAAACAGACAGTTGATGAGCTGTCATAACATTAGATCAAAAACTTAAGTGAAGCGCTGTTGTTGTTGTTTTGTTGTGGCTGCTACTGCTATTACTTCAGCTAGCTACTTCTCATTTTGTTGCTATTTTCTTAACAGCCACTACACCCAAGTGATGATGAGCCTAGACTAGACACAGAGCTGCCAGTTCACTCATTAAAGTTGAGTAATTGTTTGTTGATGTTAATAATAATAATAAATAACAAAATTTTCTTACTGCAGAGTATTTCTTTTTGCTTTGTTTTAGTTTTACTTGTTTTTTTGTTTCGTAAAAGAAAAATTAATTTCATTTTTTTGGGGTGGTTTGAAAATAAACTTGCTGTTGGTCAATGCATTTATTAATTATTTAAGTTAATATTTATTATTGAACTAGAGCACATTTTCATTAAATGCTCTTGGCCAACAATGCTTTGATTGATGATGAAGTGTAGCCACATTTCAACATCAATGAAAAATTTAGTTGGGAAAATTCGAAAAAAAAAATTGTTCAGGGAAAAGAAAAGAAAATTTCATAAGACTAAAATACTGATGTTTAATAGAAAAAAAACCTTAAAAAAATAAATTGTATAAATACAAAATACTAATAGTTTCTTTTGTAAGCTATGTCAAAAGTGTCAATAAATTTGACAATATTCAAGAATAACGAACTGAATATTTTAATTTAACAAAAATTAATAACAAAGCAACTCACACATATTGAAAAATAAGAAAAATTTGGAAACAGAATGCATGCAACAAGTAGTTGCTGCTTTAGTTTCATTTATCTATCTGCTTCTTTCGAGTGAAAATAAACAATTGAAAACTTGAAAAACCAAACTAACAACACACTTAATCAAATAAATTTAAAAAAAATAATATATTTCTGTTTTTTTTTATAAGTATATATTTTTCTTTTATAAAAAATCAACTCACATATTTTCTATAACTAAATTTACTGAAAACAAAAAATGAAAAGAAACACTTAATAAAAAACTCAAGCAACAGTGAATGGAATGAAGAAAAATCACTCCCCCTATTTTATCTGCTTTTATGAAACACGAAAACATGCTTGCCTGCTTGGCTGAGAGCCCCACCGTCCACCCGCCTGATTGCCTAAAAACCTACCCGCCTGCTTGCCCTTCTGTTTGTCTGCCTGCCTGCATGCCCTGTTTTATTTATAATGCCCCTGTGATATATGTGTGTATTTTTTTTTTTCAGTTGCTTTCATTATTATTTTATATATTTTTTTCATTTTTTTTTGTATTAAAAATTATGGTAAAAAAGTCATCAATCTTGCTGCTGATTCAATAAATATATTAATGTATTTTGTATTGTTGCTTGTTTGTTATAGTATGTAGTAGTAGTAGAAGAAGAAGAAAGCGGAAATTTTTCTTTCAATTTTACTTAATACCAAACAAAAAGACCTCAAATTTGTGAGTATGTATGTGTGCGTCTGTGAAAATTTGTGGGTTGATCAAATTTAAATATATTTCTTTACTAACTACATGCAACATAGTATGAGTATATAAACATAAAAAAATATTAAAAAAGTAATAAATTTTGTTATGCTAATTGTTGCATTAGTTCGTTGAAATACATACATAATAAAATATGCTGCGGTCATAAAAATATTAATGAATGCAACCACCATGGTAGATGATTGTTGCTCGGTTGCTATTCAGCTACTACTAAATATATTTAGTAATCATTAAGTTTAGCTGAGTGTTTTACGAGAAATGTATATGGTAAAAAATTTAAAATAATGAATATAATATTTAATCAAATATTTTTTGAATTGACAAAATTCACAGAAGAGTAAAAATTCCTAAAATGGACAAAAGTTCCAGATATAAAAAATTTTACAAACACAAAATACCAGGAAAGGACAAAAATACCGAAAGAAACAAAAATCACAGGAATGAACAAAATTCCTGAAATTAACAAAATTTCGAGGAATGGACAACATTTCATGAACGTACAAAACTCCCTCAATGGACAAAACTTTATAGTTATTAGGCTGTTGTACCGATTTTAATCAAATCAAAAAAAAAAAAAAAATTAAGAAAATCAAGGTATATAAAATTAATGTTATTACTTTTTATATATAGTGATCATCACAATGCTCTGAATTCATGGGAGTACACCCTGTATGTTGAATCAATCAAAAAAAAAAATTAAAAATCTCCTAACTTGGCTTTAAGTAAAACAGTTGATTCGAATAAGTTAAGATTGAAATGGGCAACTCATCTAGAAGATAAATAGTGAAAATTGATATAGAAATAATAATCTCACAGGTCCCCATATATTTTCCACAGACTACAACAAATCAAACTTTAGCAAAAAATATATGGATAAATAGGTAAAACTTAACACAAGATATTTTTAAAAGTTTTTCAAATATTACTTTCGGAGTCCTGAAACACTGGCCTCTCTATAAACTTCTGACTCGAGAGTAACGCCACCGCCCCCAACCCCTCTCGTCAGGCATCTGACTGACTATCAAATAGCAGATAACAATTTGAACTCCATATTTGGCCAATGGACTCAATTTCCATCCAATGGACTCAATAGAAAATGTGCGAAATTAGAAAAAAATTATGATATGGTAAATTTAAAAAAACTCAGAATGTTGGCAAAACTTAACCAATGAGTAAATTTCAATAATTGGACAAAATTAAGCAAGTGCACAAGAGTCTACAAATCGCCAAACTTAGGCAATCGTAAGAACTCAAAAACTTTTGAGAAAAGTCAAATTGAAGGGACAAAACTGAAGTAAATGTAACCAACTGTAAACAATTATAAAGTAGACAAAACCCAGAAGAACTCAAAAAAAGAACTCAAAATGAAACAGAAAAAATTCAGAAAAACAACAGAGCTTGGCAGTACACATAAAGTTAAAACAATTAAGGAGAAACTGTTTGGGATACGACGAAAAATGTTAAAAATGTCGATACTCAGAAATTTGACAAAACTCTCTGATACTAAACTCTTCCCTAATACTTCGGCGATATTGATTTTTTTAATTTGACAAATAGTTTAAAAAATATTGTAGAAATGAAGGTGCGGAGAATTTGAGCTTAGTTTTTATTGTAAATAATAAATAAAAATGGTGAGAAATATTCTATTATTAAAACTCGCTAAATATAAAAACTATCGGCATTATGAAGAACTTGAAGCTTTAACTATTGAGATATTGTTCTATCTATAATAATCAATAATATTTAAATGATTAATCAAATCGGTTTAGGAGTCAAGTTCTGGTATTCTTATAAATGTCTTCTATCTACTTATCATTTGCCTAACCTTCGACCAAAAAATGAGAAAAATTCAAATTTATTTTATTTCTAAACACTTTATACATCACTTTAAGCACAAGCTTATGTTTTGTCTAAATTAAATACAGTAAAACCTAAATAATTGGATACCAATCTGTTAACCAATCTGTGAAAGTTGTACGAAAAACTTGAAAAACGAGTGAAAATCTTCAAGTTGTAATATAAAAACCCCACACAAGTTGGCCATCCACCACCTGCTTACCTTGAACAGGGAATAGTTAGTTGCACCGAACGTATCTAACTTAGATATTTCCTCCACTAAAGTAACTAAATTAGACAATTAACAAAAATTTCAAACTAATACGATTTCCATTTAGTTACTTATGTAATTTAGCTATGTAGGATTTAAATACAAGTATACTACAAAAAATGATTGATTTTATAATGTGTTGCTTTTAAGTGTGATACAAAAAAAATCAAAAGAAACTCATTTGCATTTAACATGCTTTTAAAGCGGAATAAAAAAACAAACAAACAAAAATTTGTATACATTTTTGAGAAACTTAATCAAAAAACTGGCAATTGAATGAATCCATTACAAAAGATAACAAAGGCACAAAAGATAGCAAGATTAAGTATAGGAACAAAATGAATACAAGTACATAAATAAATGTACATATTTTTATATATGTACAACAAATAAGTAAATACCTATATATCGTGTATTCATATGTGATACGATCGATCGATCAGTTTATTTATTTCATTATCAACTGACAAAAGGCCCTCGTTCAAAGCCATTTTTTCTACATTACCATAAAATTAGAGAGCAGAAATAAAAGTAAAGATATCAATTTAGCTTTAAGGCAAGAACCAAATCAAAGAAAGAAAGAAAGAAGGGGGGAAAAAGGCAACTCAAACTTAAACTCTGAAATTCAGAAGAAAAAAGAAAAATGATACAATAGTTTCACACTTTTACACCCGCCAGGCAATATTGTACGTACATAGTCAGAGAGAAGGAAGGAAGAAAGGTAGGCAGAGACAGAACCTGAAAGCTGAAGGGGCCAGGCAGGTGAGCAGCCAGCAGCCGGTCATATAAAACAAAACAAACGAATGGACCGAAAATTCCGATAGGCAGGCAGACAGACAGACAAACAAATCATACAATAATACCCACAAATACAACAAGCTACATTCATACAACACAAGTATAGATTAGAGTAGAGTAAGGTTGAGTTGAATTGAATTGAGTAGTGTCGACTGAACAAAAAGTGGCTATTGTTATTGATTTAAACAATATTTAAGGGAAAACTTTGAGTTTTTCAAATTACAACAAAGAAGAAAACAGAAAAGAAACAAACAAAAAATCAACTGGAAATGAAAACAAAAATTCAAAATAGTACGAGTATATGATTTTTATTTCTTGCTGCTGCTGCTGCTGCTGCATTGAATGTATTTTTTCCAATAATTCTTACTTATGCTCTGCACAAACTCTTTACGCTACGTATGTTTGTTTGTTTGTATGCATTGGTACATGTTATAGTGTAACAGCCATCAGCCAAACAGCAAACAATAACAACTAGCAACAGCAGCATCAGCAGCGGCAGCGGCAGCAGAACAGCAACAAGAATCAACAAATACTCAAAGGTGGTCTCATAATTTCACAAAACTCAAACAGAGTAGTGTAACAGCAGCAACAAATAACAGAAATACCAACAACAACAACAGCAACTAGCAGGATGAAGAAGCTGCCGCAACAACAAACAGCAGCAGCAGCAAAATACACGTACTGTAAATGATGATGAGGACGAAATAATAAAAGAAAAATTGTTGATGTTTTTGTTACTGTTACTGCATTACTACCAAAGCAAGAACAAGCACAGCATTGGCAAAAACAACAGCAAACAGTAAACAATAACAACTCAACAAGAAAAGCTAAAATATCTTATGAATGCATTATAGCAATTGCAATTTTTCGCTTGAAAATGCTTGCAAAATATCGACGACGATGTGTGGTGCTATGGCAGCAGCAGCAAGTGTTCACTTCTAGGGTGGAGTGAAAAAAATGGAACAAAAGAATACAATTATAGTTTAGAGTCCAGTGGTGATCCATTTTAACTAATCTGATTTGGTTCACGTTCTACTGAAGAAATCATTCCAAATTGACAAAATTCTACAGTAAATGGATGAAATTCATCCAATGGGTGAAATTCTGTAAATAGATAAAATTCAGCTACTGAATAAAAATCCGAAATTGAAAAAAACTTTGTCTAGATAAATTTCTGAACATGAATCCTAATTACGTAAATTTTTATGTGAACAAAACTCAATGGACGAAATTTAGTACAAATAAAAAATAAATAAATTTAAAAAATTCTCAGTACATGAACAAAATGGAGTAGTAAATGGACCTGTGTCAGAAAAAAAACAAAAAATTAGCTGATGGACCGATACTCGATAAATCATTAGATAGGCAGCGTTCAGCCAATAGACAACATTTAAAAAACAGACAAATCTGATCCAAGGTAAAATTTAGTAAATGGACAAAATTCAACCAATGGATATAATTAAGAAAAGGAACAAAATTCGGAAAGTAGGAAAAAAACTAAATCAAACGGGCGAACTAGAATGAAATTTAACTGCATAGAAAACTCAAAGCTGGAAAAATTGGTAAAACCAAAAGAACAAATGAAATAATGATATGGAGAAAATTCAGTAAATGGGAGTAAATCAGTAGAATGGAATCAGAAAAAAAAATTCACGATGGACTGATACTCGATATTCCTATTACCAATCCAATGAGAAAATGTCACCGTATGGTTAGAAATCAGTCAACGGATAAAACCGAGTAAAATGTTTAAAACCTAGTGACTAAAATGTGACAATGGACAAAAATTAGCGACTAACTAAAATTAAAAAAATACATAGAATAACTTCAGGCTAATGGGCGAAACTCAGTAAAGGGGACTAACTTAAAAAAAGGAGAAAACTCAGTAAATGAGCAGCAGCCAACCAATAAACAAAACTCAGCGAATGGACAAAACTCGGAAATATATAAAACCGAATCCAAAGAATGGACAAAACTGAATAAAATAGATGAAACGTTAAATAAAAAAATTAAACCAAAAATAGACAAAGCTGAGTTCAAAAGACAAAACTTGGTAAATGAATAAAACGTTGCAAATCCCTGGAATATTGAAAGAATTCAGTTAATATTTGCAGCAAAAAAAAAAACAGATATACTATATTCCAATATCTTCCAGCTATAGTCCATAAAAAATATACATTTTATTAAATTTTGAGGTAATTTCATTAACTAAATTTATAAAATTTCGATTATTACTCCCTTTTACTCCTTTTTACCCTCGTTTTAATCTTTCTAGAATTTTTATTTACAAATTTTCATAGAATAAATAATTCTCAATATTTTTCGTTCGTTAATAAACTCCTCGAAAATTATCATACCAATATAAGGGAGTCTCAGAGACCTACAAAAGTAATAAGGAAGGTTTTCTAAGTTTAATTTATAAATTATGGTATTTTGTAACAAAAGAGAGAAACGCTCGGCCTAGGCCCTCCATGGGCTGTTGTGCTTTTTAAAGGATGTATTTTAAACTACCGAGTTAAGTGAACCTGATATTATATATATTTGGTTTTAATATGTCTATGAATGGGAAACTATTTCGATGAGTATCCCAGAGACCCACAAAAGCTGTCCGGGACCTTCTAACTCTAGTTATTTACTTAGCTTCAATTTCTACGTTTTTACCTATTTCATCGCAACACCCTTATTTACAATACAAACATACATATGAACATATTTATGTGAGTCTACAAGTTAGTTTGTTCATTTGATGATATGTTCGTTTGCTTACTTCTGCATATGTTTGTTCAAACGTATGTAGTATGTACGTATTTGTTTTCGTTTTGGCCATTTTCAAAATTGCATTGATTTGTACCATTTCCATTGCATATCCTCGTATGCTGCGCTTTCCGACTCTAGCTTAAACATAAATATATCTCTCTATTTTGTACATGATGATATATCTGTAAGTTACAGTACAAACATCAAGCATACACATTTACATACATATGTATATAGTCAAACATGCATACTTACCATATGTACATATAGAGTTACCAACTGCTGCATACCAGTGGCTGAGCTGTTGTTTATGCTTTTAATATTATTTGAATTTTTTCCTTTGCAGCTGGTAGTATTTTTTTCATATGAGCACATTGTAAAGCTTGCACTCAAGCAAAATATTAATACTGCCTGCTGAATTTGTTTTGGGTAAACCATCGGAAGAAAACTCGTGCATTTTCTTTTAAAGTTATACTTTTTCTACGTATCTCATCAAGCAAAATATATGAAAAAGATACATTTTCAATGTAATTCAATTATTGTGTTTCAGCCTGTAGCTATATCTCTGTCTCACTCACTCACTCCCTCACTCACCCTTTCCCCTTTCAACTTAAGTTACAGAAAGTACTGAAAATAAACTAAAAGTCAGCCGTAAGAAAAATTCGTTAAAATAATGCAATCAGTGATTTGATATAAATATTGCCGTAAGTTAAAGTCGCCGTTGACGCTGTAGTTGCTGCTGCTTTTGCACTATTGCTGCAAATCAGTGGCGGATCGATGATTTGGGCTTGGAGAGGATGGAGCTGATTTATTTGAAATCAGACCAAGACTCAGTTTAAAATTGACACCAAAGCACTAGCCAAAACTCACACCAAAAATCAGAAATAAATTCCGGTAAAGTTCAGCTTAAACTCAGTCATCAATTTTAGATCCAAAACTCAGACCAAGAATCGAACCATAAATAAAAATATAAAAAATTTCAGGCCAACTAAAACCAAATTCAGACCAAAAATTAGAACAAAATTTACATCGAAGTTTGGAACGGAACTTAAACCACAATTTAGCCCACGTTCACACTAAAATAAGACCAAGGTTCGGTTGTGAAGGCGCGTGCGAATAAGTAAATAACCGCCCTTCCACCATATGAGAGACCAAACCAACCGAAAATTTTTACTAAAATTCAGATCAAACTTCAGAGCAAACTTAGATCAAAGTTCAAATCAAAGTTAGTTTAAATTTAGAAACAAAAATCAGAGCGATTTCAGATCAAAGCTCAGTTTAAACCCTGACCAAATTCAGATAAAAAAAGGACCAAGTATCAAAAAAAAAAAAAAAATTCAAACCAATTTAGACCGAATTCAAACCAAAATGTATACAGAAGCTTCGGACGAAAAAATGTAGATTAAACTTTTGTTTAAACTAAGGACGTATTCAAATAAAATTAAAAAATAATTTAAGTCAGTCTAAAATTCAAACCAAAAATTTTGGTAAAAAATCAGACAAAATTCAGACCAGAATTTTGACAAAATTTAGAGCAAAATTCGGGACAAATTTAGACTAAAATTTAGACCAAGTCTCAAACCAAAGTACAGGCCAATAATTTTAGAAACAAATTCAGACCTAAATTTAGAGGAAATATCAAACTTAAACCAAATTTTTGACAAATCTCAGACCGAAATTCGTACCTATATGAGAGCAAATACCAGGCGAGAATTTGCAGAGCAAAATATACACAAAAATTTAAAACAAATTCTGATGAAAATTTAGACCAAAATTCAGAACAAATTTAGACTAAAATCCAGATTACAATTCAAATCAAAATTCAGATTAATAATTTCAAAACAAATTCAAACCAGAATTTACATTAAAATTCAGGTCAAAATCAAACCAAACCTAAAATTAAAATTCAGACCAAATCCAAACCAGAAATCAAACCAAACTCAGATTAAGGATTAAATCAAATTTCAAGTCAAAGATCAGACCGAAAACCGCACCGTTATACGAAACCTGAGGACATTTTTAAAACTCCACCACTGGGCCTGCCAACGTTGTTCCTACCTTTTTCATATGCGCATGCATAATTTCTACTTCATACTTATATGAATGCATCTCATTGTAGATGCGCGCCTCTTGTTGCTAACTTTTGTTTTGTTGTCCAGAAAGTTTTAAGTTTCATGTGTTTTCTTCTTGGTTGTTTTGTTTTGTTTTCGTACTTGTACTTGGTGCTTTTCGGGCTTACATCAAGAAGTACCTACATTGTTGCAGTGGTTAGTTGTTGTGATTGTTGTTTTCTGGCTTTTTGTTGCTGGCTGCTCCTGTTATTGTTAAGTTGATAACCATGTTCAAATAAATCACCATTTTCTGCTGCCGCTGCTGCTGCTACTGCTGCTGCTGATTGTTGGTCTATATACTTTGTCCTCAGCAGCTTTTTCGATTTTAGTTCCTAGTCTCGTCATTTGCTGTTGGGCGATCGTCTTTGGTTATGCTTGAATGCAACAAGAATTCCATGCTTATCTTTTAGCATTTAAATGCACATGCATGCTTGTTCTTATGTATGCATGCGAGTATGTATGCGTATGTCAGATAGATACCCTTTTAAATTACAATATTCTTGAGTCAAGAAGTTTTTGCTTGTTGTTGTTGTTGTTGTTGTTGTGGCGGCTATACATTGTTAGCATACTATTCTAAATAAGCCAAATAAACAAAAGCGCAAACAAAAACACCAATACGGAAAAGAAATACTAGAGCTTGGATAATACTTACTACTTGCTACTTGTCGATAAGCAAACAGGGATAGAGAATCATTTTCTTCTTTTCTTTTAGCGAGTACGAGTATGTTAAATAAAATCTTAAACCTCTACAAATGCTCAAAGTCCTCCGTGTTTTGTCTTATTGTGTGGTATTTTCATTCCTAACTTATAACTTATGGTATGTGTGTCTGGCTTGTTTTACTGTCTGTTTGCTGACTGCGTTTTTCGTCATGCTTGATTGTTTAGCGGCAAAGCGTCAATCAATATTGCTTCTTCCCACCTCCACCTCCACCTCCACCTCCACCTCTCGGCTTTTCAGACTCTTCTAGCATGCATACGTAAAAATTAGTATTTTTAATAAATATGTTGGTTGGTTGGTCGCTCTTAATGTAATTTATGTTGGTATGTAGTAGTTTCAATTGTATTTGTTGTTATATGCTCGTATGTATGTATTTATGTAAAGTAAACCATCATCACATTCTGCTGCTAACATTCAATTAGTGTTATTTTACGACGCGCGGCATTCACAAACGCACACTCACTCATACTCACACACACACACACACACACACACATACAACGCCGAAGTAAGCATCTGCGCTCATGGTTCCACCTACTAACAACTGCGCTCGATCACTGCATTTAAGTCAAATACATGCCGGCAAGTGGTAGTTAGTTTGCTATTACGAATGCATGCAAGTGGCCAGAGTAAAATAATATAGAATCAATGTAATGATGCTCTGAATTTTTATGCTGTTTGTTCTCTTGATGTTTGTTAATTTTTAGTTATTTCCACTAATTGGAAAATGTCCGGCGTTGCCCGTGGATTATAAATAAATGTTAAGACATCGTATCGATATATAATCAATTTAATTTCAGCCGTCTTCATGTAGCCAAACTGACTGGCTGCTGTGCTGATAGACACAGATTTATAGTGGAGCATAGTGGTTAAATTTCGCATCCCCCACATAAAAAAGTAGCAAAAACAAAAAAAAAACTATGAAAAAAAGTATTTTTCTGGTTTTTGACAGATCTAGAAGCTAACCGAAATTCTCAGGACTGAAATTGATAGTATCTTCAATGTCTCGATTTTGGAGGATGGCACTAGGAACGTGACGACCAATCTAGTACAATATTTTAAAGAAAAAAGAGTTCAAAGTTCTGCACCACGTTTGAGTATTTACAAAGAGTTTGACTAGTGGTTACTTTCTTTTTTTTTTTGCACAATTGCATTTCTAAACCTTTTTGGCCGTCACTGTTTTAGATCCATAAATTCCATTACATCAATGTGTCCCAAAAAAATCATGTTCCTAGATTCTGCGATGTGGGTATTGATTACTGAATACGTCAGTAAATAAAAATGTCACTCAGTGAAATCCCTTGAGTAAGTTAGTCAGAGCAAGCATATTTAAGACGATAAATAATTATATTCTATCTTTGCGGTCATTCGGGAGTAACCCACACCCCAAATGCTTCACAGAGACAATTCACTGCTACTCTGGCTGGACCTGGCAAAGTTTGGCAGTAATACGAGAATTACAACAATAACAAAATTTCCAAATTTTATAGATTTACACCCGTTTGATGCAAACAATCCTTGCAGAAAAGTATATGAAGACACTGAAAGTCTAAACTAACCAGGTCCATAAAGAAATTAAGCTTTGAAAGGTAGAAATTTTGTTTTTAAAGAGATCACTCTATACTGCATTAACCGTTACGTAAAATAGTAACACTTTTCAAAGCAAATAGTCTATAATGAAAAGTTCTTGGGATCACTGAAGGTCAAGACCACCCAAGGTCAATTTTTTTTTTAAAAAACATACCCAGAAAAATCTGGGTATGTTCAAAACCACCCAAGGTCAATTTTCTTTTTAAAAAACATACCCAGAAAAATCCTAAGATCTAGAAATTTAGAATTGGGGGGAAAACGGGGAGAGGTGATTCTTTACCCCTTAAAAAAACAAAAAATATATTAAGGATAATAGCGTGGGGGATTTAACATAAAACCTGCACGAACCCTACAAGGGTAACTCCCTAATTTCGCCCTTTAATCTTTTTTATATGTGGTATTTCTGAAACCCACATTAATTGCCTTTAAATAAGAGCAAAAGAGACAAAACTAGCCCCTACAAATGAAAATAATGTTGGTCTTCTTTATAAATAGTAGAAAACAACCGAATTTGTTTCGATTACTAATCTTGAATCAGCATTAAAACAGCACCTTTTCTTCAGCGACTAAAATGATTTAGTTAGTAGCGACTGAAGGCTGAAATCATTTAAGAAAACATGGGAGGTCCTCAGTTGATGAGGTCCCCTCATGGAAGAGTTTTGAAGGCACCGGCACCAAATGCGTTGAGACTGCTTTCTACCTAAAAAAACATTAAATTAGATTGAAACAGGGGCTGGGCACAAGGCACCAAATCACTGAGGCCTATAAAGGCCTATTGTGAAGAAACCATTGAATATCCTAAGATACACTTCATAGGCTTAATGCTAAGATATCCGTATGAGTTATATTGTCCACTTCAACCGTAGTTGGGTATGCAATAGTAAGGTGATGAAGTCTAAGACTTGCAAGCTTGTCACAGTGGCACAGAATGTGCTCTGCTAGGAAACATTTCTTTACTTAAATTTTATATTCAAAATGATGATAAAAAGATGTTCAAACTGCATAGAATTCAGTGAGTCTAGAGAAAAATATTTAACCTTTGATTCGAGCAGCTTTTAATTGAATTACAATATAAACTCGATTTGTGTAGAATTTTTAAACGGCTGTCCTCATATGGTGACAAAATTTTTGGAAGGTTTAACTTATACGGTATTGACCGTTAAAAGAAATCAAAAACTTTCTACTATCCAGTAGAAATATCTAATTGCAAAATATTTGTTACTAAGGGCTGAAATCATGTTAACCCTTCCATGGAAGGGTTAACGTATGTGTACTGTATTGACTCTTAAAATAAATCAAGGGGTAAGAAATCGTACTGTTTGAAATTTAAGTTACACTCATTCAAGATGGCATGTTACGATTGAAACGAAAAACAAGCAATGTTCACTTGATCTTAAAAAAATGGTCAGAAGTTGGGTTAAGAATTTGTTCACAGGCACGATTTAACTAATGGAAGAAGTCTGGTGCATAACACGATAATATTTTTAAATTTAAATATACCAAAATATATAACACAGTTTCAATGAATACAAACAAAGCTCACATTAATAAAGCAACAACGATGATTGCGACATGGATGACGATGACAACGACAAACTAAGTACGTATTTCAAAAACGAAATCCATTTATGCTTAAAAATTTAAATTAAGAATAAAATACATTGAAAGCAAATTCCACAAATTCGCTCTCACATTATTTATTCTTTTGTTTAGCATTTAAGTTAAAGCTTGTTTTTATTTTTGTTTCTGTTTTTGTTTAGTTATTTTTGCGCTTTAACATTTTTTAAAATTCAATCGCATGCAAATACAATTCGCGTATAAATCGTAGGTAGAAGAAGATACATACGATACCAATGCTAGGTGGCAGTGTAGGTATGCAGAGGTAGGACGGAGCTAAGGTGAGCAGTGCTGAGTCGGGATATATATTTCTTACGTTTCGGACAAAAATCAACCGTGCGTATCTGGCGGCAAACAAAACAAACAGGCCAAAAAAAAAAAAGAAATAAGAAAAAAAATATGTTCAGAGACGAGATATGTGCATCAGAACCGACTAACAACAGCAAGTAGAAGGCCTTAATGCGGTAGATATGAGTTTATGTAGCTGAATTTGTGTACTGCCTCCAATAGTATGCTAAACAATCGACATTGTACGCAACCACAATAGCAGCAACGCAACAGCAGCAATAACACCATAATAACACCAACAACAGCCAACATTGAAAACGAATCGAATTGAAGAGAAAGAGACAGTGCAGCAGCGTAACAAAACTCTAAATGTGTATCTGATTTGAAGTATCTGTAACTGCGTAACTACGTATATATGTATATGGCACATGTGCTCAACGAATAGTAACAACAGACAACAAAAACATCACCAACAACAAAGTATGTCCTTTGTAGCTTCAATAAGAACGAACAGCAACAGCAGCAAACAGAATCCAACAACATTTCGGAGCTTCTGAAAAACAACGAATTAGCCGCCACGGAATGCGATCGTTACGTTCAGACACACACACACACACACCAAGAGCAACACACGTGAATATTGTTGCATGCATCATTTTCATATATATGTATGTAGGTACGCTTGATCAGCAGCGATTCGTTCCCATATTGCAAAATTCGTTGCAGCATTTACTTGTGCTGCAATAGCAACATATCGCTGCGACTACAGCGACTAACTAACAACAAGCGGAAACTGCTTTTAAAATAACAGCTTTAAAAAGACTATTGTAGCTGTTGTTGTTGTTGCTGCGGCGATGCATTTTCGATTTTATGGATGGACATTGCAGGCAATTAAGGTAACATTTTGACTCTTCTTGGCTGCAATGGGCTCTTAAATCTGTTCTTAGTGTTATTGTTGTTGTTGATTGGTTACTACTTACTTGCTGCTGCCAAAATGTTATTCTCATGGGATGTTTGCTGCTGCTGTTGTCTCTGATGTTGCTTAGGTTGTTGCGCATGTGCGCATCAAACCTTTTTATTTACTTATTTCTTTTTCTTTAGTTTTGTTTACCAGCAATGAAATAAGTACAATTTTTAACGGTAATTATGTTGTTCGCTGTGGATGTTATGTTAAATTGGATTAATTTGACAGTAAATGCAAAGTAGCATATATTTTGAACTTTTTGTATTATTGTGTTGATTTTTTATATGTATATGAATACGGTCTCAGTCAAAAAGGTTTTAGCAGCAAATATTGCTAAAAATGTGAGAAAATATTTTTGATTTGGAAATAGTTTGATTTGAATTAAAATACAAATGTTGGGGAAAGGATTTGTTAAGCGATTATTAACTGAAAACGTATTTAAATTCGGAATAAATGTGGAAAATTTGGTTTGATATAAGCCGCATTCGATTTAACATAATCTGGTGACTTTAAGTCGTTTAATTTTTTATAAGTTTTGCTTAGAAATGCTGACATTGATTAGCAATATTTATTTTCTTTCTTTTATGCACATAAATTACATACAATTGAGAGAGGATAGACAACCTTAAGCGATTTAGAAATAGTGAATATATAACGTCCAGCCTTTACTCGCTTAAAGTCGCTTAGCCTCAAGTATGAAAAACCGCTTCAAATTGACAAATTCCTCACAAACTCATTCAATGTACTCCCAAATCTAAAAGTGTTACAATAAACCGATTTAAGCGTGCTGAGCAAATACTCAATCAATAACGTCCTCTTCTTACTCGCTTAAAGTCACTTATTTTTAAATTGAATTCAGTTCAGGCAATTCTGCTCGATTTCGCTTACTATATTCGCCTAAATATAATTTTAAGAATCAGCGATTTTAACTGATCAGAAAGTTATGGATCAACGTCGTCCACTTTTTACACGATTAAAGTCGCTTAACTTCCAGTATGGAAAACAGATTCAATTTGACAAATTCCTCTCGATTTATTATATTCGCTTCCCTAAAATTTAAGAATAAACGACTTTGAACGAACAAAAACGTTGAATCAATGACATCCACTCTTAATTCGCTTAAAACCTCTTTATTCTCTAATAAAATTGACTATTTTAATTAATATTTTTTGAATACCTACAATTTTAAGAATAAGAGACTTGGATGAATTTTAACTAGCTCTCGGCCTAGAGCTCGTTATAAATGAATCTGTTATAAATCCATAAGCCGTTAAATATTCAAACAATAAATAAGAGACTTCTTTAGAACGGATAAACGTGTTATCAACTTTAGGAATTTTTCATAGTGTGAGCATCGGTCCTGATGCTATTGGAGTTCCAATATAGCACTCATTCACTAGACCACCGAGATGGCCTTTAATAAGAGAATTTAAGCGATCCAAAATCAGTTGCTACATTCTATGGTCGTTTAAAGTCGCTAATCTTCAAATTTATTGTTTATGCTACATGCTGCCGGTACTGCTAATAAGGTTTTAAACTTTGTTGTGCCGGTTTTCGATAAAATAAATAAATAAATAAATAAAATAAATAAAATAAATAAAATAAATAAAATAAATAAAATAAATAAAATAAATAAAATAAATAAAATAAATAAAATAAATAAAATAAATAAAATAAATAAAAAATAAAGTCGCTAATCTTCAAATTTAAATATCCACTGGAAATTCACGACTCTCTCTATATGCATACATATTTACATTAATATAATTACTTACCTAAAAAATAAAGAATAAGCGACCAAAATTAAGCATTCACTCACGTAGCACGAACCATTTTCAAATATGGAGACAAATCCTAATCAATTTCGATTATTATAGTCTCATATCTGAAAAGCAAAAACGACTTTAAGCGACTAAACGCTAAATTTATCGAAAGACTGAATATAGAATTTCTTAATTTCCGCGACATTGAAACCATAATTTTCGCAAAGAGTGTATTGCCGTGATACGTTGCTTTCAAGACAAACAGATATAGAGTGCTGAGCCACAGTTGTTTTAATTTCGCCGAGTTCAATACTATCATATTTTGAATCTCTACAACTTTAAGGTCTGTAGTAACAAAAATAGAAAAATTAAACATAACTATTTTTTACTTTTGCAACCACCTTATACCCACTCTCAGGATTTTATCTTTGGGAGATTTTAGTAAAAAAAAATTATAAAATACTCTCATAAAGGGGAAGGAAGTCTCTTAGAATGATGGGATACTAACTTTCGCAAAGTTGTTTTCATAATACAGGAAAAAAATAGCCAGAACCTGAAAATTAGCTCCTGATTCATACAATTCAAGTTTCTGGAGATATCTGCATCGAAAACCTCCCAAAAAAGAGAAAAGTATAAGACTTTCTGAAGACATCAAATTTTTCAAAATATTTATGGCCCGCATATATTTCATATATTTTCTGATACATACTATATGTTCTACGTTCGAAACTTAAACGTTCTTTTTATCTCTTAGTTTTTTTCATTGCATGTCCTTTTTACTTTTTTCTTATCAATGCTATGTGTGGTTTTTTCTTTGGCAAGAATTTTTAATATTGTATAAACTTTCTACTGAAAAGCAAGTAAGTCTGACAGCAGTTTTTCTACTCAATATATGTACTTGGGTCCTTTGAGAATAAATGTCTGTATGAAGTTGCAGCCAGAGAAACTAGTGATAACAGCAGCTTGCAACTATTACACCCAAGTGAATATAATCGTAAGGGCAGTTTTGAAAAATTATTACAACTAGTACTATAGAAATAAATACCTTAGAGCTTACATAAATAAAGATTGAATGAGATATCAACTGGAGATAAAGTCAAATGATGCTTACCTGAAAGAAAGAGAAAAGAAAAAACTTTATAAATATTTTATAAATTAACTAAAAGTACAAAGAAATCTAAATGTGAGTGTATGATTAAAACTATACACTAATAATAAAAGTGGACAAGATTATTTCCAGTAAAATTTAAATTTAGCTGTGTTTTAATCTCCAAGTAGTTAAACATGTGCAAATAAAACGATCGGGTTGATAACTCCCAACTTCGTTGTGTTGTCATCCACAATGGATCTGCTCACAGTTATAGTACATAACTAAAAACGAGTGGCGAATAAAACGCCACTGTAACTCGTTAACTTTATTTTGGTTGAGCTTTATATGCTTTTATAACTTGAATAAATGCATGAGTCTATTTTGTATGTATTTTGTCCATTCCATTCAGGCTGCAAATTATGTATGTAAAACTTTTGCTTAAATTTCCATTTAAGAAAAAAAAAATTCAAAATACAAATTTCTTTGACAGGTTTCAAAAAAAAAAGAAAAACAAAAAACAAGCAAAGAAATCGCTGTCAATGTTTCAAGTAGTTTTTCCCCAACATCTCTACATATGAATATTGTGGATGAAAAAAAAAAAGAAAATATTCACTAGTTACAGCAGCAACAGAAAACTTCAAATGAAGTTATAACTTATTTCCTACTTATTTTCATATAACATAATATGTGAATTTAGTAGGCAGCCTAAACTCCTCTCGAATCCGCAGCTATCACAGCTCAACCCAACCCAGTTCAACCCGACCGCGGCCCGACCATATATTGTATGTATAAATAATGATGCGATATCCAGGGAAATACATAAATACATACATGCGCTTTCATGTTGCATGCAGCAACATCAATGGCAGCAGAAGAAACAGCAGCAGCACCATCAACAGCAGAAGAAGAATAAGTGAGTAAAATTGTTGGTTGCTGCTGCTTGCTGCTTTCCTACAAAGTGCAGTAATATTTTAAATTGAATATTTTTTTACGCCATTTTCTGCTGCGGTTGTTGCAAATATAAAACAAATATGTATAAATTTGTGCGGCATAAACAGACAGACACACACAGGCACACACAACATACGCTGCTAAAAGTGAAAAACGCCTTTTTCATAAATGCATTTTTTCAGCACTTTTTTCTTTCTTCCTTTCCTACTACTGTTTTTATGCTTGTTTTTCGATTGTGTGCCCGTGTGCACGGGAAACAGCTTAATCGATTTGAGCTTCTCTCATGTACTCATTTGTACCCAATGAGATATAACAGCAGCAACGACAACAACTACGACTAACTACGTACATACTCCTACTTGTGTGCAACAATTTGTTGTTTTGTTACTATTGCCGTTGCTGCTGCTTCGCTTGTGAAGTTGAAGAATGACAACGACAACGACAACGAAAATAACAGAAAAAGAAAGAAAAAAATAAAACTTTAAAGCAAATAAAAACCGCTCGCTGTAGATGACGAAGGAGAGCACATGTGAGTGCTGTCTGTATGAGGTTGAAGTATCTGCTCTGGTACATCAAAAAACAAACAAAAAATCGGCAACAAATTATTGCAGATAAATTATGGCAACAAAAATATTAATTACTGCAGATATATTGAGGATGTGCAACATTTGTCTATGTGAGCATGTGCAAGGAATCAGTTGCTGCAACTCTTGCTTGCCTTGCAAATTGCCACACTGTGTAAAGTCACTCAACATCGCTCGTTTTCATTTTTCTTCTTCCTTCTTCTTCTATTTTTTCCTTTTACTCTAATAGCTACAGAGTGTAGATTCAGTGTGAGCGTGAGTGTGTGTGAATGTGCTTATAATTGTGTAGCACACTGTGAATTATGATTATTTAATTATTTCGTTTAATACTCGTACTTTGTGCTTCGCTTTTATATACTTTTTTTGCTTGCTTTCGCTTTCGTACAAGTTTAATGGATTTACTTCAGAAAAAAACAAGTTGAAGGTTGAAAAAGTTGTAAAAATTTCAATTAAAAGTTATAAAAATTTTAATCTAATAGGTACCGAAGTAGATTTAGAGCTGAAAGATGGGGTTTGAATTTTATATATTGAGAACAAAAGATTTTACTAATAATATTTGGCTTTCGTTCTCTTTGCTTCCTTTC
This sequence comes from Palloptera scutellata, assembly GCA_958295655.1. Classification (NCBI taxonomy): domain Eukaryota; kingdom Metazoa; phylum Arthropoda; class Insecta; order Diptera; family Pallopteridae; genus Palloptera; species Palloptera scutellata. The sequence continues at coordinate 10,748,159 of OY282452.1, read as the reverse complement.
TCGGAATTCAGTTTCCAGTTTAGTTTACAGTTCAGTTCTCAGACCAGGAACAGTTCAGTTCTTAGTTCCATTTTCAGCTTAGTTCTGAGTTCAGTTCTCAGGTCTCAGTTCAGTTCTCAGTTTAGTTCATAGTTCAGTTATCAATTCAGTTCTTAGTTCAGTTTTCATTTCGCTTCTCAATCCCCATTTACACCTTTCAGGAATTCGAAGTCAATTTTTTTAGTTTGTGTGGAGAGAAGGGTAACCAAAAGGTTTGCGCAGAAAGTTCAAAGGAGAATAGGAAAACTTGACGTTCCAGTCTTAAAAGGTGTAAATGCAGACAAAAGGGTAACCAAAAGGTTTGCGCAGAAAGTTCAAAGGAGAATAGAAAAACTTGACGTTCCAGTCTTAAAAGGTGTAAATGCAGACTTAGTTCAGTACTCAGTTCTGTACTCAGTTCTGCACTCAGTTCTCAATTGATTATCTTATTTATGTAACAAGTTCAGTGAGGGTGTGGCAGGTAGGATGGAAGAGGAGGGGATTTTATAATTAATTATGATTATGCTCTATACTTAAGAGAAACGTAGAAAATCCTGAACTCCTAAGGCTCCCCCTCATCTGTCGTCATCTCTTTAATTCTTTTTCAGGTACATCTCCAGAACTTCTCACAGTACACTACTGAGGTTTGGTACATGTTTAAGTGCATGAGAGTGAAGATGGAAAGAAAATAAAAATATTAAGTATAACTGTTGTATACGGTGATGTGATTTTAAGAGCGCAGGAGTTACGAAGAGGCATGCAGAGAAATTCGATTTTGGAAATAGTTAATCTCCTTTTGTATTACCAACTAGTCTGGAAACCAAGTTCTCAGCTTCGTAAACGTTTCACACCTTTTAATGTTTTTTTCCTCATAGGAACTGATGAAGATGAATAAACGAAAGCAATAGCTACAGCTATTATATAATAATAATCGCACACATATACTTAAACTGATATACTTACATATACACATACATATTTACTATATTTATGTAAACCTATCTGCAATTGCTCGCATACGTGCATGTAATATATTAACATCAGAAAACCATTCCACAGGATTAACAGGACTCAAAATCATTGGACTACAATTTACTAAAAAAAAAAAAAAACTAATTTTCAGTCTTCCTTTTTTTTATAATACAGAATTTCTTTGTTGTTTGTATAGAAACACGAAAAACTTTTGACAAGCAGAGGATTTATATTTCTTTTGTGACCCTCGACCTCGTACAATAAATTCAATACCACTAAAGTGTAAAAGAACTGAGAAAACAATCAGCCAACCAACAACAACACAACAAATACGAGTGCATACCAAACAACCAAAAGGGAAGGTTAAGATAGAAGGCAAAAAAAAAGCATTATATCAAAAAGGTACGTAACAACAATAATATTAAATACGCTTTAAAAATGAATACATATATGAAGTAGGTAGTAGGCAGGATGGAAGGTAAATAGGTGGAAGGAAGTTAGGAACGTAGAGGTGAAAACCAAAGGTAGTGTGGTAGAGGGGAAGGTAGGCAAGAGTATTTTTTACGCTTACTGCGCCTACACAATATTCGGTAGAAAAAGAGAAGAAGAAAAACAAAACAAAGCAAAATTGTATATATCATACCGAGACAAAAGTAATAATAACAAACTAAAAACTGCGTGCATTGCCAACATCGTTATTGAATGTTGGCAGTAGAGAGTAAAAGCAGCAACAGAACAACAACAACAACAACAACAACAACAAGCGAAATAATAATATCAATATCAACAACAGCAACAACAACAACGAAATATTGGTAACATTTGCTGAGCAGGGATAATCCAATGTTCATGTGGCAGGCAGAGAAAGCGGCAGACGCAGTCAATGAGGATATAATATGAGAGTGATGACGGAGTTCGCTGTTTCTCTGTCTGACACACACACACACACACACACACACACAAACCAAATGAAAACGAATATAAACATGGGGATGCTTCAGCGGTGGACAGTACATAAAACGAACCAATGTTTCTTTTATTATTGTTGTTTTTAAAGTATTTTTGCTTGTTTTTTTGTTTTTTATTTTTGGTTTTGTTTGAAAAGCGACACATAGAAATGATTCCAGGAAGCGTATTACTTTTTGTTTTTACTTATTATTTTGTCATCTTTTTTTTGCTATTTTTGTTGCTGTAATTTGGTGTTGCTTGTAGAGAAAAAAGCAGCTGTTTTTCTTTCTTTTGCTTTCCTTTTATTCTTGTTAAAGTTGAAAATTTCATTCAATATTAGATAGACAAAAATAACATCACAAGCATTAAAATAAAAAAAGTAACAAATCTATGATTTTTGTTTTTTTTTTTTTTTGATTTTTTTTTGTTATGTTCAAAGTTTTTCAAATAAAAAATTTGCCAATTTTTATCTTGAAAAGAAGAGAAGAAAGAAAACTGAAGAGAAATATCTAAAGTTTAAAGTTGAAAAAGTTGCAGCATCAGCAACATCAGCAACAGTTCTAACGAAAACAGCAATATTTGCAACATTCCTATATTTCTACATACATACCTATATATACATACCTATATATAGTATATCTAAAGTTAAACTGTTTCAAGTTTTTTGGTGTAAAAAACCATTCAAATTTTATTTCAATTCAGAACCAAATCAGATGGAATAAGAAACATATTTTTATAATCCATTATCCTTTATAGGTTTTACTACTGAAAACTCACTACTAGCTGAAAAAGACACACAAAATTTAATGCTGAATGTGTAGAAGAAAGTCATTTGTGAAATTTGTAAGAATAAAAAAATAAAAATAATAAAGAGAAAAACCTTTAACATTTTAAAGTCGTAAATTTTGAAACAGTTGAGGTAAACAACAACTGGAACATAATTTCCCAAATACTCAAAAGTAAAAAAAAAGAAGAAGAAAAAAGCACTAAATTTTGACCATAGAAAAAAAATAAATATTTTTGAATTTTTTTTCATTTTTATTACATATTATTTGCTACAATTTGGTAGCTTTTTTTGTTTTTTTTTGTTCAACGTTTTTTCAACTTTTAGTTGTTGTTGGTTTCTTAGAAAATTTATGACCTAAACCAATTTTTTTCGTTCGTTTATCTATTGTATATAATATTTGTTGGTTTTTAATGTTATACAAGGCAAGGAAGGCAAATGTTACATCATATGGTGTTGGTTGCATCTTCAATTTTGCTCATTTATGAATGCATTTTCGATGCATTTGAACTACATGAGTACATATATAAAACACAGATGTACACACACTCACACAGTGGAAAAAAGGGACTCTATTTATTTACACAGTCAAGAGTCAAATCGAGAAGAAGTTCTATCTAGACGCGGTCTATTCAATCGAAAATGAAGTGATAAATGTTCTGACCTTGTGCCTTGCTGCATCGTTTTTTTCAGTTTAGTTTGTTGTGCATTAAAAAATTTATAATCATATTAAATTGAAAATACAATTTCCTTTTGATTCGGATTTTATTTTTGTATTTTCTCTTCAAAACATTTTTACGCGTTTAATGGAGACAAACAGAAAATATGTAGAAAATGAAAAGAAAGAAAGAAATTATCTTTTAGAGCGCGCAGATAGTGAGAAAGAAAAATACTAAAAAAAAGAAAACACTCTACAAAAATGTGAACAAAACAAAAACAAAACAAAAATATATATAATAGAAATTTACTTTAACACTTGAATAGTTTTAAAAGAAAACATACAATCCACAAAAAACAAAAGGGGAAAAAATAGAAAAAGAAATAACATTTATTTCAAAGCATGAAAAGAGACGCTAGAATACAAAAGTATACTTTTTTATACTATACTTAGCTGGGTGGTCGTTTTCGTCTTGTTTTACTTATTTTAATGTTTGCAATCAGCTTTTAAGGCTATAATCTTCCGCGAATGGGCTAGAGAACTTTAGTTGACTTGGACGGACTTTTACTTGTTTGCTTGGTGCCATCTAGTTACATAAGTATTTCAGTTTGTTCAACAAAAAATTGCTGAAAGTATGATATTAGATATCCTAAACCCTTGGAATAAACATTTTAGGAACTCAATTTATAAACGGAATTAGTCCTTAAATGAATTTTATCTCTAGACGAACTTTGTTTCTATTTGGACGAAATTTATCCAAAGATTATAGATATTATTCATAACGTAATCTCTTTCTTGATGAATTTTGTTCAAAGAAAAATTTTGTCCACAGACGAATTTTGTCCATAGACGAAAGTTGTCAACATACGAATTTTGAGCCAGGATGAATTGTGTACCTATACCAATTTTGTCATGTAGCGAATTCCCTGTCCCTATAAGAAATTTCTCCATAGACAAGAATTGCAACTATAAAAATTGTGTTCTATGATAAATTTGGTACCTTAGGCAATTTTTATCCCTAAAGAATATTTTCCTATACGAATTGTGGTCCTTTGGCAAAATATATCATCATATGAAAATTCTGTCATTATAAAAATTTAGTCGCTGAGCAAATTTTGTTCCTAAACGAATGTTGTTCCTAGGCCAATATAAGAAAGTTTCTATAAGAATTTAGGCCCTTTAAAAATATTTTTGGCCTGGCAACTTGATCATTGTTGTATCCATTCTGACCGCGAACGAATTTTGTCCCTTTTCAAATTTTGTTCGAATTCGGAATTAGCGAATTTGGTCATAAATAAAGTTTGTCGCTATACTAAATTTGATCCTGAAAGAATTTTCTCCCTGAAAGAATTTTATGGTACTGGGCTAATTGTATCCCTCAACGTATTTTTTCCGTATGGGAATATTGCCCCTTTACGAATTTTGTCCTACGATAAATTAGTACTGAACTTAAATAAGTTGATAATGTTAGGTGGAAATTTTTTATTTTCGAGTTATGACTAATTTTAGAAAAGTTTCGTTAAAAATAAAAGTTACTTCGAAAATAAGTCGAAAATCTAAAATTCCCATTTAATGTTTTCATTTTATTTCGGTCCAAATAAGTTATTTCCACCTTCAAATCGTGGTGTTTGAGGAACCGTAATCGTGCTACAAAAAACTAGAGATATACCCTTTTTATGAAACTAAAGATTTAGGAAAGTGTAGTTCAGAGAACTGAAGCTTCAAATGAGCTAAGTACATGGAGTTGCAAAAAAAACGGCATATGCTTGTAAATAAGAATTTGAACAGTAGCCGCAAAAAATGTCAGACTAGTGGCTTCTAAAATGTCGCAATGGACCTGTGTTCTGATAAGCAACCTTTTACCCTAATATAACCTTACCTAATAGAAACTATGTGCAATTGATGATACTAATTTAAGATACATCAGCCATTTTTGAACCCCGAAGATGATATACTACCAATGCTCTCAAGTTTGCTAGTTCTACAAAAAGCGAGTCAGACATATACAATTAAATCCCGAAAGAATCGAATAAATTTTTCAAGACAGATCTTATTGGTTTAACTTAATAATTTTTTATATTTATTGTATGTATTACTAAACGAGCATAAGGAATCTGAAAAATTTTTCAAACAATACTTTTTTTAAGAGACAAGGGAAACAGAACGATATAGATAACGAATTATTAACATTTCACAAAGACGAAATGCAATTCAATTAATTAAAAAACCAAGCAAAATCTTAGCAATGGAAAAAATAATCACTGCATAACTTGAAATTTATGACAAAAATATTTATGAAAAATCAATTTCAACAATAACTCAAATAACAGAAAAAAACTGCATTCTTATGAGAACTGAAGCAAACAAAAAACTGTTCGCATGAAATCACATATCCTTGTGAAAATAAATAGTAAAAAATCAAAACAGAAAAAAAGCAGCAAATGAAATTGAACAGCATTCAATAATGTATACAAAACTCAATCAAAAATGTTGCAGCAGACAAAGTAAAATATTGTTCAATACAGAAACAGAGAAATACAAACACAGACGCAAAGGCACACATACTAACACTTGAATTTATACAAATACTTACTCATGCCCTACAACTCAATAAATATAAACGAAAAAAAAAACAAAAAACAAAACATGTGAATTATATAAAAATAAACGCGAACCCTTTTGATTTTTCTGATGCCTTTTCACATTGTAGTTGGTAGTTGTTGGTAGAATACCACGAGATATGATATGAAAAGCGGCCGCAAGTATACACGCAAAATGATCATAAAAAATGTAAAGCATAATGATGACACATGATGACAAACCGACAGACAAACAGATTGAAAAACATGAAGGCAAAACTTATAAACATATAAACAGTGGCAGCATTGTTTTAAGAAGATATTGAAGATGAGGGGTCTTTTGTTGACCTTCTTTTTATATGGTAGATTAAAAGTTTTTATAATAAAAATAGCTGTGTTTTATTCACCAAGTATTGTAGATTAACATGTGCGAATAAAACGAGCCAGTTTTTGTTAAATCTGTTCTTCGTTGTATTGTCATTCACAATCAACAGGCTCAATAGCACTGGTAGCTGGAGGTGATCTTTCAGCTTATAACAAAAGCATTTCTCGTCTTTAGTATACACAGATATGTTTATATTTAGTCTGATTGACTTGAAGTCTTGAGTCAGCAATGATTAAGTAGAGAAGTGAATAGTATAAGTTGATTTCCTGATCCGCGAGCTCTGAATTTTTCTTTGAGGCTTGTATAATTCAGGTCTCAATATTTCCTGAATACTATTTGATTTGGAGAGCTCTGGGTTATGTTCAAACCTATATTCAGGAATGATTAAGGACATTTTCTTCGAGTCATGAACATGACATGAACACTGCATGCAGCAATGATTAAGAATAAACCTGAAAACTTTTCAAACATTGTGTAATGTGGGAGACGCACATTACGTTTAGAGGCTTGATTTAATTTCCAATTTGGGATTCTTTTTCAGGAATGATTGGGTCCATGGGTCGCCTGAACAATTTGATGACCTGAGACGTATATACAGCGAACGTTTAGTTGAGGGTTTCCGAATATTTCATGATGTCAGAGCCCTAAATTATATTCTAACTTTGGTCCAATTTTCAGAAATGATTAATGAGAATTATTTTCTGATTTGCGATTTATATTCCGGAATGGTTAGGCCTAGGCCTGAAGAGTTTTTTAATATTGATGTGGAAGACATGAAATATTTTCTTATCTGAAGCCTGCATACTTGATGGTTTCTTAATATTGCCTAAGTCGTGATTTATTATCAAACTTGAGACTTATATTAAGGAATATCTCTGAAGGACTGAATACTTTCTGAAAATTCCCTTACCTAAATATATGGAAATGTTTTTATCAGATTTCAGACCTATAAATACTCATGAATAATTATATTTTTTTGTTACTTCCGAACTTATTTTGAATATTTTAGTCCGAATTGAGGTCTGAAACAATTTGTTTTGCCAGATCCTATTATCAGAAAGCCAAAGTGAATAATTCTGGTTTCAGTCCAAGTAAACAAGCATGAATAATTTAGGCGCCTGAATAAGCAAAGTTTTAGGAAGAGTTTACCCCTCGTAGTGAATAAAATTCTATTCAAGATAGACTTTCCAGAAGTTTTTTAAACGAGCAAAGAAGAGAAATGTAGTAATAATTTCCTGGGGACAAATGGTACAGGCTTGTAATCAAGGACTCAGAATTACTTCAAAACAATTCTAGAATCCCCATCGGACTTTTACATGTTTCACCGTGTACTAACTCGATAATTTTAAGGAATATATGCTGAAAAATAAACAAAATTCGTCAAGGGGTTTCAAAATCGTAGAATTGCGTCCATTTATATGCCATTTCCATGTTATGTCCATTCTATGGCTTCCTAAATGTCTTACTTTCTCATAGGTTTTTTTTATACTAGCTAGGAAGAAAAAGTGGAGTTTTATTTTTCATATTTTTTTGAAGCGAAAATTATGAACTTTCCTTGCCACTCTACTTTCCAGTCAAGCCTCCAAGATAAGGTACAAGTCGTAGATCAGAAATTTCAGCTATCATATATTTGTTAATTATCAACGTCTTTGAGTAATACATTAGTATTCCAAAATCTATAGCACCTTCAAGCAACATCTATTGTCAAGTGATATGCTAAGAAGTCAACGAAGAAAACATTTTCTTTTTTTCTTGGAAAACATAAAAACTTATTTGAAAAACAAAACAAAGAACGATTAAAAACACTTAATGTTTAGATATCAGCATAGCAAATTTTGTAGAGGTAAGTAAAAAAGTGCGGCATTTCCTTTGACAGCTACTGTATTTATAATATTTATTTTTGTCAATTTTTTCTCATTTGTTCTCAGGCAATATTTGTTATCTTCTTTTTAAATGCTTTTAATGAAATTGTATTGCATTGGCTGCCTTTGCCATTCTGTTGCTTTCTGCTTCTTTAGTATGTATTTCTCCCTTCGCATATGAGGACGACAAACTCGTATACTCTCGTATATTTATGCCCTTTTTGCTGTCAGCTAAAGTGAGTGAGTGAGTGAGTCCTGTTTTTTGCACATTGGTTGTGGCTGCTACCTTTGTTGCTGGTGGTTGTTGGTTTCAGTTTTTTTATACGCTTTTACACTTTTTAAAGTTTAAATAATAAAAAGTTAAGTAAATATTTGACATTTGCCAATGAAAATGACAATTCATTAACGACAGCAGCACCAGAAGGCAGAAGTACAGAAAACGAGCAGCAAGCAACAAAACAAGCAAGTCAGGAAAGGAAAAAAAAAAGGTAAGTAGCAAGTATGTAAGGCAGGCACAAGGTATTAGTTAGAGCAGGTAAGGTGGGCAAGGCAGGCATGCAAGCAAGGATGACAGCCAGGCTGAAAGTCAGGCATTTTGTATGGCAAGTAGTCAGGGTAGTCAGGCGGTAGCTAAGCGCGTGCATACACACACACACACACGCACACAGACAGGTTTAAAAAATTCCTTGTTTCCTTTTGGGTAGCGTCTCTCTTTTGTGGTTAAAAGCAACACACACAAAAAAACAACAACAATTTTATTTTAATTAAGTGCGCTTTGTTATTTTTATGCACATGTGTGTGTGTGTGTGTGTGTATGAATGCGTGTGCTTATAGTATTTACATTTGTATGTGCCTTTTCGCGGCACTGTCATCATTTCATTTGCGTTATAATAAAAAAAGAAGGAACACACATGACACAGCATCATAATGTGTGGCTAGTGTGCGCGTAAAGTGTGAATATTTTATAAGGAGGGGTTGTAATGAGGGGAGAACGGGGCGTTTTCGCTTCACACGTTAGGTAAGTGTGTTTTAATTAAACACATTCAATTGTGGGAATTAATTAATGAAAATGCAACAGTTGCGAAATGTGATGCGAAATACCACAAAAAAAAATACAATAAAATTTGCTCAGAAAATATTTCAGTTACGAAACCCTAAGCTCACGAAACCCTCACCCTTCCCCCTCAACACTCCACCATCAGAAAACATTGGTGAAAGCTTTAGTTTTTAGTCTGGGAATGTGTCGACTAGGGCACGACTAGGGAGTAACAGTTAGAGGTTTGGGTCTAGAGGAAGTTGAATTCCTAATTTATTGTTTTCCAAAAATAAAATTATAGAAATAAATATCTATCAGGGATGCAAACCGGTTCTGAAACAGATCAATTTTGAACCAAACCTTCCACAGTTAGTGTTTTTATCCCAAACCTTTTTAAATTTTTTTTTTTTCACTTTAACCAAACTAAAACCAAATCAGTTTGAAGAAATGGTTATATTTGGTACAATACGAAGAAATATTCCCATTATTAGTAACTCTTTGCAGCACTAAATTTTCTTTCATCTTTCGCTACACTTAATTAAGTGAATCTCCAAACTCCGAAAGTGGTGGTGAAAATCAAATTGCTGCGCTATTAAATCAAATGAGGGATAAGAGTCATTTCCTACCAAGTGATTTCATTAAATTATCCGATTATGCGAAAAAAAAATCGATTTTAATCTAATTATAATAAATAAAAATTACACACAGCAAAAGCGAACTGAAAGTTTTATAATATGTGTATAGAACCAGAAGATGTTAAACTAATTAATTTAATTTATTATTTAATTCAAGTATGCAGCTAAAGAGCAAACTTCAGAATGAAATTAAAAATAAAAGTGTTTCATTTCCGCAACTACTTGGGTAAATTGATTTCTTTCCAAACAATTTCACAAACGAACAAATTTAGGAAATTGCACAATTGAAAACAACAACAAGAAAAGCGGAAGAGAACACTAAAACATAAACTTCAGTAAATACAAACGTGAAAAAAAATACAAAACAAAAGAAAATAAAATAAAGAAATGTAAAAACAAAGTAAACCCGCATATGCTGAAACAAACATTTAAAATTTCAAAGAAAAATCAACAAACAAATAGAAAAATTAACAAACTAAATTTACTACTTGCGGCTGATCTGATGGCAGGCTGCTTTAGATTAATCAACAGCAAAGAAAAAAAATTACAAAATTTAAATACAAACAAGAACGTAAAAAAAAAATTTTTTATTTAAAATAGTTTCTCTTTTTGCTTAAATAGCATGTCAACAGCAATCATCAGCACTAATCACAAGAAGCACAACGCAATCATCTTTTCGATGGATTGTAATTCAAAATGAGCAATTTACAACATGCAATTCACTTGTTCGCTCAAATTATTCAACACCATTGGGGGTCGATCGTTGATATTAAGTTTTTGGGTCTAAGCAAACGCTGTATTGTCGACTGGTGATGAAGAATCACTTAATAAATACGAAAGTCAATACAACATTGTCAAATTGTGGTAATCTTATACCAGTGCCGCACGGTGCATGGAATGATGCACGATCATCATCATGATCAGTTTAAGTTTAAGAAAAAAATAAAACGAGCTTTCTTTTTTCTTCTTTTTTTCTAAAGAGTGCAGTCAGTTTTATGTACGTATGTGAAAATCCTTTTGAAAACTTGATTTGATTTGATTTTGATGCATGCTACGGCGTTGATTTTTATTGACAGCTCACAGCGGTTTATTAATGATCATGCTGATCTTGATCTGGCTGCGCTCGAACGAGAGAACGAGGTACAGAGAGTGATAAACCAGCAAGGGATAGAGTAGAAGTATGAAGGGAATAGAGAATGAATGATGAAGGCAGAGAAAAAGGGTGGCTATATGTGTGCTTAGTTCTACTACCCAGCCGTAAGTGTTAAAGAGCTTCATGCAGTTGTGAGGTGGAAGGAACGCTGGATCATGTATTATTTATGTGAGAGAACTTCTGATAGGCATAGAGATGAGGTTAGATAATCTCGAATCATTCCTCATTTTTGCCTCCTCTACCTTCCGAGATCAACTAGAAAATTGAGAGAAGCACTGTGGTTTCTCCTTTTTTGATTTAGGGAAAATTGCAGCTTTTCAGATCATATTGTTACTAAATTGATACAAAGATAAACTCTTATGGTTTTTCAGCCACAATGAATTGATCAACTCTTGCATTTTACTTCCGAGATGAAGAAGAATCTGGAAACTTTTGAACTCGGTAACTCTGTAGCTCATCGTGCTGGCTGCTGTCTACGAAAAAAATTACCGGGGACTAACACCATTGTTTAGTCCTATCTCCCCTGAATGCAATTAATGATCCCCAGCTGATCAAATACTGATTTGCCTTTGGCAAAGGTTTGACCTAATTTGTTGAATCGGTTCTATGTGGATTTACCTCACATCTTTTTTTTCATGAAACTCAAACTACGATCAATACCTAATTGATCAAATGTGAGCAAATACATAGTAGGTATGATAGATTTTGCGACATTTTTCAGGCTCCTCAACCCTCATACTACAAATGAAAGTATGAAGCGATGATCTCCTTCAAACTCAAAGAAGAGTTTTATTTATGAAATCGGAGAGACTAGGATGAAACAGAAGTTTTTAACCTCCGATATGGAGTTGAGCCTGGCTACACGAAAGCAATTGAACATTTAGCATGTTTTAGTCTCTACACCAGGTCACATGCCTATCATATAAATTGCACAAACGTTTCCCCCTCTCGCCTAAGAAATTCGGTTTTACCCAGCATAATTGATCTCGTGTTGCCATACTCGTTGATTTGAAAATACCAAGCAACGAATAATTCAGAGGAAATAAGAAGGAGATCTATGTGAGTAGGTATTGCTGCTTGGGTTTCTTGCTTTACGTTTTCCAAAACTCTAGTTATTTTATCTCACTGGGCTAATTTGTAGAAGACTTCAAGCTACATACAATTGACTTATGTATGCAGCAGACACATCAATCTATTTTTTTAAACTGCAAAATCACTCAGCTGTCGTTTCATTTGCATTTTCATTCACATATGTTGTTACTTACAAATACTTAGAGTATCAGTTGCAACTTTTTATATGAGATATGCAAATATGTTGTACATGCGTGCTGACTGAGTGCGCATCGTGATGTTCATTTAGTTGCGCAGTTATTTTTCAAAGTTATTTGAGCTTAAAGGCAAATGAAATTTTAAAGAATTTACTTGGAGGTTTCCTACGATCCCTCAACTTCAACTTATTCTTCTGCACGCCTGCAAAGGAAGTGGAAATACATAAGTGGAGAATGAAGTTTGCGAGTGATTAATTAACTCAAGTAGTTATCTGCAGTTTGACTTATGATAATAATTGGTTTGTGCATTTATTAAGCTACATTAATGATGCCATCCATGTGCATGATGCAAGTTCATGGAAATTTTAACTGAAGGAAAAAACAAAAATAAAATGAATGGAATGATTTTAATGAATTTTGATAAATTTTTTCTTCAACTTAGTTATCGATTGAGTAATTGATTGATCCTTTTGCTTTGAAGTAGAACTTGTATGGAAAAAATATTCCCGATAAGTAAACATAAATTTATAAAGGCCATTGAGATCAATTAGATCACGTAAATAATGAGTTTAAAGGCAGCCAAAGTCAAAGTCCAGTAACTTCTTCTCTACATTCTGTTATTATTTAGTATTAGCTTCAACTGACCACAAGGTTGTTGCTCGCTTAAAGTCGTTTCCAAATTAATTTCAAAATAAATACAACAGTCTATGGCTAATCTTGTTGAATTGAATCTTATTCGTTTATTATTCAATCCTACTAAATTTACTTTAGCAAACTACAAGATTTTTCGTAAGAGAGTAAGAAATCTAGCAAATCGAACGCAACTTTTCCAAATGATTTATTATTTAACAATTTCCTTTAAAGTACAATAAATCTCTTACACAAATCTATTGGACGCATGTTCTTTGCTGAGTTAATTTTGTTCAGGATGATAACCAATTGAAAAACACAATCATAGTTTTGTCTTGCCTCCAATTTTCTGTTAATAATAACAAAACTAAAATCTCAATCCACAGTCACTTCGAATTTACTAAAGGTCTTTACTCGCTTAAAGTCGCTTACTCATTATTTTTCGAAGGTGTATAATAATTAAAAAACTAATCCTGCTGAAATTGACCTTATGCGTTTATATTTCGAAATAAGCTATAATTTCACTAAATATTCTGTAGCCAATTGCGAGCTTTTCTGTAAGCGAGTAAGAAGTTTAACGAATCATACGCTCCTCATTTCAAATGATTTCATTTCAGCATTTAATTTAAACCCAAAAAAATATCACACATAATTTTAATTGAACAATATATGTGAAATATACAACTTAAGTTTCGTTTTTTTTTTTTTTTTGATCTCAATAGCTTAACAAACATAAAAAATTACTGAAACATTCACTGTGTATTCTATGCCTGAATTCTTAATTAAGTGGTACTAACATTTACCTAATAATAATAATTTTTATTCACAAAAAGAAAGAGGAGAACAATAACTATTAACTCCTCCACTCCACTCGAATTCACTTAATTTATACCAAATCATGCTGAATCAATTAGTAATCAAGTCAAGACATAAGAATCAAAGTAGTAGAAGGAAATCAACTCATCACTTCTTCACACATACACGCACGTGACAAACACACACACACACACACACAACTGACGGAAAAAAGAAGAATAATACCAAATTAAAATAAGAACCCACATGTGTGCATGATGGCAATGAAGTTGTTGATGATGATGGGGCTACAAATTCTCCACCTATGTATTTTTCCCAAAGTAGCTATAGCCAGAGACTCATGCGCTTGCCGCTAGTGTGTAGAAGAGCAGCAACCCCAAGAACATGACTAAACAGAAACTTTTAAGTTAAAGATTTCTTTAAAAAACCAGCAACAGCAGCAATAAAGTGATTTTGAAAGTATACACGAAAAGTATTTCTAAATTTTTTTCCGTTTTTTTTTTTTTTTTTTTGGGAGTAGATTTTGAATGCTTAACCTTACCTCTTCTACCTCTACCTAGGTACATATGTATGCATACCATCCCACCTTTATACGAATCACATTTTATATTCTGTATCTATCTATCGCTTCTGATTGTCTGTCTGTCTTTCGATTGCCTGCATACTATGCGTCTGTATTTTTGAAAGCGGCATATATTTCTCTTTACTTAATATGCCAAACTCATCAGCGATGAGGCGGCGGCAATGATGGCATCGGCTGCATGACTTGAATTTGTCACTCTGTAGGTAAAATGTTTGGGTTGTAAGATATATTGTTTTTAGGGTTATTTAAATAAATCCTCACACAAATTAGTTTTTTAAAAGAAAATTTACACTGGGGAACATGAAGTATACAAATATTTAGCAAAACTCGCAATCCGAGAGCAACTGTATCTGATTTGTCTATTTTCAAATATTGACTAAATACTAAGCAGTTTTATAGAGGATCCTGATGGCATAGGAAGAATGTGGACAAAAGGTTTTTATCATCATCATCACCACTCTCAAAAGAATGTTCTGAAAATCAGAGAATTTTAAAGCATTAACAACTTTTATAGGTATAGAAATGCTCCTTTTTGGAATGCTTCATTATGAACTGTGAAGATAGAAAGCGACTTAGAAAATGAGAGGAGGAGTCTGAGGAGGTGCAAATGGACTGAAGAGATCGAATAGGTCCAAGGAGATGGCAGGAGAATTAAAGATAAGACAACTAAGGAGACGAAAAGGTACTGAGGAGATGGCAGCGGATAGTGAGAAGTTGAAAAGTTAGTCTGGAAATTGCAGGTGCTGAAATCGGTAAGGTATAAGAAGTTCAAAATGGGCTGAGGAGATCGGATGGGACTGACGGATTCACAGTTAATTTAGGAGAGCGGAGGGAACTGAGGAGATCGAAAGTCACTGAGGAGATCGAAGGGGACTGAGAAGATTAAAGGGAATTGATACGATCGCAGCAGGCTGAGAAGAGCGGAAGAGGCTGAGGATATCACAGGGGACTGAGCAAATCACAGGGGACTGTTCAAATCACAGGGGACTGAGGAGATCGAAGGGGATTAAGGAGAACGAAGGGGATTGAGAAGATTAAAGGGAATTGATACGATCGCAGCAGGCTGAGAAGAGCGGAAGAGGCTGAGGATATCACAGGGGACTGAGCAAATCACAGGGGACTGTTCAAATCACAGGGGACTGAGGAGATTAGAGGCGATGGAGGAGATTCCAGGAGACGGAGGTTATTAGATGGGGCAGAGGATATCCCAGCGGACAGAGGAGAACCCAGCGGACTGAGGAGATCCCAGAGGATGGTGGATATATGAAGGGACTACGAATAAAAGTGTTCGCTTTGGCGTAGTTGGTTGTGTGTTGGCCTGCTTCGCAGAGTGTCCCAGTCCAAATCCCCTTCCTTCCTTAAAAGAAGAAGATTAAAGGAGGGAACTGAGTAGAACAAAGTCGTCTGAGGAGACCAGAGTGTTGGATCATTATCACTACAAAAAGCATCACAGCTCTAAAAGTAAACCAAGATTTTTTTAAATGACTCAAAAAATTAATCGTTTTGTTGCACAGTTTTCTTATATGACATTTTTCTTCTCTACTGTCTCTACTTAATTTAAAATTAAGTGATTAATCCACACACAATATGTGAATGCATTTTATGTATATGTATGTAGGTACCTAAATGAACTTGTTCAAGTTTTGAAACATAAATTCCTGTATAATTGTGTAAATTGTTTAAAAATTTGTGTAAATAAAAAATTCCCAACTACTTTTTATGAGTACATTATTTAAACAAAGGAAAAAAAGGCACGAAAACAAATTGTGGTAGGTAAGCGCGGTGCATATAAACAACAAACAAAATTTCCATTTATTTTTGCCCGGGCTAATAATAATTTCATATTATTGATGCAAGCATTTTCATTCTGTTTACATATAATTTCAACTCTCAAATGTAAATATTTAAGTTTCAGGCATTTACGTGTGTATGTAATTCAATATTTTATTGCATGCGATAAAAATTGATGAACATGAATGTGATTCAATATCCACACATACACAAACACACACACACACACCAACATGAGAGCAAGTAAAGTGGCGAGTGAAGCGCATGAGAATTGGAAAAAGAAATAAAAGTAGTTTATAGAAAAGAAGAAAAATATTCCGTTTACTTAGTTTTGATTTTCAATAAACAAGTAAATGTCAAATGATTGGGAAAGGCATTTTTCTTCTTTTAGTCTGGCATCAAATGTAAATAATATGTGATGGTTGGCATCTAACTATGCTGAACACACACACACAAACACATAAATATATATTAAATGCTCTATATTCAATGGAACGTAGGCATAGACATGGTGATGGTGGTGGAGGTAGTAGTCATCAAAGCAAAGTGCAATGCATGCAGCAAGTGCAACATCTCGAAGCAACAACAAATAGCAAGTAATACTTTAATGTTTATGCTACGACTGTTGTCTTTCATGCTGCTATTGCTGTTGCTGATGCTGCCTTTTTAGTGTAGAGCATTTTGTTTGTTTGTTTTACTTTTAGTCGTCTGCTTGCTCTTTCTTCGATGCTGATATTCTTTTAGCTAGTTAGTAAGCGACACATGCAAGCAATAGCATCTTTCTTCTACTATCTACTATTTCTATTGAAAACTAGACAGGCACACACATGGTTACAGTGCTTAAGAAAACCTATAGTAGTCAAGACAGCCAGAGAGACAGCCCACCAGCCAGCCTGCCATACCGTCAAGTAAGCCCAGCTAGTTACTAGCCTGCAGTTTCTTACTTCATCCACTCGTCATCATGATCTCAAGTAGGCATATCATATTACAATTTAGTTTAAAAGCTATGAAAATAAAATCTAATAAATATAAATAAAAATGCAGTCAGTCATTCGCATGTTCTAGCCTAGTTTGGGCTATCGTTCGTAGAAGAATGCATTGCGATACACGCCAGCCGTGCTTAGTGTTTCAAGACTTTTATTTTTTTTAATTTCATATTTTTTATTTTTTTTGGTTTGGTTTTGTAGATTTTTGTCTTTTGTATATTACGAATTTGGTTATGATTCGAGCGTGATCACAAGCATAAAGATGGCATCTCTAAAACTGGCGGTCGGTATGTTTTAGAGCAGTTTAAGGAGAGAGAAGATTGAGTCACACCAACAACTGGCACCACTGTCAGTTTGTAACGAAACTTTGCCCAATTTTATGACTACTTAAGTGTTGGAAAATTATGAAATCTTTGCAATTGTGATTATGAAAAATTTACCTAATTGAAAAAATGTAAATGAGGAAATTCACCTTCTTCACTTCATTTAAATCACGAATGATTGAAAATGGAAAATGAATGATTGTAGAAATGGAAAATGCCTAGGCTTTAGGCAAAAAACCGCGAAAATATTTAGTATCAAAATAATAGTCACTCAATAAAATAACGATATCCTAAAATTCCCTAAATAACCATATTCTTAAAATATCGAAAGAAGCGTTTTGTTTTTTTTTTTTAATTATTGTCTATACAAAAAAGTAACGGTGACTTTTAAAAAATCACCATTACTTCGAAAATCACTGTTACCCGATCACAATTACTCCAGAAACCACAGCCAATACTAAATTACAGACCCACAAAAGTCAACGTTTCTTCACAAATCACTGTTACTCAGAAAAATTAATCCATGACCCAAAAATTTTAATTTGAATAAAAGAAAAAGTGGTAGGTTCAGTTCCACAAAAATAACAGCTACAACAGAAATACCAAAAATGAAAAAACCCCAAAAAAAATGTTGATGCTATTTCCAAATCAATTATCAATTTCTAAAAATTAGAATTTCTCATATTCAATTTCATTTGAGATCTTGGCAAATAAGAGGATTATCTTCTCAAAAAACGAGCATTACATCAGAATTTCGAACCCACATAAAAGCACCGACAAACTAAACATCACCGTCCCACAAAAAGTCAGAGTTACTTGACAAAATCACATTCAGCCCAAAATTCCAAGATTTTAATTTAGTTCACGACACCGTGAATATTCTCTGTTTCACGACACTGCAAAAATCACCTAGTGATCCTAAAATATGAATTTTATTTCAAACCATACGGAAACCGGGAGTTCTCGTGCTCAAAAATCACCGGCACACTAAAAATCGCAGTTACTTCAAAAGACATCACCACTCCAAAAATGACTATCTCGTATAATCAGATTTTAATTAGAGATCAGAAGCAAAATTTGAGGATTCTGTTTCTAAAAATCACTGTCATCTCGAAAATAATCGCTTTATCAAAATAACCGTTACATATTCCTTCGTTATCATTATTCTTTTGAATCGCTTTCACTGGCAAAAATCCGCGTCAAATCGGCAAAATCTCCATCCGAACAAAATTTGAAAATCACTAATCATTCTACACTGTCGATTGCTAGCTGAAGAAGATTGATATCAGAGGAAGTAAGGATACAAAAATATGCAACGTAAAAACAATAGAAAATAAAATATCTATCTATCTATCCATCTAATCAAAAAAAAAGAAGAATTTTCTTTTGTGGGTGAAACAAATACTAATAATCCTATGATCCTAACCCTCCAAAATTTCAACTCATGAAATTTTAATGTGGCATACGATTTCAAATTGCAGAATTTTTTAGCTACCCCTCCGACAAAGAACACACCAATGTTTGCCTGGCTAGCTACATAAGTACTGCTACTGCTGTAACTTTACCGTAAAATACACGTATATCGTACTTGAATATCAAACGAAACGAATACCAAAAAATTTCAACAAAAAAAAAACTAGTAAACTGTCGCATTGCCAATGTGAAGTGCACTTAAAAGCGAAAAAAGATTTAAGATACCACCATAACAGCAGCCGCAGCAGCAGCAACAAATGTTAAAGCTGATGTGACTGAAATAATATACATACATACAACAGAAGCGACAACAGAACAACTGTTGCTAGTACACATATCACATACCAACAGAAAATGAACCTCTTCAACATTTTTTAAGCAGTTGAGCAAAAAGCGATAAACCAGATACAATTTCAAGTTGTCTTTTTAATATATGTACACTATTTCATGAGGCATACAACAGTCAGTTGTTGTTGCTATTGCTGGATGCTGTTACCAGCTAAGCAAGCAAGCAGGCAAGCTATCGCGCTTATCACAAGTGGCGTCACCATTCAGCATTTCACTGAAAAGTGCTGCAACATGTTGCAGGCAGCAATATTGCTGCTGCCTGTGTGTAGTGTAGGTTGGCATTCATTTAGATTTATGGTAGATTTCACATAAAATGTCTACGTCGCTTACATGAGAACAAGTACCCGAAATGTGTGTTTGATGTGGAAGGTATGCAACGAATCTGAGATGAAAATTACAGGTAGAGTTGTGAATATTTTGGTAGAAGGTAGATGTTGAACTGCCAAAGACTTGCTTCAGTTAGAGAGTGAAGTTTTATTGAAGGCTGTGTTGGTTAACTGGTCGATTTTCATAAAAATTTCAGCTCAGGAAATGGTAGGTATGTTGGAGAAAAATGTTATAGAGTGAAAAGGAATGGAGGTCGATCAAAGATTTTGACCTTTAATGATCACACTCTGGAAGCACGGGGAGCTTATTTCATAAGAAAAGGTAAATTTTGTATCAGGAACCCTTAAAGGTTGAAGGTAGAGGGTAAATGTGTTGTAAAAATATATTGGAGAGTGCAAATTAATGGGGGGTCGGTCTTAAATTTTTACCCACTAGGATCACCCTGTAAGCACGGAGAGCCTATTTCATGAAAGAGGTAAATTTTGTCCTTAAGAGTTAGAGATGGAGGGTGGTAAGTTTGTTGGGAAAAATTTTTGTAACTGAAAATTAAGTCGGTCTTATATTTGAGCAACCATTGATCAGCTGTGGGGTATTTATCGATTTTACTAAAAAATTTTACGACTTTTACCTAGCATTGACGCCACTACCTTCACCACACCTTTCAAATTTTTTGGCTATCCCATTTTTTTCATTCGATCCTCACAAAATATATACATGCTCTACTCTATAGCTACCCTTCATCGGTAAAACATACCTAAAGCTGCCGCCTATAGGGTAGCTCGAAAAGGAAACAACCTGAAGAAGCATACATTTTCACTTTACTGCGTTTACACGCAAAAATCCAATTTAACATAGCCAAGTCAACACCTTTCACGTACCACTTTATGCTTAGAAATAGTTGTGATAGTAGTAGTTTTAGGTATGTTGTACCGATACATACATACATACATACATACATACGTACATATTTATATAAGTAAGTAGTTGAAATAGTGCATAGTAGGCAGATATAGTATGTAAGTAAGTACTTCGTTATGGCCGCTGGCATTTGGTTGTCGTTGTTGTTGTTGATACTTTACGCAGGTGATTCCATCCTTTAAGCATTTAGTTAAAAAAAAGAATGAGGAGAAAAAAGAAACACTCAAGTGCAATAAGGTTCAAGAAGCATGAAGCATTAGTGTTGGTTGTTGGTTGCAACCTGTTCGTGTTGTCGCAATTTCTTAGTTTCTTGTTTTCTCTTTTTTTGTTTTAATTTTATTTAATTTTTATTAAATTTAATTCTAAAGCGCGATATTAGATGTCAAGTTATGATAAAGCTTAAGCGTGATACCTCACGCTCAAAGGAAGAAGCAACCTTAAGCAGTTTGGGTCTTAACTGCAGCAATCAGCAGCAGCAATGTAGAAATTGCAACGACAACAGTGTTGCCAATTTGATTTACCTTATGACTACAAAATATCAAATTTGATATGGTTTGCTTGTTGCATTTGTTGCGCGTGAATCTTCTCTGCGGTCTTTGCAATTCTTCAACTGGTGAAAATTGAATATGACATACACTGGAGAAAAAAAAGATCAAAACTCAATTGAAATGGATGTAAAAGGCGAGAAATTTCTGAATTGAAACCTTGCCTGTTTGTCGTTTTCTATCCTCGACAAATGAAAACTGAAAATCAATAGGGCTGGGAGTGTATCCCAATGGATAGGACTCAGTTTGCACGCGAAAATAATGCATTTCACCATCCCATATGGAACAATTGAAAGAGAGAAACTCTTTGTTCGTCTTTGGTTAAAATTTATTAATGGGTAAAAATATCACTGACTTGGAAAGTTTTTATGTCAGTCAACAACAAGGAAATCTTTACATACAAAGATTTATATAGTTAACGAGTTATAGGGATATAAACTTGAAATAAATTGCACTGGAAAGATTTTTAACTTATAAATTTACATATGTTGGTCGAATGGTTCTCGGATTTATATTAGATGAATTTTTAATGACCTAGAGCTCATTAAAAGTTCATCTCTTATAAATTTATTTTTCTGGAAAAATTATGAAGTTAAATGCCTTACAAATTTGAGATTAGAATCGACCTTCCTCCCTCCCGCCCTCCATCAATGGAACTGAGAATATGGTTCAATGTACAAAATTCACAAAATTAAATGGACAAATTCTAAATTCTCAAAATGGGCCTAATGGACAAAAAACCACAACCCTACCCAACTTATTTGTATAATTTTTACAGTCATCGACAAAGAAATATTCGCATAACTCACACTTGCAAATATTAATGCAGATATAACGAGTTCTAATGATGAAAACTCGAAAAAAGATGTTCAAATTAAAAATGCTTTAATTAAAAACTTGTTCACATAATTTCTTACTAATATTTTTGCACAAGCCTAAATATAAATCATGCGTTCCTTTGTGCGTCTGCTGTGCACATAGTAAGTGAAGAGTGTAGAATCTTAAATGTTTTCCGTTCAAAAATATCTCCAACCATAGACATACTCGTAAAGTAGAAGACAGAGACACTTCCATGTTTATGGTTAATCTGTGGCACTTGTAGTTTGTAGCTCATGGCAAATTGTTTAGCGTAGGCTAAGCAGCAAAGCAAAACAAAATAAATAATATTTATTCTTGAAACAATTCATTTTTAGTACATCATTTTTCATGTGAACGAAAAAAGGTGCAAAAAATAAGTAGTAAGTAGTAAAATGGAAATAGATTTTACTATTTATTTTCTATTTCTAATTCAAGCTAATTTTCTACGCTTTATTTGCATATGCAGTAGAGGGAAACATGTTTTAGAATGAATCTCTTAGCTGAGAGTGAGCTACAGCGAAAGAGGAAAGGGGAGCATTGAGTTTGTGTAGTTGGATTGAGGAAAAAGCTAAAACAAATAAAAAAACAAAAAAAAACTAATTTATAGCAGGTATAACGTAACTAAAATATGTACTTAAGTTGTCCATTGCGTAGGATTGGTTGGCTTTACTTTTTCAATTTTCTCTCTCTCTCTATCTATCTCTCTTTCTCTCTCTCTCCCTCACTTTCTTTCTCTCTCTCTTGGTCATTTTTTAATTTATATAGAGATTTCAATAAAAAAATGTTAATATTTGTTAATGTTGCTTTAAGGTAATTCACCTCAACTTCATACAAACAACAACAGCTCCTTGCAGCTCAACTCAAGCCAAGCATTTACATAGTAAAAGTAATTAAAATGTGTATAGAGATGTAAGTACTAAGTATGTGTTTATGTGTGTGTGTGTTTGTGTGTGTGTGTGTTTGTGTCTGTGTGTGCATGTGTTGTATGAGTGCGTGTATGTAATGCCTACACATTTACGAGTATTTATGATGCATATTTTATTTAATATCAAGTATTTGTATTATTTTTTGCTTTCTTTTTTTTTATTATTTCATATGAAATGCCAAGTGCAGCTAGCACTGGATGCATTTTTTAATAAAATGAAGTGAAAAAATAATATTCTCTTTTTTTCAACTGAAATTGTAATTAATATTTGTGTTTATGTTTCGTTTTAATGAAAAATGTGAAAATTTTATGTACGCATGTTTTACATTTATTTACGAGTAAGTTGTAATTCAAGCATTGCATTTATGAAACCTGAAAAGTGATATAAAAAGTTTTTTATTTTTTTTTTTTAGTTATACTTTCAACACACAGGGTGTACTCCTAGGAATGCAGACCTTTGTGTTGATTGGAAGAAGATTGATAGGTGGGAGGAAGAAGGAGGGAGAATGCGAGAGGGAATGCAATCATACAGGATACCGATAAAGAGATGGGCAGCCATTATAGCAAGTGATATGCCTTTACCACAATGAACTTCAGTTTATCAGGGCCGACTATGACCGCATGTAGCGACAAAGGCCAAGCTTTTCGCATCCACTCATGTTGTGCGTGTTATATTTGTACATGAATTTACTTTTCTTTTAAGCACTCACACTGC
The DNA here is from genome assembly GCA_958295655.1 of Palloptera scutellata. NCBI lineage: Eukaryota > Metazoa > Arthropoda > Insecta > Diptera > Pallopteridae > Palloptera > Palloptera scutellata. The sequence continues at coordinate 10,724,623 of OY282452.1, read as the reverse complement.
ATATTTCACTGGAAATTATTGTAAATTCAGTGTCGATTTAAGGGTATATATTGTTTTATACAGAAAGTTGTGTATTTATTTTCGTTTCTTTATTAAGTCAGTATTGAAATAAAAATGTACAAAATTCAGAAAATCGATAATAGCTTCCTAGAATCTAAAGCCTCTCGCTAACCAGGCCTCTCGTTAGTGCGAACGAGGTGAACCTACTTTTACAAAACAATATGAACGAAGAAATGAGAGTGGAGAAATAGTCACTTCCTACTCTAATCGAGATTATACCGTGTCCATGGGAATAGCTCGCAATCAAAAAGGTAATAGAACAGCATTCAAGCGGAGCCTCTGACTGGTTCCATTCTAACGGAGTATCTTACTATTGCTTTCTACCAAAGCCAAGGACAATGGTAGGGAGTATGGGTCGAAGAGAAGTATGGCCTTATGCATACCCATAAAAGGCATCTGCGTGTGCGTCAAATATGTCAAAAAATGTCAATTAGAACTCCATAGAAGTAGAAGAAATTCTCAAATTTTTGTCGTAGGTTAGATCTATGAAAAAAGTAGGCGCCCAATAGGCATTATAGATCATAGTGCAATTTTCAATAATAATAAGAGCTGAATTTTATTTGACAAGTAGTTTAAAATGTGCAACTAAAACTATCGAGTTATTAAATCTCTTATACATGCTATTTTCAATAAAAATTACCATAAAAATGGTAATAATTCATCAAGTAGCTTAATATGTGCGAATAAAACGATCAAGTTATTAAATCTCTTCTTCGTTGTATTTAAATAAAACAGATCAATAGCACTGTCAGCTGGAAATGCCCTTAAGCATTTCTCACTTTCTCTCTTTATTACTCGTTTTTGCGCATTAGAAATAAAATATTTTGATTGAATTTTTAGCTCACTACTTTTCTTCAGTGGACAATTTCGACACATCTCTTTGTTGCTTTTTGCAACACTTTTCTTATTCCTATTCCAAATATGCTAACATGCTGTACAAGTTATTTATGCAGCTTTTGTTGTTGTTTTTCATACAATTATCCTTGCTATGTAGTTATACATAACTAGCAGCGATTGGCGAATAAAACGTAGCTAAAAATAATAATGCTATATTTTGTTTCCCCATTTCTATTAAATGTTGTAAATTTCTGATAAATTTTGTTCACTCATTCCAAATTTTGTACATTTCGACAGATTTTGCTTCCAAAATGTTGAATTTTTTATTCATATATGCCAAATTTTTAACTGTTTTGTTAAATTTTTCTTCATTAATGCCAGACTTTTGTCGATTTCTGCTTAATTTTACTCACTGAAGCTAAATTTTACTCAATCATGCTAAAATTTTGACAACTCTTGCTATGTTTTGGCCATTTTTGCTAAACTCATGTAAAATTTTTTTAATTTCTACGCAATTTTGTTTATTTCGCGAAAATTTTTTTTTGTTCATATTAAATTTTGTTCACAGCCGCCAAATTTCCCACGTTTCTGCAAAATTTTGTCCATTTTATCCTTTTCAGCTAATTTGTTGTATTTATTATCCAGAATTTCTGCAAAGTTGTATCCATTGCCGTTAAATTTTGTAAACTTGTGCTTAATTTTATTCTAGATTTTGTGCATTTATTTCATCCATTTCTACTAAATTTCGAATATTTCCAGCAAATTTTATGGCACAATGGTTTAGCACAATCGCTACGGCTATCAGAAAGTTCATACTAGATAACTTAGGTATAACAGGTATAATTTTAGTAATTTTTAAATTTCTAAAATAAATATCAATAGACAATATTACTCCCGAGAAAGAAGAAGAAGAAGAAAATTATATGAAAATCCGATTTAACTCAACGCAAATAATAAAATTGAGTTCAAATCAATTTATAAAATAGAAACAAAAAAAAAGGAAAGAAGTGAAAATTCAATATACTTTAGACCTACAACAACAACAACAACAACAACATGTGTATACCACTTCACTTGTACCTCATACTCAAAACACACACACTCACAGACTGCACTTGCCCTACTTTTGTTTTGTTCCCATTATTACAACTACTTCTTCAACTAGTAGGTACTACTACCGACTCCTACTACTACTCAACTTCTTACTACATACTTACATAAAATTCATAGCTGCCTATACTCAAATTACTGAAACAAGCTAAAAACCAAAATAAAAAGAAGGAAAATAAGGCAAAATACTGACCTAGGAGCCACAAAAAAAAATTAATAATAATAGTAAGTGCATAAGTATATAAAATTTGTAACACTTTTCTGCTTCAATGTTATTTTTGTATCTTTTTAAGGTACCCTCCAACATACTTAATACAATAGAAAGAAAAGAAAAAGAGGCAAGTAGGAGAGAGAGAGAGAGAGAGAGAGAGAGAGAAAGAAAGAAACAACGAATGAATAAAGTTGACTAATTCAAATTTCACATGTACGAGTACCTATACTTAACTAGAGAAAATTCCCCAAAGGGCGCTCAAATGAGACTCACATGCGCTTCTCTTGCTTGCGCGCTGCTGTTGCAACATTGAGTGTGTGTTGGTTGGTGTGTGTGTGTGTGTGTCGCGACAAGCTGCCTTTTTGCAACATTATTATTTGTTGTATGAACAAAGCATGTACAAAAAACTGGAGATAAGATTTATGCTTCATACAGCAATAAGGGGCAAAAAACGCTCCCAAGGGTAACATTACCCTTTCTTTCTTTTCATTGAATGCGCGAGCAGCGTGTATAGCAAATGTTGCAACTTAATAGTTACATCCATTCGTTTGTTCGTATTTATTTTTTTATGATTGTAACTTTGTTCAAAATTTTGGTTTATGTTTTAGCTCTCACCACCTACCACCAAGAGTAGCGCGAGAAATATCAAACAGTCAGAACACCCGACCACCCAGCACCATCCGCCAATACAAAGATCAGCCACATGACACTTGCAGCGTCGTAGCGGCCAATTGATGACCTTAAGGCAGGCAGGGTGGCAGTGAATGTAGTGAATGCGAATGCGTGCAGCATACATTCTTACTTACCATTGACAAGCAGTTATCAGTTGCCTCACTTGTACAACTTGCATAGAAGAGTTGGAGTTGAGTTAAGTTGAGTTGAGTTGGGTTGGTTGTTTGTCAAGTTACAAGTGCGTAAAATGGTTAAAACCATGGAATCGTATAAATTGCAACGATTTACTTGATTGCGTGTCGCACTTGCCGCATGTCAGCGTGTGTTAAATGTTTTCACGTGCGTACATGCAACCTTTTTATATGTAAGTATATATCTAAAAGATACTATTTACATTGCGTGCTGCATGCCGCTAACATTTCGTTACGTTTACTAGATATACTGCACATACTGAATGCTCTTCTTATCTCTGTTTAAAAGGCGTTTAATAAGCATTTAAGGCATAAGTAATTTAGAAAAAAAAGCAAGCGTTTTCAATTCGAACACGTGAGATTATTTTCCATTTTATGTTTAATTTGTTTCAAAGGCGAGAAGAAATAAAGATTTATTTTTAATTTGAAATAAGATAATCCAAATATAGGCAGGCTGGCAGAAAGGAAGGCAGGCAAGCAGTACCTAAAATGGAATTTCAAGTAACTACTACGTAGTTAGTGGGGAGATAACGCTAATTAGAAATATGTATACTAAAATAGCATAGGTTATTTAAGGCAGTGACTGTAGCTAGTTTAATTATACCTAGTTGGGGAAACTATTAAAAATAATAGAAATGAAACTAATTCAGCATGAATGCACAAAAAATACCACTATACAAAAATCTATAGCTCCACTCTAAACCTCTCTTCTCCACAGATTTTGGTACAAATATCTGAAAAAATATCGATTTAAGTGCGTTAGGGAGAAATTTGATATGTATGCGTATCCTTGCATTATGAGCAACTTTTTTCTCTTAGAAAATATAACATTATAATCAGCTATTTCCGAGTAAACTCTATATGACTTTAAGATAATTTTTACCTAAAAAACTTATAAAAATAGGGAGAAAGTAGAGGGTTGGTGAAAAAGTAAAAACAATTTCGCTTTAGACATTCGTCAAATAATTTACCTATCAATTACTATTAAACCCAAAGTGTGTCCTTGCAACGATCATTAAAAAAAAATGGAGGTCTATAGACATGGCAGTCTATATGTGTCTCATGAGGAACTGATCTGGACACTTTCCTCTTTCAAAGAATCATCAACTCACCGTAGCAGAAAGAAGTTCTAATTAGTTATTCCGTGTGATTTGAAGAGTTTTTATATCAAAAAGTCACAAAACTTTAACCAACTTAAAAATTTTTAAATGTTAAAAAAACATTTACTTACTTTACTTTAAATGGCACAACAGCCCATGGAGGGCCTAGGCCGAGCTTTCCCCTTTTCGCATCCACTCATGTTGTGCGTGTTATATTTGTACATGAATGGAAGGGACCTACAGTTTAATGCCGAATCCGAACGGCGAAGTGAAAAGCTTTTCATAACAATTTTTACTCTTGTAGGTTTGCGATTGCCTGCCAAGAGGTGGTGCCGTGTAGAAAAATTATTTTTTCTACATTTTGATTTTGCCTGTGCCGAGATTTGAACCCCGGACACTCTGCGTAGCAGTCCAACGCATTACCACTACGCCACAGCGACCACATTATAAACATTTAAAAACAAACAAAACTTACTTGCATAAATCAAGTTGCACTCAAGTTGTTATACCTATTTAGAAGAAAACCTCCCATTATTCCGTTAGCTCCTCATGTCATTGAACCACTCAGAAACCTGTGCGAAATTGAGTATCTCAGTTAGTCCCACCTCCGCTAGTTTCTCCTGTCCTTTAAAGTAGGCGGCCATACCCATAACTTCCCACAATTCTTGCAAAACTTCCTGAAAGGAACACTGTCCTATCATATAGTGCCAAGTTAAGAGATTGCTAATACTAAGCCTAAGGAGAATGTCAGTTCTCTTTTGATTTAGTTTTAGCCACATATTTACTACGTGACGTCAAGTTCCACCCGTATGTTTGTTTGTTTCTTCGCATTAGCCTCTCAGTCTGAGTTTGATTGATTCTCTGGTAAATTTTGTGATTTTTTAAGAGAAGTATATATATTTATTTATTTTTTGTTGTTGTATTTTCAGTCAACCTTGGAAGACAAAAGCTACAAAAAATGTAAAAGATTTTTTTGTACATATTTCAATAGATTTTAAGTAGTAGTCAGATTTGGTGTGAATAACTATAAACATTTAATAATCTGCATTTCGAATAAAACATAATCCATTTAACCAACACAACTGCTACCGATGCTATTCTCAATTACTCACTGGTTTTCTCGGGAGAGTACAGTAACTTTAGTAACTTTAACCGAGAATAGTGATAGATTTTTGAAACTTAATAAATAATGAAAATATGGTCAGATTGACATTTTTATTACATACTTATGTAGTAAAAACTAAGTATGCTGCTATGTTCTTTAGCTCCTCTTAGACGTGGGAGGATTCAACCTATTTTGAACATTATTACGATTTTTCGTACAGCAACTTTGAAAATTCGGCAAAATAAATCTTTAAAATTTTACCTAAACGTAATTACTGTTTAATATTTCATCATATACTGGTTTTAAAATTGCACTTACAGAACTTAAAATTATTAGGTCTCACCGTGCTCAAGGGTCAGGTAAACAGATAAGATTTTGCGGAAGGTTATTTTGGAAATTAACCAAAAAAATAATATGTATACTTAATTATTTTGCATTTAAAATGTGAAAATCGGCTTGACAAACTATCAAACTTAATGTAAAAATTATAACCTCGCAGAGCCCCATTTATTATTCAGCTAAAAGCTTGTGAAACAAAAAAAAAACCATATTTTGTTGACTTTCCAAAATAATCTTTTAATGGTATTTGATCAAAGAGAATAGCTATTGCCAACTGTGATATGTATGAATATTTTATCTTTTCTGCACACATGGTCACCTCATTTCCTCGTGGAAAGAGAATTTATTTAAGTGGTGAAATATCAAATCGCATTACGGCTTCTGGAAGTTGTACAAATTTTTTCTCTTTTTTTCTGTCAAATCTCAAGTCGTAAACCTTTAACCACACACACCCTAAAAAAATAAGAAAAATTTTAAACTCTGAAGAAATCTCTAGTACATTTCAAGTGTGACAAATAGGAGTAAAGAAGGAAGAACTATTAAGGAAAATGAGTATTAATTTACGAACAGCTCAGCAGGCAGATTTCCCTATTTGTCTATTCAACAAAAACCTAAAAATTCCTAAACCACAATGAGCCACAAATGAGCGCTAAACATTTGACATCAACTGGAAAAAGAAAAGCAAAAAGTCAAGGAAATTCTTTTTTCTTAGAAGAAAACCAGCATGACAAATCTGAAACTATAAAAGGAAAAACCAAAGAAGCTATAGAAATTTTCATGAAACATATGAACAAATTGAAGAAAAGCAACAACAAAAGTCATGCATTTCCAAAACACACACACGCATACACAATGTACACTTATGTGCATACTCGAATGTAGTGATGTACTATACTATGTATCTTAAAGATGCATATTCATTGTACAAACATACATAGATTTATTTATTTGAGAGAACGAAAAATAAAGATGCTTTATTAGGGAATTGTTGTAATTTTTGTTTTTTCTTTTTGTTCTTATTGTATTTTTTTTCTCAATTTTTCATTTTCATTACAAAAACAAAGATGATGTGAGTGCGCGGCAAGGAGTCGGAGTCAAATGCACGAGTGTATCTGGAAGAGTATCTACAACATACTCACGTATCTATGTGGTGTGAATGTGAATGTGTATGTGAAACTTACCCTTAAGCGCTGCAACTTGCTTAATTCCATTTAAGCTGATATTGTCGCCGATCAGCAATAACAACAACAACACAGGCAACAAACTGAAACGCATATAGTTGCCACCATTCTTGCTTTTAGCTATTTTTAGCGTTGCTGGTGAATCGGCAGCAACGGCGGCGGCGGCATTTTTCTTATTGTTGTTGTTAGTTTTACTATGTCTAAATAATAAATCCAAATGCGGTATTCGCTGCATTTTTATAAAATCTTTTTTTTTTAGAAACTTCTATTGTTAATGTTTCCGACCGCTTTGAGTACTGCGAAAACTTTGTTAAAAATTATTTAAACAGCTACAGTTATTTTCGGTAGTTATATTCTTATTAATTTTGTTTTAATATATAGTAAATTTTTCATAAATATTTTAAATGCATTTTTGTTACGGTGGGTTTGGTTTCAATTTTTAATATTGTATTAAATTTTAATTTTATTTTAGAAATTTTTGACAAACGCACATTTTCACGCATTTGAGCTCTGCTTGATTTTTGTGTTCATCATTTCACCATTTTCATTATATTTTTTCAATGCAAATTTTCTTAAACTCTATTCAAAAAATCGTTGCTTAACAAATTTAGAATTCAATTTATTTTCGATTTTTGCAGATTTGTTTAACACATGCACTTCTTAGCGGAAAACCCCCAAAATTCGACCACCGATACATATCGTAGTTTCTTTCTTGCTACTTTCTGGAAGCGTATTTGCTACGATATGACAACAACGGCAACCAAACTCTCGACTCCAACGACGACGACGAAGTAACGTAACGCGATTTACACTCCACTACATAAAATTATCGACATCCAAACCGCCCGGCAATCGAGTTCAAACTAAACGCGCGTTCGTAACATCCAGGCACAAATGAACCAGCAGCTGGCAGCAGCAATAGTCGTCGTGCTCAACGTCGTCGTCGTGCACAAAGCCATCGTCGCCATCATCATCAACGACGACATCCTTCTCGCATCGGCTGCATTCATGTATCTTTTGTTCTTGTTCGTTTCGTTTCACCGTGTATGTTTGTGGATTACATGTTGTGGATACATTTTCAGTGTTTCGTTTCGAAAATAAATGAAACACTGTTGCTTGTCCGGAATTTGAAACACGCTCCCATGTGGTGGATTCTATTTTATTTTTCGTTTGTTTACTTTTTGCAAAGTGCAGCGCATCTTCTTTCTTTTTGTTCTTCTTAATTTGGGAAATTTATTTATTTTGTTTCCATGTTTGTTATGGTTTTTCTTTTGTGGATTGTAGCAGTATTCGTTTTTTGTTGTCATTGCTGGGAATGTTGATGTAGCATGGGGAATAATGTTTCCGCAACATACTGCAATGTAACAAGATAAGTTTGTTCAAATATTTATTGATAAGGTAGAGGAAATTTGGTAAAGAGATATTGAATTTTGGAAGAGAGGTGAGAATGAGAATGGGTTGAAGAAATGTAGACGTAACGGAGTAGGAAATTGGGAGCAGAAATTGGAAAAGGGTGAGGATATAGAGAACGAGTGGAAGAACAAGAAGAAGAGGGGGTAGCGGGACATACAAAAAGAAAAATTGATACATGCATAGTGAAAAGGGTTAGAGAAAGGGAGAGGATTGGAAAAGGGAGAGTATGAGAGAAGGGATTAGCTATACAGATATAAAAGTGTAGAGGAGATGAGAGAGAAGGAGAGTAAGTAGGAAATAAGAATACGAATTAAGGAGAGGGGAGGCGTGAGTGACATGATGAAGCATAGAGAGAGGACATGTAGAGAGATTGGGGTATTAAGAAAGGATGGTTAACGGGGCAGGGCGGAGAGGGGAAAGTAACCTCAGAGAGATAAAGTTGTGGTCTCAAAATTAGATATGTTTTTGTTTTAAGTTTTGAAACAATAACAATACATTTCACTATTTTGACACTTCAAAATTTGACAGTACAAAAAAATGGGCGAGCGAGCTCGCTGAAATGACAGGAGTTATGAAAGAGTGAAGAGAAAAGAAGAGAAAAGGAAAAATCAAGAAGTAGTGAGAAAGAGAGAGGATAGTAGGGAAAGGGAATAAAAGTTAACGGATCGTGGAGATGAACGGAGAGTTAGATGAAGGGAGAGAAGCAAAGTATGAATTGAAGTGAGATATGTGGGATTGAAAAGGAGAGAATGAAATTGAGTAAATGTTAGAGAGAAGAGAAAGGGAGGAAATAGCGGAACGACAAGAGAAAAAAAATGTGGGGAGAGGGAAGAGAGTGGGAGGATTAAAGATAGGAAGGTGGATATTAGGAGGTGGAGAATGGGAGGAGGAGAAATAGGGAGTTGGAGAGTGGAAGGAAGAAAAATGAAAGGTGGAGGTGTAGAGTTAGGTGTGAAAAGTGGAAGGAAAAGTAGTAGAGAGGAAAAATAGTAGAGAGGAAAAGTAGTAGAGAGGAATAAGTTAACAAGCTGGAGAGTAGCAGGTGGAGAGTAGAATATGGAGAGTAGAAGATGGAGAGCTTCGTCAAGTAAGTCAGAAGTTTAAAAAGAAAAAGAGAGATATTGAGCAAAATTCCGAGAAAAATTGGATATTAGATGCTAGGAAAAACCTCAGCTAATAGGACCATCTCTATGATGGGAGAAATGAGTGAAGCCAAGAGAGGAGAGAAAAGATGCACGGAGAGAGGAAGGAATTGAAGAAATAAGAACAGGAGAGAAAAAATGTAGAGAGATAAATACTGTAACTATATATACTATTATGTACCTATACTCATCGCACATTGACAAAATTTCACCGTTCAATCATTGATCATACGTGCACGAGAGCATTTAAGACTCCACATAGCTACAGAGGGCTCTCTAGAGATACTTGAAATGATTGAAGACATTGAAAGGTAAGAGAAAAAGTTTATATAACCATTTTTGTTAGTGGTGATTAAAACTAGTTATGGACTCTATTGTTAGGGCTGAAAACATAGAGAGACCAATACCCACCGATTAATTTTCATTCAAACATAATTTTAGATCTTGCCATAAATCCAAAATACTTCACGTGAGTGAATAAATTTCCTAAGTTCATAATCGATATGGGGTTTTCTTCAAGAATCCAATTTATGTAATTTAAATCATAAAACTTCTTTTTAAGTATACAAAATGAAAGAGATGAAATTTAATATTAACAAGTTTTTTTTTTAAATTGGTTTTATTTAAATTTCTTAATAACTAACCAAATGGCTACAAAGTTTATTTTACTACTTACTTTTCTCTACTCTACACTCATTTTACATGCTGCATTTTACATAAATAAAGTTGACACGTATTTTACGCAGACACCAAGACACCGAACAAACCATCGATGACATTAATCCATTAACACAAAAACTTTGTCACGATTTGTCAACAAGCATTTTAAAAAAATAATAAAAAACAAAACAGACACAAACAAAATGCGTTTTGGAATTTTATGTGTTATAAATTCATATAAACTACCAACAATAAATAGAGATTAATATAAAAAAGCAGTTATTTTAAATAACTTTTCTCTACAACGATTTTAATTTATCTTTTCTATTCTTTTTTAAATTTTTTTTTGTTTAAAACTTTTTCTGATTACGTTTTGACAGAATTTGATGTTGAATAGAAAAGTAAAACTTTTCTGTTTTTTCTTCTTTTTAAATAATAATTTTCATATCTAAAAAACAAAAAGAAATAATTTCTTGTAAAAAAATTTCATCTTATTTTACGAAAAAATGTTGTTTGTATTTTTCAGCATTTGTATCTTTTTTACTATTGCTGCCTTAAAATCTTTTCTTGTATTGTGAGTTACTAAAACAGAACCAATTTTCTTTATTCGAAACTTTATGCGGTTATAAAATGATATTTCCCTTAAAAAAAAAACTAAAAAAATAAACTAAAAAACTCATTTTAATAATTGCCATTTTTGAATGAAATTGTGCAAAATTCGTTCTACTTTTATCCTTTTTAATACAAATTTTTTGAGCTGTTATTTTTAGCTCTGTACATTTTCAGCTTTTTCTATAGTTTCTTATTTTCTTAAGACAAGAAATTGATATTTTATTTTAAGTATCTTTTTTACTGCATTGCTTTTTCTTCCACTTCAGCTACTTGGACTTTCTGCATTTGCTTTTTTTCAATTGAAGTATTTTTTTAATATTTATTGCATAATACTTGACTATGAAATTTATTGTTAAAAAGAAAGTGATAGAGTCAGGACAACAATTTCAACAATTCTCATTTCAAAAAAGTGGTAAAGTTTTAATAGAACTAGTAGTAGAAATAGTAATACAAAAGGTAATAGAAATAGTAGTATAATATTATAGTATAAGACAAGTTAGAAAATTAGTAGAAACTAGTAGTAAAAAATATAGTAGGAAAATCATTAGTAGTAGTAATAGTTGTAGAAAAGTAGTAGAAATATTAGTACAAAAGTATTAGAAAATAGTTGTAGAAAATAGTAGTAGAAATAGTTGTACAACGGTAGTAGGAACGATTTGTTGTAAACAGAGTAGAAAAATTAGAAGAAAATAGTAGTAAAAACATTATAATAAAAAAAATATTACGATCGTTCAACTCAGCATCAATTATCTATATCAATAGTGTAACTAACCAAATTATAGCAACCATGAGGAAGGAAGAAGTTGGAAGTACACAGTTAAGATACACCATTTTTGTGGTAAATTTTATGTTTCAGGGTTCTATTCTGAGAGAGGTTTAGTCGAGGTTTCATAAGCCTGTAGATCTTTAAAAACCGGTAAACAGTTTATTCCAAATAACTCTGATTCCGAGCTTTCTGACAATATGGAATTAATGCTAGAGGCTGACCTAGAAAAAAAATCCGTAGACGGTGAACTAGGTGCAGTGACCGTTTCGTTACGACAGCAGATCTGGAAGTAGCTAATATGTTGGCATTGAGGTGTAATAGTGTTATCGATCCATGATATATTTTTTGTGGATCATTCTATCCAAATGTATGACATATTAATGGGAAAGAGGGCTTGTGAGAAGTTGGGTGGGAATTGGGAAATCCTTGGGCAGCCTGTAATCTTTGCAAAAAGTATGAATGCTTAGAAATTATAGTCATTTTTCTACAACGCAACTGTTTTTTATATAGTTTTGGACATGAATCAGAAATCAGAAATGTCTGGTTCAGCTTAAAGCAGCCAAACCTCTGGAGAGCTTGATAATGATCTGTTTTTTGTTTATTGTTTCAGTTTATGGTCTGGGTATGAATTTAATCGGAATTTTAATATAAATTTCGGTCTGAGATTTTGTCTGAATTTTTAACTAAATTGGGTCTAAATTTGAAGTCTGAATATTTGGTGGGAATATGGTGGGAATACCTTTGATCTGGTGTTTTATTCGAACCACGGTGGAGGAACACGCAGAAGGGGACGTCCTAATCTCCGTTGGAAAGACCAGGTGCAGGGAAACCTGACTGCACTTGGCCTTATCAACTGGCGCCAGCGCGCGCATAGCATAAGTGACTGGCGGAGCTTTGTAGAGGCGGCCAAGACCGATCATCGGTTGCAGCGCCAGCTAAGTACCTTTGATCTGCATTTAGGCTAGATTTTAATATGAATTTGATCCGAGTTTATGCCTCTAAATTTGATAGCAGTTTTGATCTTAATTTTGGTTGGAATATTGATTTGAATTTTAATTTGATTTTTGATGTGAATTTCGGTCTGAAAGTTAGAATGAATTTTCGTCTAAACTTTGGTCCAATATATAATATTGGCCTAAATTTTTATCTGGGGTTTGGGGTGAAAATTGTTCTGATCTTTTCACATAACTTGTTCTAAACCTTGATCTGAAATTGTGTTGTATTTTGATCGGAATTTTGGTTGAAATATTGAACTGAGCTTTGATCTGAATTTAGTCCGGGTTTAAATATGAATTTGTTCAGATAGTTTTGTTTTAAGTTTGATTGCAGTTTTAATACGAAATTTGTTTGAAATATTTATCTGAATTTTTAACTGTGTTTTGATCTGCATATGAATGAATTTTTATACGATTTTTTATCTAAATTTTATCTGAGTTTTGAACTAACGTTTATCTTACTTATTTTATGGATTGGGTTTGAATTTGAATTGGGTCTTGTGGTGATCTTTATTCTGAATTTTAAACAGAGTTTGGCCTGAGTTATGATATAAATTTGATGTGAATTTTCAACTGAGTTTTGGTCTAAATGTTGTTTAGTTTTTGACCTTAACTTTGATACGACTACTTGTCTGAGTTTTGGCTATTTACGGATCATAGATACTAAAAATTAAATGTGGTAGATATCAATCTCTAACGTTTCTACACTTCAGAAATATCGATCTACATACCAATGACTTCAGTAAAACTATCAGACGCCCGCATGTCAAGCGTTCAAATACTTTTCTCATAGTTGAGCGATAATGGGACTCCTGAGCCTCAGCAGAAGCTCCAAGTGATTTTAGGCGTAAAAAGGAAACCAGTTTAACACTCAAAATTGCCACTAGAATGGACTGATGCTAACTATAAGTTCAGTTAAGTTAACATAACCTGAAATCGTTCCCTAACAGCAAAGAAGAACCAGTCACGTGACTAGTTTTCGACTATTTTTTCTGCCATGTCTTGTAGAAAGTACTCAACTAACCACAGACAACACATCATAATAAATTATGAGTGCCATAACCTTTTACAAAGACACTCAAACAAACATAAATACTTCAGCCCAACCTCAACTGTAATAATTACCATAAATTATTTATAGCTATTTATAAATAAAATTTCTTTATTAGACGAAAACGTTTTTACTTTTCATTTGTGAAATTGCTACATAACTACTTCAGAAATCAAGTCATGTGAGAAAATGGGCAAGTCTTTGAGTCGATTACGAACATAACTTCCCGTCTACACATCACATATAAGTTTTCTATACTTTCCACACTTCTATCAATAACGATTTGGTGTACCTTTTGTTAATTTCTCGAGACAAACATTTATTAATTTATCAATAAATTATCGAAAAACGCAAGGAAGACAAAAAAAATAGGCAAGTAATAATATGTAAAAAAAATCCTTTATAGTAGAGTATAGAGTATGGGTAAAGCTAAAAGAATACAAGAAATACCAAAAAAAAAACTACCAAAATAGAAAAAGAGAGACATAGAGAGACAGGGAGAGAGAGAGAAAGGCCTAAAAGGTACAAAGTTGTAAAGGTCGAAAGTCGTTAAAAGTGTGAAGCAAATGTTCAAGACTTTATAGAGTTGAGTTGAATTGAAAAAGTGATTGAAATGAAAAATATTAGAAGAGAAAAAATTTCCTTAATTTTTTCAGAAAACCATTTTACAAATAGTACACTCGAGATGCATAACATACCAGCTAGAGGCAGAGGCATGAAAACAGGCACAGCCACAAAGACAGAGTCAGGCAAACAGCCATACAGGCAGGCATTAAGGCAATGTAGACAGGCAGGTGTTGGAACTAAAGTAGAATACGATGAGTTCTTTTCTCTTTTACCTTTCCTTTCATTTTTTGTTTTTGTTTTATTTTATCCATACAAATATACATACACATATGAATGAGCATATGGATGTATAGGAATTTCTTGTTGGCATAAGTATAGTATAATAAAAAGGTCGAAATGTGATATACGGTGGTGGTGGTGTTGTGTCCATGTGTGAAGTTAGCAGGTATCATTTCTTTTTTATTTCTTTTTAACTATGATAATTGGCCAATATACTTTCAGCATAACCGAAAATTAATGAAATCTTTTTTCCTATTTTGTTTTCTACATATTGTAGCATATGGAAATATGGCAACTTAGCTGTAATGTGAAATGTGGCAACTGTGTACACATTTTATTTATGTCTCATTAAATTCATTTTAGTTTGCTTGCCACTAAGTATACAAATACAAAATAAAAAGAACAAATACTAAATGTAATGCAAATTTCCTTAAGCTGCATGTGTGTTTCTGGCTCTGTGTCTGTGTCTGTGTGTGTGTGTGTGAGTGCAGGTCGAAGTGTAGACAAAATTAGCATTAAGTGCAAAACCGTAACGCATTTACTACTTCTGCTGTTGCATCGTTGTGTCTCTCGTTATTTCTACAGTTAATTCATATACGAAGAAAATGCCACGTTACTTATCTGATTAAAGGAGAATTTAAGCGACAGATATTTATCAGCACACACAAAGTCATAGAACTACTATGTACAAAGTATTTATTTATATACAACATACTTTAAGTGGACCCTTAGATCTCTGGCTATTTGTTTTCAGATATACTGAACAGGCACTAATTTCTATTCACAGCTTCAAATTGCCACACATATCTTGCACTAGTTCGGATTGGACAAAAGAAGAAGGATTTTAAAATATATTTATGGGAATTCTTGATATTATCGACTCGGAAAACTAAATGGCGTTCTGAATTCTCCGATGACTGCCGAAATCAGTCCGACATAGTCGTCCGAATTTAGGGCCCTTAGAATTGAATCCGAAATTGGACCGCAACAGCTGAAACTATTCATTAGATCGTCCTTTCTTGATTCATAAATACCTACCTAGGTTCTCCAGTACAGCATTTTACGTCTAGAGCTTCCGTGTGAATTTATTCTTCAGAAACGATATTCATGCGGATTTGTCTCAGTTGTTTTGTACGTCTTACATATATTATTTTCTCATCCTAGCTAAAATAGAATTAGACATGGTCCAGTTTGAGCCTAAATTTCTTTTTTTGCTAGGTAAGGGTGTTAGCAACAAACATACTCGTAAGCTGACGCCATTAAATAACTTGGAAACTTGGTAAAAATGTATGAAGAATAACTAATTTATTGGTTTATATTTGGCCTGAGTTTTATGAAAATGTTATCCGGATATTGACTATATTTTTTTCTAATTTTAGTCCGAATTCTGACTTTTTTTCTTTTTTTTTTTTTTGACTAGATTTGGTCCAATTTGGTATGAATTTTAGTTGGAATTTCAGTCTAAATTTGGTAAGAAATATTTATCTGATTCTGAGTTTGATTTTTGATGCGAATTTGAGTCTGAATTTACCCAAACTTTCGATCAGAGTTTTGATCAGGATTTTACCTGATTTATGGACTCTAAGTTTGCTCAGGTTTTTGTCTAAATTTATATCAGATTTTAGTCTGATGACGAACTCGATAATCTAATCTGAGGAGCGCACTAGACTTTCACCCGGATGGTACGTGTTCGATTCCCGTTCTGATCTGGTTATCGCCTATTTTTAACCTTCTTACATTCCTACCCATATAAAGTGATTGAGAATTATAAAAAAGCGTACAAGTTTTGGTAGATAATGTCAAAATCACCACAAATTGCCATCCCGCCGTTCCGAACTGGCAATAGACCTTAGGTGGAACCAAGTGGCATCGCAAGAGGCCATTCTAGTCAAAATGTGTTCTTTGGACAGCCACTCGATCTTTACTTTACTTTTAATGGCATAACAGCCCTGGTCGCTGTGGTGTATTGGTAGTGCTTTGGACTGCTATGCAGAGTGTCCGGGGTTCGAATCTCGGCACAGGAAAAATCGAAAAGTAGAAAAAATAATTTTTCTACTCGGCAGGCAATGGCAAACCTACAAGAGTAAAAATTACCTATGAAAAAGTTTTTCACGTCGCCGTTCGGATTCGGCATTAAACTGTAGGTCCCTTCCATTCATGTACAAATATAACACGCACAACATGAGTGGATGCGAAAAGCTCGGCCTAAGCCCTCCATGGACTGTTGTGCCATTAAAAGTAAAATAAACCCATGGAGGGCCCAGGCCGAGCTTTTCGCACTCGATCAACCAACCATTAATTTTGTAGTAATTTTTGGTTCCGAGTTTTATACTGAATTTGGCGTGCGTTCTGGTCAAAATTCTTGTAAGTTTTTGGCATGCATTCATTTAAATTTTACTTTTATATAGATCTTTTATAAAATTTTTTTTTTAGTCTTTGGTCTAAATTTTGGTCTGATTTTTTCCCCCTGAATTTGATTCTAAGTTTGGGACGAATTTTAATCTGAATTGTATTCTGTTTTTTGTTCAGAATTTGCCTCTAAATTTGGTCTGACTTTCGATCGCAATTATGGTTAGACCGATTTAACTGATTTTTTGTCCTGATTTTGAAATTGTCCTGACGTTTAATTTTAGATCGAATTTGGTATAATTTTTTTTGGATTTTTGGTCTAAAATAATTTGATATCTGTTCTGAATTTGATCTAATTTTGAGTCTTTTTTCTAAGAGGTTTTGTCTGAATTATTACATTTCATGAGTTTTACTCCGCTATGTGACAAATTCTGGTCAGAAAGTTGATCGATTTCTGTTCCTAATTTAGACTAGATTTGTGGTTTGAGTTTAGGGCTGAATAATGTCTGACTTTCGGTCTGAATTTTTTTCATAATTTAGTTGGATTTTTGTTCTGAATTTCGGTCAGACTTTTGGACTAATTAACAATCTGAATTCTGGTCTGATATTTCACACGTATTTAGTCTGAGTTTTGTGTGGCTTACGGTGCTCCGAGTATTAGTAAAAATTTTATATCCTTTTAAAATTTTTATTTTTTTATTTATACGTTCAACACACAGGATGTACCCCTATGAATGCATAGTATTGTGTTGTGTTGATTGGAAGGAAGATTGATAGCTGGGAGGAAGAAAGACGGAGAATAAATGAAGATATATAATTTTTAATATGAACTTTGGTCAGAAATTTCATCAGTATCAGTATATAATTTGATCTGAATTTGATTTCACTTTCGGTCTGAGTTTCAGCCAAAACGTGATGTGATTTTTAGCCCGAGTTTTTAATCTTAATTTCGGACTAAATTTCGTTGTGATTTTTAGTTCACAATTGTGGTAAATTTAGTAAATTTTGGTTTTATTGCTGGTTCCTAATTTGATATTTTCTCGACTTATTCCAGTATGTTCTGGATCTTTACAAGTCCTGCTGATTTAGAATAGGGAAATTCCTCACTTCTCCTTCTTCGCCTCCTATGAAATTATCTAAAATTTTTGCGAAATTAAAATTTTTACCTACACCAACAAATAACTTCACCTTAAAAATTGGGAAAACAATATGAAAAAGTCTCAGAATGTCACAAGTGCACAAATTGAACGTGATTTAATTGATGTTTTAACATTACAACAACAAGAACAACAACAACAACAACAACAAATATATGTATGGTATTTAATACTTCAGCATGAATGAAATCCCCAATTGAGACCACTAGACTGCAAACGTGCATCATACGCGATGTACTCCACAGTACATGCAAAACCGATGACATGTCATTAGCCAAGATTAACCCATGTAATGCGCAAATATTCAAGCAACAACACAATTATTCAAATGGCAGCATCAGTGGAAGGTACTGAAATAGCAATACATAGAACAACAGTAGCAGTAGCATCAACAACAACAACAATAACGACAACCATCATGGCAGCTTAACTCTTTGCTACTGCTTTAGCTGCTACACCTCCCTCGTTACCCCCTTTTTGCTAAGCTTAGTTAATGATTAAATTTTACTTTGCATAGAAGCCAAAAAAAAAAAAAAATTAGATTCATTTGAATTTGCATTTCTCCACTTCCAATTAGAAAGAATATGAAGAATTGCTAAAACATTCTCTATGAGTTTATATTAATATTTTTTACCGCTGCAGTGGTTGGTCTTATATTTGCTTTGCAGCATAGTCTTAAGCTATGATTTTTTCTTTGGCAACTCCAGCGCCCACTTAAACCACAATTAACATTTCATGTGTAGGTTTGTGCGCATTTTCTAGTTGCTGCACGAAAGTTATTTGCCACAATTTATCAATCTGTACATACAACTCGTAGTTGCTGCAACAAATGTTGAATTCAGTTCACTTTTTTCAGCTGCTGCTGCTGCTGCATACATTTAACCCTGTCTCGCCCTCCATCTCTTTCATTGTTCAAATGTGAAAATCATTCAATTGTTCGGCCTCCTCTACCCACTAAACAAAAACAGAATAGTAAGTACATATGCATTGGAAAAAAGAAGGTGAATCATCGCAGTTCATTAGAATAAATAACTTTTTTTTCTGTAGTCGGTTCTAACATTTTTATGTATTTGTTAACATGTCAATAATTCAGTTTACTTTGTAACATATTTAGAATATAATGTAACGAGTATATACATACAAAGAATTGACTTCGATGATTTGCCAGATCATAAAATCATATTTTTTAGTATGTTGATAGATAGTGTATAGTGCGATATGCAGGTTACACGGTAAAAAAAGCAACTCGGTATGTTTACTTGAATTTCAAGTTGCAGTCAAAACACTTCCTGAGGTCATCCTCGAATTACCTTCGCAGGAGTGAGCTTCAGAATCGTCTTTGAGAAATTGTCGATGACCTCATTTTAGTAGTGTAAGAAAGAAAGATTAACCTGGGAAAGATAGAGAGCCACTACTGGGTCAAAGAGTAGAGAAACGATGTTTTTGGTATAGAACTTCCCTTCCTAATGAAAGTTAATAGCCACGGTAAAATTTTTCTAATTGAAATGACTGTTATAAAAATTAAAATAAATCATCAAGGAGCTGGCCCTTCTACAGAAACGAATTCCAAATTAGTTTTTAAAGGTCGAAAGGATATCAGAAACTACTGGAACTGGGAGAGGAGAAAAGAAAAGATAGATCCTCTACCTGATGGAAATAAATACTAAAGCTAAATATTATATTTAAATATAAGTATGTGAAAAATGTAGTTTTAAGTAAATCGTTATTTTAAGTTAGTGCCGTGTATCGCCGTCGAAAGAAAAGTGATTATTGAAAGTGATATAACTGGGGTGTTAAGCCTTCTTTTAAAATGCGGAACAAGCTAAAAATAATTTAGATCAATGCGAATTTTAAAAGAAGTGTAGTTCAATTTTAGCTTATGTCGACTTAAGCTGCTATATCATAGGTACAGATATGTATATCCGTACGGTCTATAGAGGAAAAAGCTACCATCTTTTTCCACAGATTACTCCGAGAGTATCACAAGGTAAAATTTTACAGGGGGTCTGGTAATACTGCATTTTCTGTTTTTGCCATAACTTGATTATCGGATCGGACATCAAGATCGTCAAGCATATTTCTACATATATCTCAGACTTGTTAACCGAGTTATTCTGAAGTTTTATAGAGGGTTATAAAGTTCTTAACTTTACTTTTTTACTTTTAATGGCACAACAGCCCATGGAGGGCCTAGGCCGAGCTTTTCGCTTTTCGCATCCACTCATGTTGCGCGTGTTATATTTGTACATGAATGGAAGGGATCCACAGTTTAATGCCGAATCCGAACGGCGAAGTGAAAAGCATTTCATAGCAATTTTTACTCTTGTATGTTTGCCATTGCCTGCCAAGAGGTGGTGGCGTGTAGAAAAATTATTTTTTCTACTTTTTGATTTCGCCTGTGCCGAGATTCAAGCCCCGGACACTATGCGTAACAGTTCAACGCACTACCACTACGCCACAGCGCTTATAAAGTTCTACAAATATGTATTCTTGATGATCGGACATCAAATATGATAAATACAAACAAATGCGGTATTTCAAGACCCCCTGGGGAAAAATTTGTTTGATCCCTGAAAAACGCTTGATATCCTAAAATTCTAAGGAGGGGTGGGGTTGAGGGATGGGGGGGATATAAGAGGAAAGGAGTTTAAAAATTATCAGTCTCAGGAATACGAAGCAGTACCGTAATTTGGCTGCGGACGTCCTAGTGGTCTCCTTCAAATTAGCAGCTCCATACAGTTCTGATTTTAATCAAAGTCGCTCCCGTTAAAGATAGATCAATCTAGGTGTGACATCGAAGACTTCGTTCAAGCCATAACATAAACATTCACACACTTTCTCCTCTTTCCTCTTTTTGAAAAGATTTCCAAAGTTCTTCAGCCAATATTAATCCAAATTCACTTGCTCTTGACTTAAAAATATTTCCAGTGTACTTTGTCTTCAGTGCGTTGGTTGATTTAGCGCGCATGCGTAAGTACCAAAATAAACAAAAATATGAAAAGTTCCAAATCATGCCAAATCATCACATTGTACAAACCTAGGCGGGGTATGAAAAATGCAATGAAGAAGGATACAAAAAAAGAAAAAAAACTAAAAAGAAAGAAGAAGCAAATAGAAAACAGAAGAATTAAAAAACAAAAACCAAATGTTCCATCACACATAATTTTATGTTTGATACTGAATATAAAATTCAATTGCAATGTGTGACGAAAAAAAAGTAAAAATACACAGAGATCAAGAGAACACACCTAATTTTTGTACGCCTTGTTGTTGTTGTCGTTTACGAGACATTACCGAGATAGGTACTTTTACATACTTAGGTACTTGATAGTGGTACCTGCTGCCAGCAACAGCACAACAGCTGAGCAACTGCAATGAAATGTGTGATACTTACCACACAAAAAGGAGAAGTAATGTGTGTGATATGCGCTGTTAAGCAGTGAGACACAAACACAATCTCAGGTTGAAGTCTCAACGGGCCTCAACGCATGCGTGCGTGTTTGTGTGTGTGTGTGTGTGTGTGTGTGTCAAACAGCCCACTCAAAATGGGTTGGGCTGGAGCTGTACGCATACGTGTGATCATTATATTAGGGTGCAATTGCACTTACATGAACAACATCACATGAAGCTTTAGCTGCACGCTTAGTGAGGAATCGAAAGAGTGAACCACAACGACAACATGAATCTAGAACATGCATTTTGTGGGCATGTCTACCAGGCAGACGTGCGGGGTATTCTGTAGAATGTTGACCTGCATAAATTACCCGTAATCATTAAGTAGTGAAGTTCGGGAAAAAGAATATGAAAAGAAGAAGCACGAAGGCATTTGAAATTGAATAATTTTCCATTGTACTTAAAATGACATAAGCATTAACCCTTGAATGCATACATACAAGCAATATGTTTCAGTTTGGCGCAATGTCAATGTCAGCAGCACGCATGTTTTTTCAATTTGTTTACACAGGTTCAATATCAAATTATTTTATTCGTTTGACTTATTTGTTTCTGTTTTTTTTTTTTCTCCAA
The DNA here is from genome assembly GCA_958295655.1 of Palloptera scutellata. Taxonomy (NCBI): domain Eukaryota; kingdom Metazoa; phylum Arthropoda; class Insecta; order Diptera; family Pallopteridae; genus Palloptera; species Palloptera scutellata. Next base: position 10,702,800 of record OY282452.1, on the reverse strand, counting down.
TATCGTTTCTTAGAAATTCTGCAAAATTTTTCATTTAACTATTTTCATTTGAAATTTAACCAAACAAACTTTTGTGCTGTTGTTATTTAGTTTTTTGTTTTTTATTCAGAAAATAATTAAAGCAATCAAAGGCGTGAAGTGTTTGCGCCTTCATATTTGCCAGCAGCAGTGAACACCCGCCGCCGTTATGGTCACCGTCATCGCTATCATTGATGTTGAGTTGTTGGTCAGCATACACTTTTTTTTGGATACCCTACAGTTGGAATAGTGTAGATGTTGAGCTAACTGTTGGAGCAACAAGTTTACCTTTTCATTTGAAATTCACCAGTTTTAACTGTTGAGTAAATACGAGTTCATTAAACAAATTAATTGTACTAGAAAGCGTAGAAAAGATGGGCGACACTGATGATCAGCTGTTCATTCAATGAACAGAAAAATAGTGGAATTCTTGTTGTTTGGAAAAATTATGACATTTAATATGTAATATCCGGGCCAAACCTGAAAAATAGAAAATTGTTTTCTATGTCCATGTGCACACCAATTTGCATCTGGCAACCCTAGTAAGAGACGAGAATTCTAAACCCGTGTGTAAATATAGAAATTGCCCAACAATATGGTTTTAACATTTCACAGAAATTGATTAATATTTTGTAATTTTCAGGTGGAGTGAAGCTGTGCGAGAATACAGTAAATACCCAGAACTGTTTTCCTGTATGCCGTAGTTCCTGGCAATCGTGAACCCGCCACAAATCATTTACAATTTTAAACTCCCATTTTGTTCTACAGCGTTATTATTGTGAATTCAAAATAAATATCTGGACTTTTAAGATTTTTAAATTTTAGCTTTCTACTCAATTTTCAATAAAATACGGACTCAAGATTCAGACTCAAAAGGGCATTTCAATTTGTACTTGGATACTGGAAATAGATTTTGTTTTATTGTGAGTTCAAGATTTGATACTGAACTATTTCAAAATGTTCAATAAAGTGCAGACGCGAGTAACAACCAGGGTAAACCACTTCTTTTTCTTTTAAGTGTACTACAGCTTGTAGTTCAGCGCTCCATTCAGAGCCTAGGACCTCCACCTAGGCTCTGAATGTAAGGGAGCTAAAGTTTTATGCCGAATTTTCATATGCAATTTTTACTCTTGTGTAGGTTTGCCATGCCTGCCAAGAGGTGGTGCTGTGTAGAATAATTGGTTTTTTCTTTCTTATTTTTGATGTTGCCTGTGCCGAGATTCGAACCCTCGACACTTTGTCTAACAGTGCAATGCACTACCACACAGCGACCATAAGAGTTACCAAGTAGTAAGAATTTTTTTAACCCAGACTTTACGAGAATTTTCTACTTTCTGCGAGCTTCGGATTTGTAAGATTTTTCTCGGAGAATTTTCGAATCGTATTCGTGGGTGATTGAAAAATGCTGTTTTCAGATTCGTGTATATTAAAGTGTTACGCGAAAAGCTTAACCTATGCCCTCCATGGGCTGTTGTGCCATTAAAAGAAGAAAAGTGTTATCAAAAGGCAGTTGAATCTTCGGGAAGGGAATTAATTTCCTTAGTTGAATTGTTAGAATAAAATTCAGTAATCTCCGTACCTAATCTTTATCATATCAGCGCTGGTAACCCTGGTAACAACCTGAAAACGATACTGAAACTAGTTCTTGAATACTAAATTAGAGGTACTCGTTTGTTTCGTATCTCCGATACAAGAACACCTAAATTTATATTTTCTGACACCTGCTAGGTAGCTAGCTATCTCATATTCGACTACGATCGTATAAAGCATTCCCTAAATGTTTTTAATTGATATCATTGGGCTATCGCTTGCTCGTTATTTTTTACCATGACGTTGCGTTGCCATTAGTCGTGAGCGAATCGAATAAAATTTTTACACTGTGGTAAGATTCACAAATGCTGTGAGTGTTTGTTGCTTCTGTTGTGCTGTAGTGCTTCTTCTTCTTCTTTTCCTTCTACTTATTCTACTTCTTCATCATCTACCGCTTAATGTTTACAATGCTGTTGCTGTTGTTGTTGTTGTTGTTTTAATGTTTGTTATTTAATGTGGACTTTTTCCGTTGATTGTTAAATTGTGATAAGCGCGTCAATGGGCGCGTCCGACGCTTGAACGCTTGCGCGACCATCCGACTGCCTGCTGTTTTTATTAACGCCTCCGTTAAATTTTCGTTGAAAATCGTTTCATTTTTTATAGTTATTTATTTTTCTCGCATTTGTTGTTGTTGATGTGATTAATTTAAAATTAATAATAAATTAAGTTAAACACACTCAACTTGACTCAACTCGACTCGAGAACCGAGAAGTGTGTGTGTGTTTGTGTGTGTGTGTGTGTTTGTGAGTGAGTGTAGCACATATACAATTCATAAAATTTTTTGATATTATTAATATTAATGATTTTTTATATAAGTTTTTATAAGTATCTAAATATTTTTATTCATCATTTTTTAATTTTCTCCTTGTTTAATTCAGAAGTGAATTATTTAAAGGAAAGATTGAAAATTAAACACTGAGAATTCGTATTTAATATTTAACAACATTTACAAATTTATTGGAATGGAAATTCGAATTTTTAGAATTACAATAAATATATTGAAGAGCCCAACCGACAAGGATAGAGAAAATGAATAGGAATAGAATAGGTGCATTAGGGTGGTGGCTTAAACATCCCGGCCCCCTTGCACGAGTGCAAAATTAAATGCCTCCTTCAGACGCTGCAGGGTCCTTATACCGTCACCGAACAACTGCTTGACCCTGTGTCCTCGGAAGTGGGACGCATGGCGGCATTAGCAGGATGTGGTGGAACGATCGCATTGGCTGGTCTTTGACCGGGAACAACGATCACCACTGCGGAGTGAGTCATGTTGAGCTATGTTGCACAACCTTCGTCTGCGGACTGGAACTGTGGAGTACTGGAAAGATGCACAGACTAGTAGGAAAACAATCAATGGTAAATTACGGCGCTCAAGGGGGAGAGCAGCCATAATTTTGGTCCGTCTTGTCTGCTTGTAGGTAGTACAAGTTTTGCAGTGGAAAATGTACATTTTTATTTTTAGTATTAGGCGAGGATTGAATCAGCTTCTTAGAGATATCCACGAATAAGTTCACATGTTCTTTCGAAGTTGAAATTCTAAAGCGCACTCGACTAAAAACTTTAATTTTAATGAAAAAATGCAGATTGAAGCCAAAATACCAAGTATAAATTCCAGTGCCTTTCCGATGCTTTAAAAATCGATCCCACCTATAGATTGAAAATCGAGGAACATTTCCAGGTTCAAATCCAGATCGATAATTTAAATTCTGCATCCAAAAGAATAAGTTCCGGTTCCCTTTGCAGACTAAAATGGTGATCCGCCAGTCTGTGAACTTCTGCAGGTCACTTTCCACTCATAACAGTGGCGCAGATCGTGAGTTGAGATAGTATATTTGAAAATTTCAACACATGAATTTAGTTGGCTTTTTGTAAATTTGACGTGCATACATACAAATTAAAAATTAAAACAGCAAAAAAAAAAAAGAAAAGAAAAACAGAATACGCTTAATTAATAAATGAATATTTGACATGCTGATAAAAATCTAAATTGCCGTACAATCAGACCATACAACACACACAAGCTCACACACGCATTAACATATACAAACAAAATGTACAAATAAATGCTCAAACACACACACACACACACACACTAACACACACACTCATATACTCGTATATGAGGCCAAGCATGATTATTTACGTACTTCTTTAATGAATTTATGAATATTTTAAAATTAATAAAATAATTACTCTGTAATTTTAGTCATTGACACTCACTGAAATAAATGATTGCAAGAATGAGTTGGTTAGTCTTTTTTTGTTTTTGTTTTTACCGATGATGAAGCCGACAACAGCAATGCATTGTTGAGGGTGCTGCCAACTAGTGTGAAATGAGCAACAATTGCTACATGTCCATAAATATTTTTCGTGGTTATGTGCGAGTATGTAATTTTACCATAAATGGAAAAATAATAATAAAAATTTAGCTATCAATTATTTCATATTTCAAGTCATGACAAAATTTATGTTTTTGATATTCTATTAAACGTGCTAATATTTTAATTAGTAGTAAAATTTATGTAGCTATTGAAAATGCATTTATGGCATAATGAATAATAAACAAACACATTCCGCGTGCTATTTCACACAAACACTTCCAAAAATTCCACGTTAAATAGCTGCAGAGCATTTATTAATTAATTTTATAATGAAGTGGAAATTAATTGAAAAAAGAACTATGTATGTAATGTATACCTGCATATGTTTATAGAAATTATGCTGCGTAGGTTTATTATGTTTTTATATTTTAAAAGGAAAACATACCACAGTGCACTGTAGTCATAGAAATTCTGTCAAGCTAATGAATTTTAACATTCTATTTTTTCCGTCAGTTTTATTGCATTGCAGTTGTTCGTCACTCGCAAAAATAAAAAACCTATGCATTTAATTATTTGTTTATGCTCAATTTCTTTTGTGTTGACATCGTAAAATTTGCAAAATAAACAAGCGTAAAAATAATACTATATCAAAATAAAATAGACTAGAAAATTAAGCAAACATACATTTTTTTTATTTTCATTTTAAATTATTGGGGTGTTTTATTCGCAAAGTAGTTAACCGTGCGCGAATAAAACGAACAGCAGTTGGAGGTGTGACTATAGCAGAGACAAGCATAAGCATGTGCCTTCTTTATTATAAGTACAGAAGAGTGAATTCATTGCGTACTACATAACATTAAAAATTATTTATTTTTACCTCACTAACAGTACACTGTAGTATTGTTATAAAATCCAGGGATGTAATATATTTAAATATACGCGTCAACTCTGCAGTTTTGATTGTTGTTTCCCATGCAATTATCGCTACTAGTTATATTTACATAGCTTGAAGCGAGCAGCGATTCAAATGCAGCTTATACTACTGTGGGCAAAAAGTAGTAAGACTTTTTAATTTAAATTTCGCGCAACTGATGATCAACACGTCAATAAAATCAAGGAATTGGTGCTCGAGAATCGACGATTAACAGTCAGAGACCTTACTGGCATCGTTGGAATATCGGAAGGATCAGTGAAAACCATTTTAAAACATCATTTGGGCCTAAGAAGAGTGAATGCACGATTGGTTCCAAAACCACTGCATTGGTTTTACGAGACCATTTTGCCAAAAATTCGACTGATATCGTTCCGCAACCACCCTATTCGCCTGACTTAGCACCATGTGACTTTTGGCTATTTTCTAAACTCAAAAAACCCCTTCGTGGACACCGTTTTGAGTCAAATGAAGACATTAAACATGAATCGCTAAGCTCATTGAAGGCTATTCCGGAAATTGACTTTAACAACTGTTTCGAGAATTGGAAAAAACGTTGGCACAAGTGTATTGGGGCCAGGGGGGATTACTTTAAAGGGGACGAAATAGATTTGGAAGAATGAATAAAAAATTTGAAATTATGAACAAAGTCTTACTAACTTTTGCCCACAGTAGTACGTACATAATTTAAACTTGAAATAAATATTAAAATCTGCTGATGAAATCTTAGCTACCTACCATACCTACCACAGTCAGATAGCTTATTATTCCTAGTACTCGGTACTCGTCAATAGTTGGTATATTTTGGTCTTGAAACTAGCCAATAGTCTTTGACAAAGTTAAAAACAATATGTTGTAGAAAGCTTTCCTTATATTATCATTCCATTATAATTAAAGCAGTTGCCGTTTTATTGATTTGTTCGTTTAACTGAACTAATCTTGGGCTATACAAATTGTGTATATAAAATAAGCAGGATTTTTTATTTATTCTAGTATATTTAAATTCAAATAATAAAGCTCACGGAAATGATTTACATTCCCAATTCAAGACCAATCCAAAGAGTATTTTCGAAATTGGAACACGAGTCTTTGCTAAATTGTACATTTTTAAATCAGATTGAAATCCAATCCTATCGAAACCTAAAAATTCTACTTAGATACACCAGGGATAAGTTTCAGAGACCCTTTGCCATTGAGAATCAATCACGTAGTTAATTGAAACACAGAGTAAACTGAAAATGTCTTCACGAAATCCTCTATTCTCTCAACGAAGAAGAGAACGTGTATATATTTAATATCTATATCAGGGATGCCATCTCGAGGGAATTTCCCCGTTCTGCGGGTAATCAAAAATTGTGTAAATAATTGGGAAATTTTATTTTTTGCGGGGAACTTAAAATTCTCTGATACATTCTGAATTTATTAAGCTATGCGACAAATTTCAACTTCATCTTTCGTGAATGAGGGTTTCATATGAATTCGAAAGGATACATAACTAAGATCAGTATACAAGCTGTTTTTTTTTTAATTGTCTAAGTTAGGCGATCACTGAAGTTCTCGTTTTTCGTTAATTTCAAAAGAGTAGTAAAATATTAAGGCTGGTCTGTATCGAGAGACTTACAGTAAAGGTGCAGTAACTATTCGGGCCGAGGTAGAAACCTCTCATTGCGTAAGTATTAGTGTTGAAACTGTACGCAGGAGACTGCGAGAAGCTGGTTTATAAAGAAGGCGTCTTGCAAAAAGCCTCCGTTGGCTGAAAAAATGAAAAAAGCGCGTCTAGCTTGGGCTAAAAACTGGGCACTGGAGCAGTGGCGGCGAAATGTCAGCGAATTTAACCTGCTATGCGCCGATAATTTGCCGAACGTGCGCCGTTCCAATGGTGAACGTTATAAAGAAAACTGTGTTGTAAAAACAGTGAAATTCCCACGAAGCCAGATGATTTGGGGATGCTTTGCCTACTACGTACGTGGTTCTTTGTACTTTTTAGAAGGAACTATGAATGCTGATAAATATGGGCAAGTCATAAAGGGAAACTTTGCGCCAGCTCTTAAAGAGCATTTATCCTGCAGTATGAACCGTGCAAAATCGGTAAATTTTGCATGCGATCTTTTGTTTGACTCTTTCAGAATGTAAAATGAAAAACAGAACATTTAAAAATAAAATTCTTTTTTTTACTTACTTTACTTTTAATGGCACAATAACCCATGGAGGGCCTAGGCCGAGCTTTGCGCTTTTCGCATCCACTCATGTTGTGCGTGTTCTTACAGTTTAATGCCGAATCTGAACGGCGAAGTGAAAAGCTTTTCATAGCAATTTTTGATTTGAATCCTATCAAAAACTTATGGCATATTATGAAGCGCAAAGTTGCTGACCAGAAGCCCGAAAATAAAAAAAAAATTTATTTTAGCATTACTTAAATAAAGCCGGGTATGAAGTTATTACCAAAGAAAACCTACAAATTTTGGTTGATTCGATGCCGGCAAGGATAATGGCTATAATACGGGCTAAAGGAGGAACAACATCCTACAGTTTTTTTTTTTTCAGCTTAATGTTAGTTCTTGAAAACCACTTTAAAGACTAATAGATATTGTGTAGTTTTGAATGTTATAAAAATAAATTACATATTCTTAAAAATTTCGTTTGTCAAAAATAATACATTTTTGAGCTCCAGTAATATTTTTCCGTTCTTACACTTTGCATAATTTTAAAATCATAATAATACTTATTTAAAAAAAAAATAAATATTCCCAACATAAAAATCATTATTTTGTATTTTTATGTTATTTTGAGGTGGTGCGGTTTTCGTGACCGCCAGTGTATGTACTCTGATTAAAAAGAAAAAGATTATTATATGGGATGTTCGAGGAAGGCAAGTCGATTCCATAAGAATCGAATTCAGATCCTAAGAACATTTTTACATTTTCCTCTACTACTATGTAATTCGATCAATGATCTAATAAATACCCTAGTTCAAATTTTTTAAGCTAGCTTATATGTTATTTCTTTTCCTAAGTGAATGCTATGCAAAATCAGCTAAATGAAAAATGTACCTCCGATCCTCGATAAATACTATCAGCGTTATGAGCATAACTCCGATAACAAAATATTTTCTATAGGAACAAAAAAATACTACCATTTCCACAACTTCTACAACTACTGAAAATCCTATATAGAAATATCTTTCTCGATTTTTCTCCATATACCCATTGTGCAACTCCTTCGTCTGTCTTGTAGCTATCTGTACATCGGATACAATTCTATTGTTCCCAGAAGCTTTCCTCATATTTGAAATACTTACATATTTCTAGGAAGTTTCTTGAGTAAAGTCTGACTACGTTAAAGATTCTGCTAGCTACGAGTATTTACTAACTAAGTAATATTATAATTCAATAGACCGATAAACATAATCGAAATATTATTGGAATGCCGCTAAATACCAATTAATTGCAAATTAATACTCAATTTCGAAGTTACGGCGAAACAGTCTAGCAAAGAGACAAAACAACACAGGCGCAGTTCCTGAAGTGGAACTCTAAGAAAACCTTAAAGATCAAAGATAAACGCAATCATATAATTCGACTTAAAAACAAAATTAAAGAAATTCAACAAGCCACCGCCACAGCCACCGACAAATAAAATGCAAAGAAGGCAAACAAAAAAACAAAAAAAAAAAAACTGGTGGAGAGATATTAAACACACATTTTTAAGTTGAATATTATATGAGAGAAAAAAACGAGAAAAATTTCAATAAAAACTATACAGAGAAGCATTGAGAAAAGAACTGAGTGCAAAAGAAACGAAAAAAAAAACAAGTGGAAAAAGAAAGAATTTAAAATTAAAGCTAAAGAAACGAGATGCAATAAAAAATATTGAAAACGTGCCTTGACCATGATCATAAAGAAATTAGTTCAAGCGCCACTGAGCGTACAGCCAAAAAGGGATCGAAGCCAAGGCTTCGTGGTGGGGGAGAGGTGGCAAAGAAAGGCAAAGTCCGCCGAGTGTAACTTAACAAAATGCGAATTGAAATGATTTTAAAATTAGTTGCGAAATGCAAAGCAAACACGTTCACGACGAACACGGAGTGCAGTCAGTGAAGCAACAACATTGCAAAGGGCAAAACAGAAAAATGCCAACAAAAACAAAATCACAAAAAAAAGAATCGCTCCGAATACGCTTTGCGTTTGCATGGGTGCGCGATTGGTTAATAAAATTAAAATGGCCATAAACTGATAATTTGAGAATTTATGAAATCTTCGTTTTCATTATAACTAAACAGAAAAAACAAAATTCTTGTTCAAAAGCAAAAAAAAAAAAAGAAACTCTTAAGCGAAGTCAAAGAAAATTGAATGCACTTCAAATGAAGTGGAACTTAATGGAAGTCCAATGAAAATTGACATGCCTCCGCTCAGCTTGTTATAGTGAAAGAGAGCGGAAAGAATACGTAAACGTTTTTGAGTCGAATTAAGTAGTAGGTGCTAAACACGAGTATGTATGTATGTATGTAAATAAATATATGTTAGTAGCGCATGCGCGCACATTTTCTTAATGACTCGTCTCAGCAAATCTGTTTTCGAAATCAATTCTAGCATAACTTTGACGCTCATGCCTGAAATTTTCTAGTAATTTCACATATTCGTTCTTAAGCGAATTAGTACTTGTATATAAGTATTTTATGGTTCATGGCTTCCCCGAAAAAGTAACCAAACAAAAAATAGAAAGCCGAAATCCAACAAAGCGTAACCAAAGATTTGTCAAGGATCTCAAATATTCAAGGACTCACGCAATTAGCGCATATGCACTGATTCGTTACACCCAGCGACGGCGGCAGCATTGGCTGCTGTAAGTGAATGAGTTTGCTACGATGGCAGCTGAATTAGGAATTCGCTTTTTTTGTTCACATATTGATGTGAAATTTGATTTCCGTTTTTTATTTGGTGAAACTTCAACATTTCCCAAATGTAACATATGACATTTGGAAATAAAATATGGATTTGCTACTCTAGATTTTCTTAATTTTTACAATTGGAATTATTGTAGATGATTTAAAATAAAAGAGAATAAATTTAGTTTTAAAGATAATAGAAGAAAGAGTTTTAAAGTGCCCGAAAACAAAAACTAATTAGTTTATTAAAAATTCATGAAAATCAATAATTGAATTAAAAATGAGCAAATTATTGGAAAACTTCATTAAATCTATGAAAGCCTCATTGAGTTAATGAATTTGTACATAAAGTTATGTGAACGCGCATGAAAACGTTCATTGATAATATTCATTAACAAATTGTGCCAGAACAAATTAAAGCAAATGATTCTAATAAATTTTAATGAATTCGTTCGTTAATCTTTAATGAACACATTCATTGATTTCTTCTTGGTATTTTCTTTTTCATTATTCTTCCGATAACCTAGTGGGTAGTACTCTGGGCTCTCTCCCAGTTGGTTGTGAGTTCGATTCCCGTCTTGTTACGGTAGCTGATTTTTTTTTTTTTTCTAAAAAGTTTTTTTATTCCTTTCAATATGAAGTGAATGAGAATTATAACAAAAAGTGCAAGTTTTTATTTAGAAGTTTTAATTAACTTATTGATTTGTATATTGTTCGCTGTGTCGTAGTGGTAGTGCGTTGGACTGCTACGCAGAGTGTCCGGGGTTCAAATCTCGGCAAAACACAGCCAAAATCAAAACGTAGAAAAAACGATTTTTCTAATCGGCAGCAAGCTTACAAGAGAGAGTAAAAAATGTCTATGAAAAGCTTTTCACTACGCCGTTCGGATTCGGCATAAAAAAACAAACCGTAGGTCCCTTCCAATCATGAACAAATATAACATGAGTGGATGTGAAAAGCTCGGCCTAGGCCCTCCATGGGCTGTTGTGCCATTAGAAGTAAGTAAAGTATTAATTTGTACATTTTCATTGATTCTGTTCATTAAAATAAGTATCAATTCATTGATTTTGTGAAATTTTTCATGGTATGTGTTTTAACGATATTTTTAACTTATTCATCAATTTTTCATTGATTTTGTGAAGCAACACTAAGAGATTCGGATTTCATTCAGTTGTAATAATCTAAGGTTGTGCCCCAAAAAGTCACTTAGGAGTACCATCAAAGAGAATCATCAAAGTTTGAATCCGAAATTGACACTTTCAATCTACTTTGGTTTCGACAAATAATGAAAGAAATCTTTAATCTATCCCAACTTTTCCTTGAGCTTGTTGGTACTTCGTTTAAAAATAACTGAATCATTTAATTTGTAAATGAGAGTCAATGAAATCATATTTTGAAGTTATGAATGCATAGTCTCTTGTATGAAGTTTCGATCTATATAATTCATTGATTGACTTCAAGTCATTTCGTTGAAGTGAATTGAAATCAATTTAAGTAAGCAGCAGGAAGGTGAAAACTAATATTAATGCTTCCCTTGTACCGGGTGAGAATTACAACATACTTTTCAGGAATGGTGTTTTCCATATGGAATCAATACACTAGCTGGAATTTTCTACGTTAATTATGTTAACCAAAAAACAAAATTATAATATGATAGCATTATGCGATTAACGACATCATTAGCTTAAATCAAGGGTGTTGTGTTTAAGTTGAAAGGAAATGCTCAGAAAGATCTGAGCGTCCACGTGGCCGAATTAGTCCATTACAATGCTTATATGTGGTTGGGTTGAGTGGCTGTCCAGTTAGGCCAGAATTGCCCACAGTTGAACCTACAGTTGAACCCGCCGGGTGGGCAATTTGTTATCACACTGTAGTTTTACTATTGCCTAACATTGTACACTTTCTTATTTTTCTCATTCACTTTATTATTGGTAGAAATATATGAAGTTTATGAGAATTAACAAGTAAATTTGACTTTGACTTTGGAAACAAATAAAACCGAAAAAGCTCGCCTAAAAGGATTAGCAAAAATTTAACGAGCTCGAGCTCGCCGTCTGTTGTGGCTGTGATAGTTTATGAGCGTTGTATTTGCATTTTATTTAGCTTATCGATTTACAAACCAGTGTGGGTATATATAAAAACAAATGAATTTTTAATCCGGATTAAATTAACATACTAAATATGAAGTTAATGCTTAATTATGGCAAATTGTAAACCGCAAAAATTGCTGCACGAATGCTTAATCCACATAATGCATGCATGTGAGTCAAACAATTTTAATAACTTAATATCAGAAATATTGTTGTTGTTGTGTTTTAAATTTTTAATTTAAGCAAACAAAGGAAATTGTTAAGCCAGTCGAAAACAAAAAGTTGGTAATAAAATTTTGAAATACTTTTGAGTTAATATACGTAAATAAAATTAATAAAACTCCAAGTAGTTATGGTACATGCAGGATGCATCTTCTTCTTCTCTTAATGTTTACTTGCAAGGCATTCCGAGAAGTGACAGAGAGATTAACAGGCCCGCCCCGCGCCGCCCCACCCTTCAGCTTGAATGATGGCAGTAAAGCAAATCGATTAAATTGTGAAAATGCGTGTTTGCTCGTAAAATGCTAAAAACAGAAATCATAATTTTCTGCGTCGTCATCTTGTTGGTACTCTGCTCCATATACAATACTTTATAGGGGTACCTCCTAGGGGTGCATTGAAATTTCGCCCAGAAAAACAAAAGAAACACGGAAAACAACACAGCTGCTGTCGTTTTCTTTTTCCTCCTCTTGTACTTTTTCATTTTATTGTTGAAAAGCACTAAAAATATTTGAAAATAAAAATCATAAATTTCATTTCAGATTAAGGAAGAACTCAAAAATACAACAGCAAGAAAATATCAATTCACAATAAAGCAACAAGTGAAAAATGACATCGTAAAATATTTGTTCAGTACATAGAAAAAAAAAGAAGAAGAAGTTTAAGAAGACGCATCATTATCAGCTATAGTAGAAGTTGAGGAAATTTTTATTAATAATGGCAAATAAATTCTTACGTTTTGTATTCAAAATCATAAAAGTTCATAAACTGGTATTGAAAAGTGGCCAAGATAATCAATCGTATGTCTACGAGTATGTGTGTTATGTGTGTTTCAGCATCCCAATGAATGGACGGTGGCCAGCTTGTTCAGATCGTTAAAGATTCAATTGTTGTTTTTTTTTTTAGTTCCACATGTTGTTTGTGTTTATTATTGTTGTTATTGTAATGTTGTTTTTGTATGTGCGAAAATAATTTGTTCTAAAAAAAAACCCCAAGAAAAAAACTGAGCAATTTATAAGCCCATAATGAGTGATTTCGTGGAATACACACATAACAACGTACAAAGGCGTAAGTAATCGATTAAGAAAATTTATCGATTATCGATGTGGTAATAATTGCATACGAGTCTGTATGTCTATCTGTGGCTACTACGAGGGTAGATCAATAAGTACCCGTGTTAGGAATGAAGAGGCAAGAATTTTTCGATTTTTTACGTAATCTCCTTTTAGTACAATACACTATTCCCAACGTTTCAGCCATTTCTTTAGCCCTTCCAAAAAATACGATTTGTCAAACTCTTCAGCATACGCATCTGTCTCAACGATTACCTCCTCGCTTGAGCTGAATTTTTTTCCCCCGAACCACGTTTTCATGTTGGGGAAAAGAAAAAAGTCCCAGGGAGCCAAGTCGGGCGAGTACGGTGGGTGCGGCAGCAATTCGTAGTTCAATTCATGCATATTGGCCGCGACAATTCCGTATCCGCTTGTTGTCCACCGTAAGCAATCGCGGTACCCATCGGGCCAACACCTTTCTCAAGCTTAACCTATCATGTAAAATATTAATTACCGTTCCGTACGACGCGCCTACGACCTCTGCTACTTCGCGCACTTTCGTTCGCCGATCAGCGAGAATTATGTCGCGGACCTTTTCAATGATTTCCTCGGTAACCACGTCTGCCGGGCGGCCTGGGCGCTCCTCATCAAAAACAGATCTACTACCACGTTTAAATTCGTTGAACGGTTGTCATAGAAGGTGAAAGGTCCCTATAGACAGCATCCAACTTCGCTTTTATTTCTTCGTAATTTTATCCATCGATCGATATTGTTCTTTTCCTATTTTACCGCGAAACACCAAACACGTGTGAGACTAATTGCTGCCAAATAAAAACTAACCTATGAATCAGTTTGAAATTTACTGTGGTGTCGTGTGACAGATGGTACAGGTACACTTCGGTAATGACAACTTCCCTCAGCAACGGCACCTGTCTTCACACACGGGTACTTATTAATCTACCCTCGTATATGTTATACGAAAGACTGTGCGAAAGAGACAGGAAGAAAAGTAAGGTAGTAAGAAAGACCTAAATGTTTTGCATCTATTTCCTAAAATTCACTCTCCCTTCTTTTGTTGTGTTGGTTCTGTCAGCCAGCACTTTTGGTTCGCACTGGCCGCTAAAGGTGTAAGTCGTTTGTTGCAGCTTTTTGCTAAGTTATGACGTCCGGGGCTACATACAAAGCCAGTAGTTCCAAGCTCACTGGCAATCACAATTGGCGAATTTAGTTCAAGGTTTAGTTGCTGGACTGGTAAGCAGAGTGGCAGGGTTCGGGACTCGACCCACCAAAATACATTTGGTAATTCTTTATGTCTCTTAGCTGGCGGTGATAAACAACCTCTCGTTTGTACTTCGCCGTTCGGAGTTTGCATAAAACTATAGGTTCCTTCCATTGTGATTGTTGTGACATTAAAGAAGTATGAGAAAAAGGCTCCCAATTGGCTTGCATTACACTAACCGAAAAAAAATGTATAGAGAAAATGGAATGCAACTTATAATACTTCGGAATTTGAAATGCCGAATCTGAATTCGAATCAGCTCAGATTTTGATGAAAAGAAAAGCTGCATTTCCTCACATCGACATGATTTCAAGAAAGTAGGCTCACAAACAAAAATTTAACACAATATTTATTTTTTTTTTTCAATTTTCCGATATCTCTAATATCTAATTCTAATTTAGAATCAGAGGAAATATATTGCGTCTATTGATAGTGAATCTAAAATTGTAATGTTTCCCTCAAAGTTAACCCCTTCATAAATCTGAAAATCAACAGGATTTTGATAATGTCAGAAACGGGCAAATTTTAACTTTTTACTTAATTTTTCATGAAACCGAAACTGGTAGAATTATTTCGACTTCAAATTCGATCTCAACGGAGCCGAATTATCTCCTCTGATTACGAATCCATTGAAAACTTTCTAACTACTTTGATCAAGAAAATAAGGCATTCTCAAAAAATTATCAAAATCTGATTTCTTGAACTCGGTTCCAGAAAAAAAAAACTTTAGGTTTCGTAAGTAATCGGAATCAAGGAAATATTTCTGAATGGTTCTGGTTTCCGAAAATAAATTTGAGCCCTTACAAAAGGGCTCCGCGATATTGGCGGAAAATAAATAGTGTCAAAAGGGCCAGTAGTTGTTTGTATGCTGGAATGGAAATTTTCTATCGGTTCGGGGATTCAAGAAAAGCTGGATGTCTTTCTCCATATCAACTTACCCTATCTTTTTTCTCAATGATAGTGCCAAAAATGAGTTCTTGTATAATTTTTTTAGAAGCTTTAGCCAATAGAAAAGATAAAACTACTGATTTGGAACCAGAGAGTATATTTTGATACCAAATTTGAAATTAAAATTTTTCTTCTTTTTTATATCGACAGTTTTTCGATGAATATCAAAATTGAACAAAACTGGAATTCCTTGTTAATTTTTATTGAAGCCAGAGCTGATGATAAAATTTCAATATAATAATATTTAGCCTCAATGGGCAGCAAAAAGTTTTTAATTTTTTTCAAATCAAAAGTTTTCTTTTTAAAATAGTTTAGAGAAAAGTAGATATCTTCTTGTAGAACGAATAATAGGGTCGTAAATGACCAACATCTGATTTCCTGCATAATTTTTCGCGGAACCAAAGCTGATTAAAAACTATCAGAAACAACGAAGAAATTTCAGATCTAATGATAGTGAAATGGAAATTTCGTTATCTGTTCAGGTTTTCGAGAAAGTGAAGCTCTTCAGAAGTCTCCATAGCGAAATGTTTCTTTTTCTTAGACAATTGGGTTCAAAAGTAAGCAAAATGCCATGATTTTCCTAAATTTTAATTAATAGCTTAGGTGGTTGGAAAAATGGAAATTCATTTCCTGAATCAGGAGAGTCCATTATCGAATCTGAAAATAAAATATTTCCATCAACTGGGTTTAGTGAAAATTATGGACATATGGACAGAGTTATTGAAACAAGTAGTGCCAATATTGACCCAAACTGGCAAGCTTAATTTTCTTGATATCCATTTGAAATTCAGAATCATTGAAGATATTTTAGGAAAAACGAAAAAATATTGTAATGAAAATAACCAAATTGTACTTTGTTCTTTTCTTCCCTATCCTCCCTCTTCTCTCCTCCTCAGCTACTTTACCCGGAAACTTGTGCTTCTCCTGTGTTCTCCTTTAAAATTACACATTGAATTCCCTTACAAATTAAAATCGTAAATCTTTTGTAAGTTTCAGCTGCACCTAATGACAAGACACTCTGTTCCCAAAAGAGTGATACTTGGCTTAATTTGGAGAATATCCTCACTAACAAAATAACAAAAGAAAACCCTAGGAAAAGTAAAGATTTTATTTAGACTAACAATAAAGTTGATGATTTTTTTAAACAGCTATAAAAGACGTAACGAAGTGGAACGTTTTGGTTCCCTCCATCTCTCTCTCTCTCTCTCTCTCTCTCTCTGTCTCTCTGTCTCTTTCCACTTCAACATATTACGAAATTAAATCCAATAGAAAGTAAAACAGCATAGAAAATCGAGAAAAAAAACACAACAGATTTGCTATGGTTTCAAACGAAAAAAAAATTGTCACCATCACTTGACGCAGTAGGACGGTCGAAGTAGAGTATACATACCAAATGGCTCAAGAGCAACAGTGGAATGTAATACCAAAAAATTTCAAGGGTCAAACAAGAAAAACCCAACTCTCTAAATAAAAAACACCAATTCTCCTTTGCCTAACGTGAATGAAAAGAAAAGTATTAAAAAAAAAAAAATTGTCAATGAATAAAAGAAGAAGATACCAAATTTGACGCTAGTGATAACATTAAAAGTATAGAACTAAAAGGAAGATACGATTTTCTTTTTCTTATACTCACATTGAAAACGTTGAGTTTCGTATCTTTCAACTGCATTTCAATCGCGCAAAGCGTAAAGTAAAAACGCGTTAAAGACCATCAAGCAGCAGTGGAAGGTACGTAATCTGTAGACTTCTAAAAGCAACGCATATTTAGGGTTTGTCGCAAATGCGTTCATGTCGATTTCGTCGTCATCGGCATCACCGTCGCCGTCGATAAAACCATAGGGGGCCATAAATTCGTTGGCTGCCACTTTAAAAAGCCGCGGAGCGCAGTACTTGCTGCTGCTGAGCTGATGTCAATGCTGCCAATACTTTGTCGTCGTCGTTGTCGTTGCCGTTGTCGTTGTCGTCGTCCATGATGAAGTTGCTGATTCTTTTTGCTGCTGCACTTCTTACAAATCACACGCCGCACTCCATACTCCCCAAACAAAATTAAATAAATTCGATTAAAAGATTCGTTTGGTTTTTGTTGGTTTGGCTTTTCTTCAATTCTCGTATCTGAATCTTAGTATCTCTGGAGACTTTGGTTGGTGTCGCTCTCTCGCTGTTATCCAGTGATTGTCTGTATGAAATGTCTGTTTGACTCCCTTGCTGCCTCTCGCTCGTATCTTTAGTGTGACTAGTAGGTATTCTCAAAAAAAAAAACAAAAAACAATTCTGCTACAAGTGCGATAAGCTTGTCACTTGTTTTTTGTTGCGTTAGTTGCACATGTATTTTTCTTCTTTTTTTTTAGGTAATATTTAAACATTTTTTTTTTGTCAGATATGTTGTTCTTTTAAAAAGCGATTCATGTTCTTCATTTTTATTATCTTTAACTGACTGTGAGTTGTTTTAATTTCGTTTTTTTCTGGGTATTTTTGTGTCACCTTCTTTTATTTATTTTTTTATTTAGTTTATTTTGAAAGGGTTAATCCGATTTTTTTTTTGCTGCCAATGATAATAAATAATTTATTACTTTTTGATCACCTTCTTTTTTTAATGTTCATGTATCTGTGAACTTTACTTCAATCATAATCACTGCATTTTATTGGAGTTTTTGTTATAATTATGTTATGTGTTTTTCCTGGTTGAAATGTGTCAATAAAAACCATAAACTGATTTTTGGATAATTGATCACTTTATTCTTGTTATGTACTACTTACCTATGGAAATATTGATGTGATACACGTGTTCGTAGCCACATCATGTATTGATATCACAATTGTTATTTAAACTGCTATTTGGGGCATTCAGTATTTTGGTAAATTAATTCAAATTTCATAATTGAAAATATCAGAACATTATGTTATTTGAAATGACATCATATTTGAAATTAATCCAATCACATTCAAGGAACCGATGTTGTGCAGTTACAAATAGTTTAATTGCTATGATTCCAAAACCTGAGAAGATCGGAAGAGTTATACTGGGATAAAAGATGTGATAATTTTGATGTGATTAATTTGCTGTGAAAATTCTTGATGTTAGAATTTTGATGTGATAATTTTGATGTGAAAATTCTTGATGTTAGAATTTTGATGTGATAATTTTGATGTGATAATTTTGATGTGATGATTTTGATGTGATAATTGTGATGTAAATTGGGTTCCTCATTTCGTTAAGAAAATTATAGAAAAAATTTAAAGAAGTTCTGCAACAATAAATCAGAATTTTGCTCAATCCTATACAACCATCAACAAACTAATTTTGCCCACACTTTTTCCAATCAAATAAAACATTTTTTTAGTCTTCTTTCGATCACAAATAATTCTGTGAATTTCATTTTTAATCAAGAAAGTATTTTGTACACTCCCTTTCTTATCTAAAAAGAATTATGATGGCGCATTTTAGTATCGAAAAAGAATTTTTTCGTATTAAATATGAATCGTCTTTCTTTCTATCAAATAATAATTTTACCCAATCTTTTTTCTATCAAAATAGAAGTTAGTCCACTCTTTGAACTCACCAAAAATAATATTGTCCACTCTTTGTTCAATCACAAACTATTTTAATTCAGTGTTTTTCTATCAAAGCTAGCTTTGTATAGTGTTTTTTTCTATCAAAAAATAATTTGCCCCAGTCTCTTTCCTATCAAAACCGATTTTATTTTAGTTTTTGTTCTCTCCAAAAATTACTTTATTCATCTTGTCTTCTAATCATAAATTTTGTTCAAAATTGTCTTTTTCTATCCAAAAATATTTTATTCAGCCGATTTTCGATCCACAAATTAATTTTTTCAAGTCATTTTTCTTTCAAAACTTATTTTTTCCAGTTCTTTTCCTATTAAAAAAAATTTGTTTTTCTATCAGAACCACTCATTTTTATTTCCAAAAATAATTTTGTTCACTTTTCGTTTGTTTTATCCAAAAAAAAAATTGATTCAGTACTTTTCTGTGCAAAATTAGTTTTGTCAAGCCTTTTCTTTATCAAATTTTTTCCTATGAAATAAGAATAGTCTTTTTTTCGATCAAATTTCACAGTTTTTTTTTTATCAAAGTAGAATTCATCCACTCTTTGTTCTCTCCAAAACTAATTTTGTATCTTTTTTCTATTACAAAATAATTTTGTAAAGTGTTTTTCTATCGAAGTTAGTTAGTCTTTCTTCCATCAATGAACAATTTTACCGAAATAAGTGTTGCCCAATCTTTTGTAAAAACGAACCTGGATACCAGAAGCTCTGGATCTCTATATTCTATATGATATTTTCATTTTGAAAGAAAACATCAAAACTTTTAATTGAAAGGTTTCAGTGCAAGCCACACAAGTTAAAAAACGATTAAAAAGAATCAGATGAGATCAAGATCAGATGAGACAAGCAATTTGATTCATATAGTTGTAATATCACATTTGATTAGGTTCTTCATATATGTATATGAAGTTAATTCGATCCTCACCTTAGAGCAGCATAAAAAAAATGTCACACGATAATATTTCTACGAGATCAGCTAAGAAGAAAACCATTAAGGCTTTTTCAACATTACAGATAATACCAATAAAAAAATGGTACCTTTAAACTTTAGAAGCATTAAAAATTACAAACAATTTGCAACAAAGAAAAACTTGTAAATCACAGCACAACAACAATCGAAATATGCAGACAAATTTATAAAAATTGGAGAAGGAACAGATACGAGTATACCTTCGGACAAACATTCATACATACCATAAACACATACATACATACATAAGAGTACTTATGCGTGTATAGAGATTTATTAATCTCAAAACTGAACACATGTGATTTTTATCTATACGTGCATTAAACGACATAAAAACCACATAAAAATATGACAAATTTATGCAATTTGTAAAGTGATGATGACGATGATGAAGAAGAAGGCGAAAAAAAGGAGCAACACTTGCTGCAGACAGGAGAGTGAGACAACCCAGTAGAAAAAATGTACATTGGGTATCCAGCTCTCGGAATAGGTGGTCTGTCTGCAAGCGAGCAATGAAACCATTAGAAATCAAAAATTTTTCAAATTTCTTCTTATTCTGAGAACACAGATTTCCAGAACTCAAGGTGGGATGGATTAGCCAAGCCTCAAAGGAGAGAATGAGAGCTTATTTCGTTAAAATCTAATAGAGTGACGAAAGAAACGAGTAGAAAAATGCCACAGACAATAAAAAAATCGAATGGAAAATATAATCAAAAGGTTTGGGGAGAGGAACGTATTCAGGGCTTCTATGTTGTAATCTAAATCGCCGGGCTGACTTCAACTTCAGATGGTTTGAATATTTAAACTTTTTTATGTTCAGATCTCAAAGAGAGTAGGCAGGTCAAATATCAGGAGAAAAGATTTTAGGGCTCAAAGTAAGAGAGTGTAACCATCTTCTGAAGTATTTAAGGTATTAAGTATAAAAGGTATTTAAGTATTTAGATCTCAGAATAAAAGAGGAAGGGATTAACTCAGGTCTCACTTCATTACAACATTGTAAGACTATACCTATGTCACGTGCAGGCCATAACAGTTTTCGAGAGTCCCATATGCAATCCATTAAAACATCCAAGAGAACATCGCTATGTTCTCCCTATAATCTCCCATCACTGTTTTAGAGCTATTCATGGAAAATCTGTCACGCTATTCTTAACCCGTCCGCGTTTTGTTAAAATCGCATATGAAGAAGGTAGATGGCTTAAATTTTAATGCAAAAAATCTTCAGGGCTCAGGGAGAAAGTAGATATCAAGTGTCAGAGTAGCGGAGAGACTTAGTTCTCAGAAAGACCAAGTAGTTCGAGGCACAGAATGGTTAGTGATGTCATGTCTTAAGGGCGTGGATACCAAGTACAGAGTGGTGTGGAAGACTTAGATCTCAGGTGTCTAGTATATGTAGTTCCCAGTGGTGATTAACGGTTTCAAGTCCACCGAGGTGTGAATAGACTCAGTCCTCAGTGAGATGAAGTAATTTGGGTAAGAATAGTTAGGGATGTCAAGACTTATAGGCGTGGAGCCGAAAGCCCACAATGCTGTGGAAGACTCAGTCCTCTGTGGTTTGGTAGACCAATTTCCATGTGGTGAGAGGGACTCAATTCTTGAAAAGAGGTAGAGGTATTTATATATTTCATTTCCACTCATTAATTTTACAATGCTTTCCAAAGCTCGCACCAGAATTCATACCTGAGTTCAGCGTTGCATTTTCCAACTGGGAAATTCAATGCATGTGTGATGTTGCAGCAATAAAATTTTTTCCGATGAAAACAAAACTGCTTAAAGTTCAAATGTAAACTTTAAGGAAAAATCATGTATGTAAATGGTTGCAAGAATGAGTCACACAGCGAGTGACTATAAAGAAAACATAGAAAAAACATTGTACGAAAGGGAAAAAATAAAATTATTATTATATCATTTACAGTAATCCCCGCTTAATTGCATTGAGAAAAATGTACAATCTTTAGTTCAGTTAACCGAGAAATTCGAGTACATTTTAACCTAAAAAATAAATATTTCTGAGAAAAATAAGGGTGTAACATAATTCAGCGGGGTTAAATTAACCGGGGACTACTGTACATTAATAGGGGTCACCGTGTTGTTGACTTGCTACGCAGAGTGTCCGGGGTTCAAATCTCGACCCAGACAAAACAAAAAAGTTGAAAATAGCACCAAGAGCCCGTACAAGAGCCCGAGAAAAAGTTTTGACTTCGCCGTTCACATTCGGAATAAAACTGTAGGTGCCTTCCATTCATGTACAAATATAACACGCATAACATGAATAGATGCGAATAACTCGGCCTAGGCCCCCATTGGGCTGTTGTGCCATTAAAAGACAAGACAAAGAAAGCTGTTCGGTAATCCCCATTCAATTCTCTACCGCCTAAATACGTTTCTCCTTTTAACTGTGCCATAATTTCTACATTTATAGCTCGAAATTAGCACATGCTCCATCGGTTAATTGCATTACCCGGTTAATTGTACTAGAAATTTTACATTTTCATTAATGCAATTAACCTGGGATTACTGTAAACGCAAATTTAATTTAAAAATAAAACTAAACATTAAATAATAGCAAGCAGATCGCTCCGTTTGTTGCCTAATCTGCCAAATAATGCAAAAAAGTGAATAGATGCCAAATGATGTTGCATTCAATGAGTATATTTCTTTTTTATTTACTTGAGCATGTGCTACTTGCAGCTTGACTCTCGTCACAAACGTGGCATGTTGCAGTACGTTGATGTTTGTCAATCTCGTGGCAGTATTTTTATTCAATTTTTTTTCTTAGCTGCATTATTTAATTCAGTAGGTAAGTATCTAAAGAGCTATGAATACTTTCTATACTTCAATTCACTTTGCACATATGTACAGTAAAACCCTGTTAAGTACATCAGCTGAAGATGTTAGGCTTTTGAGGTCATTAAGAGAGCAAAGACTAAAAAGGCAAAATTTCTTTGAATATTTGCAGAGCAAGTAATATATTACAGGCACTCTTAACCGGAGTTTACTGTATGTACTGTATGCTTTTAGTGTAGCTACTCATTCTTTTGAAAATATCTAGATTTTACGCTCTAGCTATAATTTTCACAGTGCGTTTCTAATTGTGTTTTGTATTTTGGTAAATTTATATTGGCTTCTTTCAAACCTCAAGAAAATTTAAAATATTTCACTTTTACTTTTTTGTAATGATTAGAATTTTTTAGGTGCATTGAAATTTTTTTTTTTTTGGGCATTTTAGTTTACAGTATTTTCGGAATATTTAACCTATATTTGAGTAGTCAACCTATGTAATTAGTTAGAATGACTCAGCAAAATCAATTTCTTGAGAGTAACTATAGACGCGTTTGAAAGAAAGGGAAAGTTGAAATCAAAACTTTTGTTGGAGGGTTTAAAAAAGAAAATTCTTTCTCTTATTATGTCTGATATCCATAAAGTCAGTTGAGGTGAAACATTCCATAATACAGCTAATAATTTATATTTTTGATTCCCATAAAATCATTTCACCTAAAGCTTTTAATGATAAATCGCAACAAAAACTCATATTTAGAAACAGAAACCTCTTCTAAGAAGTTGATATTTGGGTCTAAAAGTGGGGGGGTTATAAAGCGAAATTGAGTCGGATATCGATAAAAATCATTTCAGCCCATGGTTTTTATGTCAAATCGAATGAAAAATATCTATTTGGAGACTTTCCTAATACGGTTTATCTTATTCTTTGAGGTCTACATAGTTCTGTTCCGAAGAGAGGTTAGTATACTGAAAGACCAAGAAAGAAAGGTTGTGTATAAGTATCTTTCTTTCTTGGTCTTGTCAAATCTAGTTCATGTCAAATCGAAAAAAATTCCAGAATATTTTTCTCTATGAAATTAATATATTACATCAAGGGCTGCTGCGGGTCTAATTAAAGGTCACACAGAGTGGGAAAAAGGATAAAGGAAAGTGTTTTTATTGTTTTTGGTGTCTATCCAGGGACACCCATAAATCCAGAACGTCCCCTTGCGATTTCACAAGTAAAGTGTTTCCTAGTTAAAAAAATATGTGATACCCTTAAAATTTTTCCAGCTAAAGTTGTTATGACTAATCGAACAAGAAATTCATATTTGAAGAGAAATTTTCTTTCAGGAAATAAAATATCTGCTGAGTTCTAATTGGTTTTCAAAATATAGGCAAAAGTGACAGTGAAAGAGAGAGTGAGAGTGTGTGTTCTCGAAAATAGTTGTTGGATAGAATATTCTCCCAAGAAATAACTTGACATTCGAGACCTACTTGAGCTATAATATGGAAGAAGAGGAAGAGATCGAGAAAAAGAAAAACACATCAGCTTACCTGAAGCAATCCATACCAAATCGAAAATAAACTATTCTATCGACTTATTGCCAATAAACGAAAATTTATGAATAAACATACACGAAACCTGACGTGACCCGCCAAAAATGTTTACAGATTCTTGACCGGCGGTCAAAAATACTCCCGAAAACCCGTGTCACAGCTCAGTGTTTTACAGTGAAATTAGCCGAAAATTCTTCCAAAAACATAATTACCTATGATACATTCGTAATAATAAGAACAACAAGTGAGCAGCAAAGAGAGTTCACCAAACTTTGTCACAACTAAATATATATTTTTTTTTTGGAAATCCTATTGCTATTAATTACTTTTGACATATTCATTTTTCCACACCACATAATTTGCCCAAGAATTTTCCAAGTATTTTCCAAGTACATTCGAAATACAAACATACATACATAGACCACTCTTCTTTGTGTACTTAACGTTTCCAAGTTAATCAGTTAGCTAGCAGCAGCTACACTTAATCAACATAGATTAACTCATTATTCAACACTTTCGACAACTTACACTCACTCTTTGAATTTTTTCCCCCTCCATTTTGAGTTTTTTATTACATTAATTCGGTATTTTGTGGCCACAAATAGATGATACGAGTATGACTGAGAATCTATCAATATTCTATAGTATGTAGACGTAGAAGCAAATGAAAATCAAAAGACAGAGAAAAGAGGAGACACCACACAACAAATTCCTGTCGCAGCCACTTACAGTGAATTTCTTTTTTATTTTTATTTTTTTTTTTTTTTTGGGTGTGGGGTGTTTGTCTTTGGTAGGTAAAATGTCATTAGCGCGCTCGGTTCCTGCGTACCATTAACATTTTTCAAATATTTTGTGAGTATTATAGGTAAAAGTGTGTATGTGTAGGTAGCGATGATGCTAAAGTGATGCGCTACATTAAGTTTAGTATGAGAGATATCATGCTAAAATTGTAGTAATGGCCAATATTTTAAGTTTCTTTAGACAAGCCAAATACAAGTGGAAAGTGTCATAAAGAAGAAAGTCAGAGTAGAAATATGTATACACCTGAAATATTGGATTTCTATTAAAACTTAGAAGAGCAAGAGATATCAAACTGAAATTCTCGATGAAGTTAAGCGAAAAGTTTTAAAATCTGTCAAAAGTATTTAGTAATATTTATATAAGCAAATCTACAAAAAAAAATTCATAATAGCATTCCTTCAAAATTCAGATTCATATCTCATAATAAAAATCATATCTCATCTAAAAAAGCTCATGTTATTTTTGTCAAAATCTTATAAACCCCTCGAAACTTGTAAACTGTTCTATGTCAAATTCCTTGGCAAAAATATCTGCTTGGAAATATGCTCATGTTGTTATCGAAATCTCTAGAAAGACACACAGAGATATCGAGCTGAAATTCTAGTATTAAGGCACGCCAAAAGTTTATTAAGCAACCACTTAACCAACCAACCAACTTATCTCTGAACAATCAACAAACAAGCCATGAAATAGCTCCGCCGCTATGAAAATCTCCAACTACAATACATATAGGGTATCTGTAAGTTCACAAAGATCAACCAAAATCTGTAATTTACATGTCACCTTAATACTTTCTATACTGATTTACGCTGAATTTCCACATTGATTCGGTTGATAATTTTGACTGTCGAAAATACTTAAAACTTTGTAAAACACAATTCGGAAATGGCAAAATCTTTTAAACTTTGCAGGCAACTGTCAAGTACAGAGAAAAACGAAAGCGAAAAAAAAGTTTTATGTGTGTGTGTTAGGAATTTAGATGTTTCCACCAATGCATGTGTAAGTGAAAGGAAGCGTAAGTGCGTTGCCGCCTGCAACATTAACATTCACATGTCTAAATATTTTAATAACTTATTTTTAGTTTCTCCATGTTGTCAGTATCCTACAAATCGTTTTCTTGGAGCCACACACCGATGCTGGCATCACCGCTGCCACCGCTATTGATGAGTCAATTTTCGGCTGAAAATGTCATGGCTTTATGAGTGCTACTTAAAATTCCTACAGTTTTTTTTTTCGATGTTTCATTTGTAGACATACTTTTTCTATATCTAAGCACACTACTAAATTAAAATTGGCTTGTTGCGATTTGCTAATAGTCGTCGCTATAGCTTAAGTAGTCTTAAAATAAGATACATATCGTACGCCTAGTGGGGGAAGAGAGAGGGAGAGAGAGAGAGAGAGAGAGAGAGAGAGAGAGAGAGATAGAAGGAGGAGCAGCGGTAGCTACTTATGATTTCTCACTTAAGTGTTAATTTCGTAATTGTTGCTGCTGCTCTTCTTCTCTTTGGTTAAGTGGCAATTGCTAACAGAGCTGTTTTTTAACTTTGTTATTCTTGTGAAATTTAAATGTCGTCATTTTTCTTTGTTGGATTTTCAAATTCCACATTTATGATTGTTTTTTTACTAGTTTTTAATTTGCTTAAAATAATTTATTTGAAAATTAAAAAAAGACTCTTAATGTGACAGCTTGCCTAACAAATTGTAAGTAGTTCTTCAAATATTTTCATTCACTTGAGTTACACACTCAATGAACTACAAAAGTCCATTTAACTCGCTTATCAACGCTTAGGAACCCTCAAATTATCAACAAAAGAGAGAATAAGTCGCTAACGATGTCAAGTATTCCTGCTCAAATTTGAGAATAAGCGGAATGAGGCGAGCATGGAGTCCCGAATCCAATGCGAATTCTATTCATATTAACTTGGAAGGAACTAGAAAAATTAATGAAAATAATCAGAATAATAAACAATCTTGTGAAATTTTTGGAAACATCCATAGTTATATTCAAAAGAAAAGGCTAAACTAAGAACAAAATTGTATCTCTGGAAATAAAATTGCACTGTGTCGACATTCTACTTATGCCTTTAAAAGAGAAGAAACAGATCGCCAGCTCCTTGATATCCTATGAAAATTAGAGATGAATTACTTTTAAACGGGGTTTGATGTATTTATTGTTCCTTTACTCACATCAGTTTTAGTACCACTATCATTATCACTTTATCTCTTTGGACTTATCGGAGGGGAAGTTTTCTCTTTTGAAGGTTGTAGAAAAAATGATCGCTGATCGTGAGTTAAAGAGATGGGAGTCTTGAAAGCTCAGTGAGCTTATAGAAAGAACATACGTATTTTATATATTTTTCTTTTTAGGGTTAATCGAAAATTTTGTTTTGCTAAGTTTTCATATAAAAAGTAAAGAAATGTGATAATTTTTTCGCTATCCAGTAAGTTTTCACTTGGTTGGTACCGATCACAACATTATTTTTGATAACACTCACCTTCTTCAATGACTTTTTGAGGAGAAAATTATAAATCAAACGGTCATTGGCGAAGTGTAGAGTTTGCCTTAACATTTTCTTCAGTGGAAGTAACGGAAGACAGAACAAAGATAGAGGCCTAATGTGAGTTAGGACTGTTGGGTCAGAGGGCATTCGTTTCGGCCCCTGATTTTTTAGAGGGGCCCGAGCTTCTGGGCACGTTAGGTTATTATCTCTATATTAAGTTTGATATTTTATCTAAATTAGTTTTCAATTTCAAAATTAAAATAGAGACCTAATTATTTTTTTTGATTTTCTAAACAACAAGCGAGCTTTTAAGTCAGGTGAGACCTAATAATATTAAAATATAATTAATTTGAAACGCAGAAATATTAAATAGTGTTTACTTTTGAAAAAAGATTAAAAATTTATTCATTTCGAATTTTAATAGTTGTCCAACAAATCATGCAAATGTCTAAAATGGGTCAAAAATTATAAAGCCTGAAGACTAAGCTCCATATGCATATTTCAAAAATAAGGGGTCCGCAAGTAGAACTTCCTTTCCCCCAGGACCATGTTTTCTCTCCACGGCCCTGAATAGATCGAAGCAAGATCCTCGTATAATTATTAATTTCTCATTAAATGAAATCAGTTTCAGTAAGTCTGCTTACCCTCTCCCCGACTTAGTTTAAGGAACAGAAGAAAGATGTTAAAAATACAACAAAGTTGTTGAAAGCAACTATCGAAATATGGCTCTTAATCCTAGTCGATTAGTTTACAAACTTGTAAATTAACTTTATTTAAAAAAAAAAACAATATATGTATTTATTTGCGGATTCCTAACTATCGGTTTTATCCAGAAAAATCGATTTTGACTAGATTTAAGTATATCAACTCCTCGGTTAGCTTACATCATATTCAGTGTTTGCGGGATTGCGATTTCTCATGACTTAAAGACTGCAGTTTATAGACAATATGCTTGATAAATTATTGGCTGTCTTCCAAGGGCTTATAAATCTCAAGTGATAGAACTCTCAAAATTCCAAGTGTTACATAATTTTAAAATCAAACAAATATTTAATATTGTTCCCAATCAGCTTAAGTTTTAGCTATACTCAACGAAAAACAAAAACCACTCAAGTAAATTACAAATAATAATAAAAATTGCGAACAACAATTGAATTGAACAATGAACAAAGACAACGACAATGTCAAAAATACAACAACAAGAACACAATACAAAAACTATATAATATGTAAGTACATAATAAATTATTACAGAAGTAAATACATAAAGTATGTGACATTTCAAATGTACCAGTTGCAAGGAGAAACATTTCCAGCCAGCAACACGCATACTCTGACATATAAAGCAACTTGTTTACAAAACAGAACCAAAGCGAACAGGACAAATGAACCAACTGCAAATAATATTAAATTTTCAATACAATTACAACTGCAACAACATTTTGTTTACGTATGTGAAGCTCCAGTTGCAATCGTTGTTATATTTCTGAGAGTGCAAGAGAAGCAGGACTACATTCAATGAAGCGTGCAACATTCAATTATGCAGCAGCTACGAGTAGACACACACATACACACACACACTCATACACACACTCACGACTGCATAGAAAAAAAATGATCAAATTATTTTCGCTGGCTGTCCGTCGTCTCTTTGTCCTTTGTCGCTCCATCTGTCGCTGTCCTTTGGCATAAATATCACATTTATAATTGATTGGTTTTCGTGCAGAGGTTCCAATTTTTCAATAGATTTTCATTTTTGTTTTTGATTTCTATTTCTAATATTTCAAGTAAGAGATTTTTGAAACTATGTATTTAAAATTTTTTTTGTTTTTTTTTTTGGCTTCTTTAAATTAATTTTTGCGGTAGGTTTCCAAGATTTCAAAAAGTCAGCGTATTAGCAACATTGTATCAAAATATTTTACCTTTATTCAAATAGATTTTGGTAGTTGAGGGATGTTTTTTCTTTTTAAATTCGGTTTTCTTTTTTGAAACCTATCATTAACATCGTGTTCTTTTTCATTGTGAAATTATGTGCGATGAGGCATTCTTTTAGTTTTGGCAGAGGAGTAACAAATTTCGTATGTGAAATTCTTGTGGAGAAACATAAAAGTTGCATGAGAAAGGAAGTTGATCATTAAAAATTATGATTTATGAGAAATATTGAACTGCTAACAAGTTGAACGCATAGCTTCGAAATCAAGCTAAAGTATAACTTATTTTCATTTTAATATAGGTACCATTTTTTTTCTACACGTAGGTCGGAAGCCTTTGAATCATGTATGTAGTTATGCCTAAACTAAAAATGTTAAGTTTCTGAAAGTTTTCGTTTTTACAATTTTTTAAATCATGATCATGAATCTTCAACTTATTTGCTAGTGTCCCAATTGACTTAAAAAGATTTAATAGTTTTAAAATACTAACAGTAGTTTCCGTTTAATTTTGCCCAATATAAAGAAATATTTCTCTGGTTATTTGCACCAAAAATTGTGCACCATTATAAATTCGTTCTGCGGTACTGGATCTCTTAGGTTTTCCAGATTCCAATTGTTCAACCAAATACAGAGCTATTTTTTGGTCTAAAACCAACCGAACCTAAACTTGTGATTTTTGAATGAATACAACCGAGCGTGAAATCTTTGATCGGACACTAGCACCCATATTGATGTCAAGCTCTTTTAAAGCATTATTTCATGGAGATCAGGGTTCTGGATTCAAGTTAAATAAATTCTCAGAGATTAAATATAATCATTAAAATATTTCATTTTATACATTTTTCTTAAATTTCGAAAAATTTTTACTTAAAACATAAATATATCGTTACTTCAATGAACACAGAAAGGCCCTAAGAACAATTTTTTTTATGGTTATTGGTTTATTCTGGTGAAATTTACTTCAAATTTGCAAGCAATATGATTTTGAGAAAAAATTATATTTAGGGCTATTTAACATTAAGGCTATTCAATACACGGGGTGTACCCCTATGAACGCAGAGCATTGTGTTGAATGGAAGGAAGACTGATAGGTGAGAGGAAGAAGGAGGGAGAACGAGAGAGAGGGAAAGCAATCACATAGGACACCGATAAAGAGATAGACAGCCATTGTGGCAAGTGGTATGCCCTTACCACAATGTTTAATCAGTTTATCAGTGTCGAATATGACCGCATGTAGCGCCAAAGGCCGAGCTTTTCGCATTCACTCATGTTGTGCGAGTTATATTTGCACATGAATGGAAGGGACCTACAGTTTTATGCCGATTTCGAACGGCGAAGTGAAAAGCTTTTAATAGGCAATTTTTACTCTTGTAGGTTTGCCATTGCCTACCGAGAGGTGGGCAAGTAGAAATTTGTTCTTTCTTGTTTTGTTTTGCCTCTGCCGAGTTCGGAACCCCAGACACTCTGCGACCGCTTATAAAATCCTAAGAATTAATTCGAATTACTGGAAACTTAATAAGCTAACCATATCTTCGAAAAACAGTGGCGTGACCTCCAAGAAAATAGGCCTCTGAAAAGTCTATTTTTTCAATTTATTCTGTTGGAGAAATTGTCCCAAATATATTCGAAACTCAACTAAACTTAATATGCCAATAATGTCATGAAAAATATAGGTCTTCAGAATATTCTCGTACTTGGTTTATTTATCTGTTTCGGGTCGCTAATTGCGAACTTGATATCAAATTTCTAAGTAAAATTTGAAATGGCAGATAGAAATAGAAATTTTGCCATTTCGATGAAAATCGATACAATATTTTGAATTTCGTAAATCTAGTAATTATTAATTTTAGACTCAACGAACTCAAACACCTAATAGTTCGAGGGTTCCTTTGAGGACCAAATGAAGTTCGGCTATCTTCATTTGCTCTATGATGCATACCATAAGTTTCATGTTCCTCTTTTCCATTTATATGCATCACTGACATTGACCCATATTGGGAACTTCGTAAATCTAGTAGTTATCAATTTCAGACTAACTTACTTTACTTACTTACTTAGTTGGCGCTACAACCGATGATCGGTCTTGGCCGCCTCCACAAAGCTCCGCCAGTCACTTCTGCTATGCGCGCGCTGGCGCCAGTTGATAAGGCCAAGTGCAGTCAGGTTGCCCTGCACCTGGTCTTTCCAATGGAGATTAGGACGTCCCCTTCTGCGTGTTCCTCCACCGTGGTTCGAATAAAACACCCTTCTAGCCGGAACGGAGCGCTTTCTTCCATTCGCTCAACATGACCCAGCCAGCGAAGCCGCTGGAGTTTTATATTTTTATATTTCAGACTAAACGGACTCAAAAACCTAATGATTCGATGGTTCCTTTGAGGACCACACCAAGTTTGGTTAAATGCGGCTTCCTTCATTTGCGCTATGATGCCAAATTTGCATGCTCCTCTTATCCATTTACATGCATCACTGGCATTGACCGCTCAAGGCAAGGTTCGATATAGAAAGAAGAAAATATTACAATTAAGTAATTATCTACTTGTTTGTATATATACAGGGTAAGTTTTTTAACCTAAAATTTAAAAATACTTAAAAAAAAATGTTCATAACTAAAACTTTATCATTCTGCGAGGGAAATACAATATATTAACGCTAAAATTAGTCTCATTCCTCACCTCCTCGTAGGTGGGGCGGGGCTTGGTTTAAAATGGGGTCGAGGCCATAACTTTGGAATCTGAAAAATAAACGCATATTTTTTATAGTGCATTCGAATTTTACGGTTCAAAATACGTAGGATTTGCCTGAAACAATTTTCAACCCGTGATAGAAAAAACCCGCTGTAAGTGATGAAAATAATTTCCGTTGGCAATAAAAAAATTTAGTTTCGTCGAATACAGCGATATCTGTTATATGGTAGACAAATCCTACGCATTTCAAAACCAAGGCTTAAAACCCAACTCTGCAATAAAATATTCCTATTAAAGATTTCTAAGTTAAGCTCCGCCCCACCTACAAGGAGAGAAAAGGGAGACTAATTTTAGCATTAATGTACGATTTAATTTTGGCTATGGAAATTTTTTTTGTAGTGGTCGCTGTGGCGTAATGGTAGTGCGTTGGACTGCTACGCAGAGTGTCTAGGGTTCGAATCTCGGCACAGGCAAAATCAAAAAGTAGAAAAACCAATTTTTCTACACGGCACCACCTCTTGGCAGGCTAAAGCTTTTCACTTCGCCGTTCGGATTCGGCATTAAACTATAGGTCCCTTCCATTCATGTACGAATATAACACGTACAACATGATTGGATGCAAAAAGCTCGGCCTAGGCCCTCCATGGGCTGTTGTGCCATTAAAAGTAAAGTAAAGTGTTTTGTAGGTTCAAAAGCTCACCCTGTATGCATACGAAATAATTAGAAAGACAATTTAGCATCATAAAAAAAATAAATTCTATAAAAACTATGCATGCTTTTTCACCTTTCTCTTTTCATTTCACTGCAATTCAATCTCCAAGGATCGCAGCCGAGATAATAAACACATTAGAGAAGTAAATTCCATATCATTTTATGTACGAGTACTATCTAAAAGTAGGCATAATAATTTATTTATATATGTATATAATATATTTACATACAAATAAGATTTTTTTGCTTACTGACCGCTACACTTTTATAAATGACCTTTTTGTTTACTTATCTGCTTCTCAAAAAAAAAAAAAAAATTATTATTAAAAAAAATACCTGATCCAGCTTGTGCATACAAAATTTTTTCGGTTGATTTTTTTATTTTTTATTTATATGGTATTTATTTTTGTGTTCACATCTTTGCGCACATATCAAATAAATGCGGGATTAATATGTACACAGGAACGTATAGTAACTAAGAAGAAATTTTCATCATAATGAGACCACACCGCAATATTATTGTTGTCCCTCTCACACGTTCACTGCAACATCTAGGCTCACATTCGTTGCTGTAATAATTGTACTTGTGAATAGCTTAAGTTGCTTACACTCACTGTCGGCATTTTCCTCCACTCGCTTCATCTCTCTCGCTCTATCTCTCTCTCTACCGCACACTACCTTAGTCTCAGTCTCTTGTAGCCATGTTAAAGGTATTAAGATGCTTATCGGTGACACCTGAAAATGTTGAAATGTGATCCACCTTAGCATGCAGGAAGGTAGAACAGCTCTCTTCTGGTTAATGTTGGTTTTGTTGTTGCGGTGAGTGCTTGAGTGTTCTGTTGTTATTGTTGTTGTTGATTTTATAAAGGTAAGGTATTCTACTTGTCAGCGCTTACCAAATCGTCTTTTAGTTCAGGTGCTGTTGAATTATTTGTTTCTGTTTTTGTTGTTGTGTTTTCCTGCATTCAGTTTTTGGAATCTGGTTTTTTATTTTAGTTATGCCGTTTTATCTTCACGAATTCTGTTTGTTCTTTTTTGTTTTCTTTTTATTACTTATATTATTAACTTCCTTTTCCGTTTTTATTTGGTCTACTATTTAATGCTATCGCGCCATCTCCATTTCCATCTTATTATTTGACCTAATTTATGATCTTGTGCGTGCATTTTGTGTGTGAAATTTAATACAAGTTAATTTTTCTTTTTCTGTTGAGAAGTGAAAAAGTTTTTTGGTAATTCTTTTGAACAAGTTTTCGGTAACTGACACTGTCCTGAAATTTATTACACTTTGAAAGCTTTACATCGGCAGCATACGAATTTCATTCGTTATTTATATCAATTGAAAGAGTTTTGTCACAATTCATACATAAATTATAACACCTTCTAGTTATTAATATTTAGAGCAAAGTCCAACTCAAAGATTTTTATACTTTTTCGTAGTTGTTAAGCTTGAAAAATTTCGCTTCAAGTTGATCTACTTATTCGAAAATTAGTTGTTATCAAAGAGATAAGTCTCAAATGATGTGGTAGACAAAAAGATAAAAATTTGCAAAGGGAAAACAGCAAAATGTGTTTGTTAAAATTTACTGGCATTTTCCTGTTGAGTCAATTGTCGTTTCTTTTTACTTGCAACACTTACTTACTTCGCTGGCACTACAACCGGTGATCGGTCTTGGCCGCCTTTATAAAGCTTCGCCAGTCACCTCTGCTATGCGCTGGCTGACGTCAGTTGATAAGGCCAAGTGCAGTCAGGTCGCCCAGTACCTGGTCTTTCCAACGGAGATGAGGACGTCCTTTTCTGCGTGTTCCTCCACCGTGGCTTGAATAAAACACCCTTCGAGCCGGAGCGGAGCGCTTTCTTTCATTCGCTCAACATGACCCAGCCAGCGAAGCCGTTGGACTTTTATACGCTTGACTATGTCAGTGTCGGCGTAAAGTTCATACAGATCATCGTTCCGTCTTATTCGTTATTTACGGAGTATCTTCCTCTCGAATGCTCCTAACAGCCTCTCATCATTGATGGTCAATGTCCACGTTTCTGCGCCATACATTAGGACGGGAAGGATGGGGGACTTATAGAGCGTTATTTTCGTCGGTCGAGAGAGGGCTCTACTTCTCAATTGCCTACTGAGCCCGTAGTAACACCTGTTGGCAAGAGTTAGTCTCCGCTTGATCTCAGGGCTGACATTATTGTTGGTGTTTATGCTGGATCCTAGGTGAACGAAATCCTTGACGACTTGAAAAGTATAATTGTCAACAGTGAAATTTTGTCCGTGACTCTTTGTTAGTTGACACAAGGTATTTCGTTTTGTCCTCGTTCACCACTAGACCCACTCGACGAGACTCCCTTTCCAGGTTGGAGAATGCTGCACTGACTGCTAGAGCGTTTTTGCCAATGATGTCAATATCATCAGCGTATGCTAGCAGCATGACACTCTTGTTGAAGATAGTGCCAGAGATGTCGAATTATTTTCTCTAGCGTAAGGTTAAAGAAGTCGCACGATATGGAGTCACCTTGTCTGAAACCTCTTTTGGTATCAAATAGTGCGGAGAGGTCTGTCCCAATTTTCACTGTGCTGGTGGAGTTGGTCAATGTAATTTTGCTAAGACGAATAAGCTTTGCAGGGATACCAAAATCAGACATTGCGGCGTACAAGTGATCCCTAATCGTGCTGTCGAAGGCGGCTTTATAATCGACGAATAGATGATGGGTGTCGATCTGTTTTTCTCGGGTCTTTTCCAGGATTTGGCGTAGTGTGAATATCTGGTTGATGGTGGATTTACCAGGCCTGAAGTCACACTGATAAGGTCCAATCAGTTTGTTGACGATTGGCGTGGGTCTTTCCCACAGTACGCTCGATAAGCGGGGATTAATATATACAACAGCAATTGAAATTTGCTAAAAGCTTGCAGACTAAGAACAGCAACTATATTATTTGTCAGGTAAGATATAGCTACTTTATTTTATGAAATTATAATTAAAATTTCCTCTAAGCTTTAAGTACGAGAGTTAATAAAATTTTGTTAAAAATTTGTCAAGTAAGAAAAGCAAATTGATTTTAGTAGGAAATAATTTGAAGCATACTTTTTTTGACAAATCTGAAATACGAAAGAAAATCTGAATACGAGGAAAGATTTAGGATAAAACAAAAGTCCAAGTTCGAGAAGAAGTTTCAGGTATGGCAAGCGATTTGTAGTTGTGGGCTAAGGAGTAAAAGTTTCGTAACAAGTGGCACTGTTAACGCCGAAATTTATGTGAAGGAGTGCCTCCAGAAGAGATTGCTGCCCTTCATTAGAAACCACAATGTATCTACTTTCTTTTGGCCTGACCTAACCTCCTGCCACTACTGTAAAGTAACCCTTAAATGGTTCGAAGACCAAAACATCAAATTGGTACCAGAAATCGCCAACCCACCAAATTGGCCAGAACTTCGGCCTATCGAGAGATATTGGGCTCTAGTGAAAAGAACATTAAAGGCAACAAACAAAGAAGCTAAATACATGGAAGATTTTAGAAATAAGTGGAATGCTGCCGCCAAGAGAGTCTCAGAAATGACAGTAAAGGCGCTAATGGCAGGCATACCGGAAAAGCTGTCCGAATTCTGTAAAAAACAACAAAAATTTTCTTTTCAAAACTGTTTACATGCTAAGACAATTTAAAGTTATCCGATTTTTTCGATCTCACTCCTTAGTCTTCGAACAATTTGATCTTTTAAGCTCCAGGATATCATGAATTTATTTCAGGTCGGGGATCTTAGACAAAACCAACCAATGAATTACAATAATTTTTTGTAAAACCTTTTTTAATTTCCATAAGTCAATCTTTAAACCAATCTGATGTTTTTACGAGTGTGTAGTTAAAAACTTATCTCGAAACATTAACTTATTATACGAAGAATGCGAAATAAATTCACACATGCTCTGAGTTAAAAAAACAACAAAAAATTCTGAAAAGGCGAAAAATTGCAGAGGCGTTGACATGAACGATTAAGAACATAAATTAATCAAACACTTTCAGTAACACACATGCAAAAAACAAAAAAAAAACACAAAACAAATATGAATGAAGTAAGAAATAAATAAAGAAATCTCATCGAATCTCACACAAAGAACAATGACCGAAAAATTTTGTGATTCCAAAATTCCAACGAAATTTCAATGAAAGTAGCAAACTATCACTCTCTCACACTCAAGACGAAGAAGAAGATATTCAACCTAAACGAAGAAATACTTTACTAAATTGAAGAGAGTAGATAATTTTCCCGTAAATTCCGCCTGCACTTGTCGCAAAGTAATAATAATAAAAATACGCAATAAATGCAAAAATAATGCGAGAAACACATGAGGTAATTAATTTTAGTATTAAGTGCTAATTTCACGACAACTCGATTATTATTGTTATTATTATCATTTAGTGTTGTTGTTTGTTGTTCGTTGTTGTTACTGTGGTCGGTTGTAATTACTGCATGTAGTTTTTGTTGTTGTTTGTTATTGCTGCTGCCTGCCTGCCTGCCTTGATGCCTGCTGCTGTTGTATGTTGCCTGTGTACGCGGAGTATCACCGCATCTTCCTTGTCAATAGTATTTTTTATGTTTCCCCCCCCCTCGTCCCCTCCCCATCCATCACCCTCCAAAACAAAACAAAAAATAATGTAAAAATACAAAGGCAAACACTCATTTATTGTATGGTACCTATAAAGCAACAGTTTACACCATACATATATGTACTTATAAACATACATACATACAGTACATACAGTGTACGTTGTCGTTGTTGTTGTTGTTGTCGACACATGCGCGCATCCATTCATTTATTCATTCACATTTCACATTTTGGTCTCATAATGATTTGCATCGAATAGAATTGAGTTGAGTATCATCAAGAAAGTCTAAAGTGTAGACCTTTTAGTTTTCTTTGTCTCTAGTCTCTTAGTTGTCGTTTAATTTCTGGGTTTTTTTTTTTTTTTTTTTTTTTTAAGTTTAGATACCTAAAGTAACTCACACAAATCCCTATTTGCGTATGTGCTTGTTGTAATGTTGATGCTGCGCGCCACTGTTCATCGGTTTGCCTAAATGTGTGTGTGTGTGTGTGAGCGTTTGTGTCTCTGACACTAATGTAAATACCAAAAGTTTTAGTGCCTCTTTTATGTTATTTCTAATGCTTTAACGCAAAGAATTTAGTGCAAAAATTTGGGAAATTTTTTTAGGTTTTCATACTCAAGGAAATTTTTTTAGTGAAACTTTGCTACTTGCTGTTAACAAAAAATTAGGCTCAACGAAAAAATTTGTTATAAATTTTATGAAAAAAAAAATAATTTGCTATTCTCATTTTACAAAGCAATAAAATAAATTCTCTGCTGCTTTATAATTTAATATTTAACAAATATTATTCTTTAAACTTGAGTAAAATTACATATATTCTTACTAGCATTTTTACCTTATAAAAATACACATAAAAAAATATTTACTGAAAACTTTAACGACTTCAGTTTACTATAGGTAGTCGTAAGTTTACGAAAAATTATTTTACTATTTTCACTCAACAGATTTTTAGCAGAATCCTACTATCCCATTTTAAATCAATCAAAATTTTTTGTAAATTTAACAATTTTTTTTTTATAAATATTAAATTTAATAATTTTTTTTTTTTAAACTAGTTTTTAGTAGATGTTATCTGCTGGTCGCTGTGGCGTAGTGGTAGTGCGTTGGACTGCTACCCAGAGTGTCCGGGGTTCAAATCTCGGCACAGGCAAAATCAAAAAGTAGAAAAAAATATTTTTCTACACGGCACCAACTTGCCTATGAAAAAGTTTTTCACTTCGCCGTTCGGATTTGGCATTAAACTGTAGGTCCCTTCCATTCATGTACAAATATAACACGCAAAACATGATTTGCTGCGAAAGCGAAAAGCTCGGCCTAGGCCCTCCATGGGCTGCTGTGCCATTAAAAGTAAAGTAAGTAAGTTATCTGCTGATTTTAAAATTTTAAATCCGAGAGATTTTTTTGCTTGTAAATTTTAGTCAAATTTTTTGCTACCCCAGAAGTTTTAAGCAAATTTGTGTATGCTGTAGCAGTTTTATTTAAATAAAAAAAAATTTGTTTGCTATTTTCACTCACTTACTTAAAAATTTTTATCTCAGTTCAAATTCAATGAAGCTTTTCTTAGCATTAATTTTTCTTAGTAAACTTACTATCCATATATTTATAGCAGCGTTTTATTCGCCAATTGCTCCTAGTCATAACTAGTAGCGATCATTGTATGGAAAACAACAGCAGAAATAATGCGTGCAATTATAGCAGTTATGTATAGTTGGCATGATGATTAACCTGCTCTATTATTGCCCTAATCTTCAGATCCTTCGACTTCGATTCTGGAGACAGGCTGTTTGGAGAACCTGACAGAAACTTTCTTCATGTTCAAATAAGACAAGCACAGCATGAATGTATGCGAAAAGCACGGCCTAGGCCCTCTATAAGCGGTTGTGCCATTTAAAGAAGAAGGAAGAAGAAGGTGTATAGGATACTATAAAGTGTAGATAATGGGACATCCTCTGGACCCCGTGAATGAAAAGTATTTCTGAGTACTTCCCTCTATCCATTAGATTATCGAAATCGTCTCCAAAGGTCTTACTCCATTTTAACTTATACACAAATTTCTACCTTAGTAATATTTACTTTTGGAGGAATTGAATCTGAAGGTACTGAAACTCCCGTCTAGGACACCAATGTGGCCCAAGTCAGCTTTATTATAGGCTAGCAGTTATTTTATTTTCACTGGGACGTTACCATTAAACTTTATATTGATGCATTTTGTAGCTCAGCCTCTGTCTACTGCTTAAAAAACGTAATTGTCCAGGTTAATTGAACCACGTTTAATTGCGTTTCCTGTTTAATTGCGAATGAAATATTTCGTTTTTAGTTCGAAATGTACTCAAAATACTTGGTTAATTGCGCTCCGCGGTTAATTGAAGGATAAATTGTACATTTTCACCGATGCAATTAAGCGGGGATATTTATAAATAGGTAATTTTCTTCTTGAAAATCCATAATCTTTAATTTACCACAACCCGATTTGGTTGCATAGAACCTCTGTTCCATGAAAATGTATAGATCAGGATACACTAAATTCTCCCGAAAAACTTTACAAAGTCTAATATACGAATCACGTGAGTCATTAAGTGTGACGGGCGCCAAGGAATGTGAAATAAATTCTGAAGATTGTTTTTTCTTTGTCAGAGAATCTCATTGTCGTGGTAAACTGAGTGCTCGGAAAATGTCCAATAAGTTGCAAATATTTTATTTTGTTAATGTCCCGGCTAAACTGAAGAATTTTTTCTTTGAGTGTTGTTCTCTAAGATCGTATGTAGTATCCACAGCTCCTCAATGTTCACAGATTCTACATTTGTATAAAAATATTTTTACAATTATTTACTTGGTGCCATTTTTAAACAAATTTCTTAAATGTAGCAATTACTTTGTGCTGCTAGCTTTGTTTTTTTTTTTTAATTTTATTTAATACCGCACAACGATAACAAATCGAGAGATTTTTTGAAGTTGCTTTTTCTTCGTTTGTTTTTTCTTTTTTTTTGGTTTTTAAGTTTTTTATTTTCAGTACATCTTGCACATTTGTTTGAGTTTCGGCGCCTTTCTTCTTTAGATTTATACAAATATAAAAAGTTTTATTTCTGAAATCTTGGAAATGTTTTTCTTAAAAACGAACGAAAAAGAGAAAAAGAAATTGACATTGCGACACATCGTTTATTTCCGCATTTTGTAATTAATCATTTTTTATTTTGCATTCTCGGTGGTAATTTTTACTATTTTTAATTTTATATTCTCGTATTATTTTTGTGTCAATTTGGGTTTGGTTTTGTTTTTATTATTAAGTATCTTCTTTGTGGTGGTAAAAAATCATTGTCTTTTGTAGATTTCAGTGTGCGTGTTGTCGATTGACCTACAAAAATTATAGTAGATAAATATCGATGTAAAAAGCGTAGACCTGTTCTCAGAAACTTAATAAAATTTATTGGCTTGGATTTATGAAGTTGGGACGTTGGGAACCCTCAAAGCAATTGTGGTTGTTTGAGCCCGAAAGCAATTTTTTTTTTACAATGATTAAACATTTTATATTATGTAAATATTCCTATTCTTAGCCAGTCATAGACAGTTTTATATACCGTTAGTATAACTGGAAGTATTTTATTTATTTTATTTTTAATTTTAACCAAATTTCTCAAACTCAATCTAAATAATTATTTTTCCAGATATTCAAACTTTTTTGACTTTGATTGCTTCCAGCGGCTGTAATACAGATCGCAGCAGCTCATAGCCGAAGCATAATTATGAAAGTTTGAGGAGTTCACTAGACGATATGATAAAGTGTACCTCCAGACTACTGCTCTGGTGGTCATTATGCCCGTTTTGGTGTCGGCTCTCTACACGCCTGCTTGGTAACTAGAGGGTTAAGGATAAGTGCGAGTGATTCATATACTTCCGCTAACTTCAAAGATCTCACAAAGCTTTAGGTTTTTATTTTTGTTTGTTTAAATAACCGATTGTCACTCGAAGAAACTCTCAGGTTGATTGATCTATTTAAATATTTTCTCTCTCGCTGTTTGCTTTCACATATCGTGCGATCATTTCTAGCTGTCTCTCTAGGAACATAATTCTCTCTCATATTTTTTAATGTCAATTGTTGAAGAAAGAATTGAGAATTCCTACTACGCTCTTGGTCTCTATTTGTACTGCTTTCTCTCTTCGAATGAAAAAGAGAAAACTTGTTATCTTTCGAAAAAATTTGATATGCCTTCTGTTAATGTTACCATATTATTACAAGCTTCTTAAACTGTCAATTCATTACCTTGAAGCTAAGGGAAATACATACATGCATCAATCTGGAGCTTGAGTATTGACTTAATACGCATCAATGTCAATTTTAAACGCAAGTCAGCTTAACACATTTCAAAATATAATTGACTTTATTAACGTTTTCCACAAATGGAAACGATTATGAACGCATGAAATCTAAAGTTACCACTTCAAATGAAACAGAAAATAGAGAAAACAAGAAACATAAGGTCACGTCACAACCTTTTGACATATATCAAACTATTCAACGCTGTGTAGAAAATCGGTCTCTGCTCAAGAAGCCAGAAAGCAAGCAAGATGCTAACAAAAAACTAGAAATCAACCTACAGCAGCAACGACAACAACAACCACACAGAGGCGCAACGAATACGATCGAAACACAAGCTACATACCAACACGATGCCGATCAATTGAAAGCGATTACCAAATGAAATGACAAACAGCCTTCAATTTCACATACATACACATATGTAACTAAAGTAGCGAAGAAAAAGAAGAAATGGAGCGTAGATAGCGACTACAAGAGAAGAACAAATGTCAAGAAGCGCAATGACGTAATGCATTGGCGCCGAATCTTGATAACTTATCATTGGCGTCGTCAATGACGCTGTTGAAACCCCGAGACAGAGAGAATCTAAAACAACAAAAACAAGGTAGAGGGGCACCCAAATGTGTCACAGTATTGTTGAAACAATGATGCCAACTCAAACGTCTGCAAAATGCATGCACTTGAGTGACATTTGCAGCAGGCTCGTAAAACGATGTGGCATCGGGGTAACTGAGGGAACTGGGGAAAAGGCTGAAGATGTTGATGGTTGCTGGTGTTGTGCTGACTATAATGTTGATGATGAAGGAAAATAAAGTGAAGATTCCTATCAATTACACACATTGTTTGTACGAGCGATATCCTGTCACTTATCCTTTTTCTGATTTTATTTTTTTCCTAAGATTTTTTTTTAGTGTGTCAAGTGTGGCTTGACTTTCGATATGCAATTTAAAATGGACGTTGAGAGTTGATTTTCAAATTTTTTTTCTAATTTTACACTCAATCAAAAACTTAGTCATACTGAGTTCAAAAATCGCCAATTTCAGTTAAAAAATCGTCAAATTAGTCAAATTTCAATCCTAAATAGTTAAGTGGACTGTTCCGAATTTGAGAAGCTTCAATTTGAATTAAAA
The DNA here is from genome assembly GCA_958295655.1 of Palloptera scutellata. Classification (NCBI taxonomy): domain Eukaryota; kingdom Metazoa; phylum Arthropoda; class Insecta; order Diptera; family Pallopteridae; genus Palloptera; species Palloptera scutellata. The sequence goes on along the minus strand of OY282452.1, from coordinate 10,659,946 downwards.
AATCATCAATTTGAAGTCGAAAAAGTCAAATTGAATACAAAAAGAGCCAAATTAAAATCATGAGTTATCAAATTGATTTCGGTATTGCCAAATTAATTTTAAAAATGCTCACTTCGATTTCGGAAAGCATTCATTTGAATTTGGAGTAGTCAAATTGAATTCAAAAAGTATTGGTTTGAACACGGACATAAGTCAAACAAAATACAAAAAGTATGAAATAGAGCTCAGAATAGGCAAATTTAATGCACAAATTGTCAAATAGAATAAATCTAATGAATCAGAAACCATCAACTCCGTATTGTCAAATTGATTTAAAAACAGCAAATGATTTCAGAAACTTGTCAAGAAATACAATAACATAATGCAAATTAAGTGTCTAAATCGTCAATTTCAAAATTAAAAACGTGACTTTCATAATAAGCATACCGAATTTATAAAGCTTCAATCAGAATAGAGCTTCAATCAAATTAAGTTCTAAAAAGTTAAGTTGAATTCAGAAAATGTTAATTTGAACTCGGAATAGTTGATTGAATTAAAATAGCGTCAAATTAAAGAAAGAAACTGTCGATTTTAACTGAAAGTAGTCAAACTAAATACGAAAATCGTCAATTGCAGTTCAAAAAGCGTCAATCAGAACTCTAAATACTCAAATTGATATTGAAAATCGTCAGTCTGAACTTTTCGAGTTTAGGAGTTGTCAATTTGAATATAAAACCGTCAAAGTGGTTTAAAAAAATCGTCCCAATTCAAGAGTTGTCAATTTGAATTCAATAAGCATTAATTTTAGCTCAGAATAGTTAAATTGAATTAAAAAAGCGTCAAATTGAATTCAGAAATGATCATTGTAAAATTCAGTTCAAGAGAATATAGTTGGATTGAATACAGATAGTGCAAAATTTAGTTCAAAATGCATCGAACTCGAGATTATCAGAATTCAGGAAGTGTCAATTTGAACTAGAAACAGTAAGATTGATGTTGAAAATCATCAATTTGTATCCATAAACACGGTACGAACTTTAAGTTGTTAAATTTAATTCAGGTATACAATATTTCAATTCAAAAAGCATCAAATTAAATGCGGAATAATCGAATTAAGCAAAAAAAATATTTCAAATTGAATTCAGAAAGCATCAATTTGTACTGGGAGTGGTCCAATTGTTGATTTCAGAAACAATCTAATATATTTCAAAAATCTTCTAATATAAAGTAGAATGCTCAATTTGATCTCAGAATGCGTCAAACTGAATTCAGATACATAAAATTGACTTCGGAATAGCCATATTGAATTTAAAATTCCTCAATTCAAACTCGGAATATTCAAATTAGTTTCAGAAGGCTGTAATTTGCTTTCAGAAAGGCACGACCAATTTGAAGTCAGACCAGAAAGACTTAAATATTTTTGTCTGAACCTATAATTTTAAACGAATTTAAATGAAGTACTTAAATGAAGATCCCCAACGTAGATAACAAAAAATTTTTAGTAAGTTTGGAAACCGAACCGAAATTTAATATCATTGTTTAGATTGATCAAATTGAAATCAATAATCATCATTTTAAATTTTACAAATGTTTTTCCACGAGTATGAAAAATTCTATGTATATTAACATTACGACCAAGGATGCGCCAGGATTTTAATTGCCAGTATGTTGTATTATTTCCGTGTATTTATATTTTTTCTTTTTTAGAATCCTTTTTAAATTTATTACTATGTGCTTCAAGTAGAAGATGCAATTATCTGTGTATTGCCTTTAGGAAGGATTTATAGAGAGATTTCTTATTTTAGATAAGTGTACGTAGAAAGGGCGAAGAAAATGAAACCGTATTCGAAGGATCTTAACGATATAAAGTGGCTACATGTAAGCGAAGAGTTTGCCTGAAAGATAATTGAAGTGAGTTACATACTTAGTTGTAAAGTGATAGTAAGAGTTTAATTGTGTAAAAAATATTTGCAATGATTTATGGTTTTATTTTAAATTAATTTATATTATTCAATTTCAAAATCGAATATGCGAAAGTTAAATGAATTTTGTTTAATATTACTAAGCTAACAAAAATATTTAACAATTATAATATGTATAATTTATAATGACAGCGATATAAATTTGCTAAAATATTGATATATTTGTATATCAAGTCAGCCACAATCCATATTAATCGTCCTAGCTGACATTTAAGCCCAATTTAATACCAATTCTTGGCTGATTATGCAAATACTTTATGCAGGTTTACAACAGGCTTCATTACCAAAAAAAAAAGAAAAACACAAAAAAAAAAAACAAACAATATATTGTCGCTATCCAATCATTATTAATCAGACTTCCAACAATACCAACAACAACAACAAAATCGAATGAGTTGTCGATTCGAATCAAATAAGGCGACATAAGGTGACTAATTTAAATATACAAAAATATGCGAGGCAAAGCCAAAGATAAGGCAAAAAAAAAAAATTTTCTAATTAATGCGCATCAATAAATAATTCAACCGAAAATCAACAACAACAACAACAAATCACAACCTGAGGCTTACCAAAGGTTTTAGTGTCACGAAAAAGTGAATGAAGAAAAGGAGTAGGCGGGCAGTGGAAGTCAAAGTGGAAGGAGTAGCTGGAACGCAGACAAGCCGGGCATTAATTGACACCTTTCAAATGTCATTAACCAACGCAACGATAAGCGGCGACAGAAACAGACAGAAAGGAAGACAAGAAGGATTTTAGCTTCGATTTTTTTTAACCAAATTAATGCAAATCATTTGAAAGATGATATTGCAATTTAATTTTGCTTTTCCCCTGCTTCATCATCAAGATCAATGTGAGCTTAATGAGCAAAGTGGAAGATTCACATACAGGATATAATAATTTAGCTAGGGATTACGTGAAGTTGTGAGAATTTTTGAAGATGAATCATGGATGCATAAGATATGGTAGCTGCCAGATAATATCCAGAAACTTCAATGTAAAAAGAAAAGGAGAAAACGTCTGAAGATGACCACCACCAGATTCACATGTATTTGTGCTGGAGTTGATTGGGTGTGGTACGTAAAAATTTTTTGTTTATGTAATTAATCATTTGGCATTTGTATTGATAAGAAAATGTGTTGTGTGTTGAAAGAATTTCAAATGAAAATAAAGTTAAAGTGCATATGATTAAGGAATGCTTCTCTGCCTTTTCCAAAGACTTAGACGAACTTTTCGAAAAAAAAAACATCTCTTTAATCGACTTCAAATGATGAGGTATGGGCTTTTTACTACCTGAAATAGTTTTAGTGTTTCATATATCGGTACAAAGATCCTCCCTTTACGTTACAAAGATCCTCCCTCACCTTACTATATAATTTTTTAGGTTCTAAGAGCTATTTGTACTTGGTCCCGCAGATGAACTCCCTCGCAACGTAGTTAAACTTCAAATACGTCCATTCTTTTAAATCTATCCGAAATTCTTAGATCAAGGTTGCCAAACATTTTTTTTAATCGATAAATGTTTCACTAGGATCACCTCTCTCGTCAATGAGAAAGCTGGAAGTTTGCAAATAAAATGATATCGATTTTCTCAGTCTTTTAATGCAACGATTTATACAATGGATTTCAAGCTGGTCGATTCACCGAGGTTGGTCGAAAGATCGACCAGAGCGCGACCAAAGCCCCGGTTATCGCGGACAAGAGGCTCTATATGCCAACGTAGGTAAATCAACCGCCCGCATCGGTACCACATCCACGGAAAATATTCCTTATCGAAAAATATTTGTTGCTAAAGGTCAAAACCTTTGAAATCTAAATTTTTTTTGGAAATACTACATAGTATACACAAAAAAGAAGGGATTTCTTAGGTAATTATTTTAGCTACATATGTATATCATTTTTTATAGGATGAACTTTTGGAAATAACAGCAAACAATCTTTCCAGATTGAGATTACTAAAGATAAAAGTTACCCAAGCTCATCCTATGTACGTACATGTATTAAGAAATTAACCCTCGACCTAAGACCAACATTTTGGATTTTTTAGCAACATCATGCTGCTCTAAACCTTTCTAGATTTCAAGTTTATCTTCTATAGGTCATCATTCTACTGGAATTCATAAGATTTCAGGCCTTTATTGCTCATATTTGCATATGCTTTGAGATAAGATTAAAGTTCATGAAATTTTCAATAGCTCAAACATTTCTCAACTCTTTAAATTCCACCACGCAATTCACAAGTCAACGACAAATCAGCCTTATCTAAGGAAGAAGGAGAGTACACGCGCTTAAAGTTTGTATGCAGCAAGAACTCGGCATATGCAACATTATAATAGTACAGCAAACTCTTGTCATATGTAAGTATTAAATTTTGGAAGCTATTCACTAAGTGGCTGCAAGTGTCAAGACACTTGAAAAGCATAGCGCGTAGCAGCAACACTTACACTCACACTCTCGCTGCTATCTGCTCTTACTTACTCCAACACTTACGCCTACAAAAGCAACTATTTCAAGTAGTAAGTAGATGAAGCTCTAAAGGGTGCTACAACTCGTTCTATCCACTAAGCCCTCCACCCTCGGTTCACCTTCAAACCGCTATACATTTGAATACAATTTTAATGAATTCACTTAATGCGACATTTGTCTTTCTTCGTTCCACAGAAAAGGAAGACGAAGAATAGTGATCTTGAAAGATGTTGTCGAGAGAAAAGAGAAACACAAATGCAATGAGGCGCGAAATAAGAAATTCAACAGCTGAAACCAAGATACAGGGCACAGGGGAGCAGAAATACTACGATACACATACTAAGATGGGAGATCACTGACAGACCTCAACAGTAAAACCAGCGACATTCTACTCCAGCAGCAAGCATGCAAATGAGCCAGAACTGCACAGCTCAGTGGAATGAATCTGCATGTCTACGACAAAATGAGAAAGAAAACACAATTTTTAATGATTTTCATAAACAAATTTTGATGAATCGTCGTCGTCAACAAGAAAAAAGAAGCTACAAGTTCTGTTTGCTGGCTGTGCTTGTTGATCTTAAGCTTGTTGCTGGTGCTATTGATGCTTCCTCAGCACAACTAATTTATGCGCAGGCAATTAAGCATGCATCGTTTATTGATACTTTTGTGGGCGGCTGTCTGCCTTGTGTTCGAAGGGAGTCCGGAGGAAACTTTTCATGTTTCGACTGTCTCATTTTTGCTTGTTTTTTTTTTTGTTTTTTTTATATGTCATCATATTTCTTTCAGCAGTCGGTGTTGCCGAGTTGTTGCTAGTTGGTGCTTTTGCTGTGGTAAGTGTGAATGTCTGGTGTTTCTTGTTATACTGTCACACCGTACTTTATGTCACTGTGACAGCCGCTTGTCACATGCTCAGCGCATTAAACATCATTTATCAATATTAAATGTAATTAGCAAATATTCAATTTCAGTGAAGATTTTCACTGTAATTCGTGGTTGGATGCAATTGTTGATACTGCTCTATAAATGAGCTTCAATTTGTTTTATTGACAAAATTATATAAACGATTTCTTTAAGATTTCTCAATTATTATGCATGACTTTCATAGTGGAAAGGAAGTTATTGTTAAATTATGACTATTGTAAAAATTAATGTAAAACAGTGTCCGTGCACTGTTTGTTTTGGTTTAAGAGGCTGACCAGGGACACACTTAGGCCTGAACATCCCATTGTGATAGCACGTTGTTAGACCTACAGTTTAACGTCTGTTGCGAGCGGCGGCTGGCAATTTGTTATCACTTTGTGGTTTTGCCTACCAATTGATATACTTAACACTTTCTTATAATTCTCATTCACTTCACATTGGTAGCAATATAAGAGAAGTTTATGAGAATTACCTACCAGACCAAGCGGGTTTAAAGTCTAGTGTTCCTGTCTAGTTCCTGTACTGTAAAATCATGTAAGATTCCCTATGATTTCAGTGACACATTGCAAACTTTGTAGACATTTCAACACTCAACATGCATATTGATAATTTTAATGAAAAAATAATAATTGAAATGAAAAAACTCTAGGTTCTAGGAAAATAGCTAATTTATCTTTCATTGTTTTCCATTTTATAGAGATTGGGCTAATCAGAGATGCTATCTGATCGCTAACTGAAAATGTGTATCAAGCGTCGCTTCGAGTCGCTAGACCTCAAAAAATAATGAGAATTATACTTTCTACTTTGAAATTTGAAAACAAAACTCAATGTCACTTTCAAAAATTAATATCAGAACACTGTAAAATAGTAGTATAAAAGTGTAGTAAGTAGTATAAAATAAAATAGTGAAAGAAAATATTAGTTAAAAAAACTAAAGCATAAAAAAACATTTTCAAGGAATATAGAGATACATTTCTGCTTTTTTACACACCCTTGGGGGTAGGTGATTAACCCGAAATAAGTCTTGAGTACGTCTTTGGTTCACAACCGAGGAGTTGTGTTAGAAAAATTTAATTACAACTATTTTTATACTCGAGATGCTGCTATAGCCCTCTCTTTTTGGGAGATAACTACTTTTGATGGTATCCGACCAACTTTGGGTGACTAAGGTCTCCAGTAATTGGCTCTTCTTTCTTGTCACCGACTACACTTTTCCCCTGACTAGGTCTGAAGACTTTCAACATCAACACTAATTGACTTTTCACTTTAGTATTCCTCGACTGCTACTTGTTTCTTTCGTCTAGATCTAAACGTTTTTAGCTGGTTCTCTCTTCCCGTGGACTGCTTCCTTTGTTTCGCAGGAAAATCGATATTACGAAGGCGTTAATTCAAAAATGTTAGTACTGGGCTGTTCTACTTGTGCAACCATACTACCTTTGTGACTCAAAACTTTCGTTTATTGTTTCTGATTATTTCAGGCGTCTAGTATTTAACCCTTCCCTTTCGTAGTCCCCGACTGCAAGGTTTCCGAAAAGAAGTAAAAGGGGATAGTGGGGTCATATTCATAGTTCCTTAACGATTAACTTTAACGTTCTTTAAAACATGTTCCCATTCATTTTCGCTTCCAATATTTGTTTGTTAAAATTTTGAATATTTATTGTACATAGGTCTGGCGGTAGGCCATTCACTTGTGAAAATGGTAATAAAACGAAGAAATTAACGAAACTAAAATAAGACACAGAGTACTTTGTACCAGCCCTAAGCTCACTAGAGGCATTTTTAAAAGGAAGAAAATATTTTAAATATACCATTACAAAATTGTCACATGATTTGAAGGGATTGAACAAGGTTTTTTTATTATTTAGTTAGGAATATATTGCGCCTTAGCATTTTAGTTTCAACGCGATTATTAAATCCTACTAAAACTAAATACATCAAAAAATACATGCTTAGGACATATGTCAATCTTATGTCAATAGGCGCGAAAGAGTTGGAAAAATGCAGCTTAAGTACATGCTGGATTTGGATATGCCAGGTCCTAAGAAGTCGAAATAAGTGCCCTAAAATTTACTTACTTATTAAAACTAGTAAAATGATGTAGACTATCGGGTCATGTCAGCCCTAAATGCTTCTAAATAATCAAACTAATCATGTTAAGTGTTCGATCTTAATATATATCCACAATCAAATCACTTAAACCTCTGGATCCCAAATTTTTGACTGACATAAAAGAATTATAATGGATAAATATCGATATAAAAAGCACAAAACATAAACAATTTAATTGGCGTGGATTTATGAAGTCGGGTAGTCGCTGTGGCGTAGTGGTAATGCGTTGAACTGCTACGCAGAGTGTCCGGGGTTCGAATCTCGGCACAGGCAAAATCATAAAGTATAAAAAATAATTTTTCTACACGGCACCACCTCTTGGCAGGCAATGGCAAACCTACAAGAGTAAAAATTGCTATGAAAAGCTTTTCACTCGCCGTTCGGATTCGGCATTAAACTGTAGGGCCCTTCCATTCATGTACAAATATAACACGCACAACATGAGTGGATGCGAAAAGCTCGGCCTAGGCCCTCCTTGGGCTGTTGTGCCATTAAAAGTAAGTAAGTAAAAAGTAGTCGAGATCCCTCAAAGAAATTGTGGTTGATTGAGCATGTTAGCAAATTTTTTTTTTAATGAATAAACATTTTATATATAATGTTCTTATTCTTAGCTAGTCTTAGACTATTTTATAGTATCATAGGAAGTATTTTATTTTTAACAAAAATTCTCAAAATTAAAAAAAATAATTAATTTTTTAAATATTCAAAAGTTTTTGACGTTGATTGCTCCCAGCGGCTGTAATACAGATCGCAGCAGCTCATAGCCAAAGCATTATTATTAAAGTTTGGGGAGTTTACTATACGATATGATAAAGTGTACCTCCAGACTACTGTTCTGGTAGCTACTTATTACACCCACTTGGGTGACGACTGTCTAGAATCCTGCTTGAGAACTAGACGGTTAAGAATTGGTGAGAAGTTTCCTTAACATATTAACCATTACATATTAATTAACGTTTCGCATGTTCTCACTCACTTTATTATAATTATTGAACGAAAACTAAGAAAAAAAAAGAAACATTCTTGTGCACCCGACTTGCGTTCCCACAATTAAACTTTAATTCCGGTCGTGACACTTTCAATTTTTTCCACCCACTCCCAAATTACTTCAATGAAAATCAAAAGTCCGCTCAAAACACCTTCCTATCTCCTCCAGAAACAAATCTCAAAACATAAATTTTCCGCGCAACATTGCATTAGACACTAAATATTAAACATACATTTTTTAATTGGTTATACATCAATTAACCCCAAAGAGGCAGACATATATAATTCAAAAAATACTGGAAGAAAAAAACAAAAAGCAAAAAGCTTTTGCGCGTATGGCCACAAAAAATATCACTGAACGCTTGCTGTCTGGCAGGCAACAATACATTATTAACACAGAACAATTAATAACTACAATGTTTTGATGAAAAGCATGAAATATGTAAAATGAATGAAAATGGAAATGGAAATGGAAATGAAAATATTATTTATTGCAACATTTGTTATGATTGCATTGAACTCTATGCACTTGAATGAAAAATAAAATGTGTTTTTAATTTTCACACACGCACACTCACGCACGGACATGATTCTTCAACGCTTTTCTCAGCTGCTGCTTTGCTATTTTCTCAACAAATTAACACATCATTTTTAATATACGACTTTAAAAAAGATGATCTACATAAAAAGAAAAGGGGCAATGGAAGGCAGGCAGGCAGGCAGGCAGGCAGGCCGGCAGCCAGGCATAATGTGAGAAGGGACTGGGTGGTGGAGAGATGGAATGTGGAGGGTGGCATGATAATTATGTCTGCCACTGTTGTTGCCTTTTGTATTTGTCTCTCAGTTTGCGTTTGTTCGTTCACGCTTTAAACTGTTTCGGAAATAAAAAAAAATAAATCATAAACATTTTCAAATGCATTTTTCTTTTTGTTTTTCAAAACAAACTGTGTTAGGGAAGTAATGGCTGGCTAGTATGTAGTAGCGAACTTGGATTGAGGGAATTGTTGTTGTTGCAGCAGCAACAAAGCAAAGTGGGAGGCAATTGCAATTGTATCATAGGCAAGTGCTGTAGCACATGTATTTCACTTCAAGCATAAAGTGTTAATTGAACAAATAGATATAAATTCAGGCAGACAGAGAAAACAGACAGACAGAAGAGAAGGGAGAAAGAGAGAGAGAGAGAGAGGGGGGCGATATATGTATAGTGAGACATACTACATAAGTGATATGATATATTTTCTGTTTGTTGTTGTAATATTTAATAGTGCATGGACATTTTTCACTCTAAAAATTACTGATTTCAAAGTACTTATATGCAAAAAGGGGAACGAGGGGTATTGTCTAGGGTTAAGCGTACATAAATATTTTTATAGTCTAAATATAATTTGAGAATTTTTATGTTTAAAAATACGTAGGTAGTACGTTGCAGTAATTATAAGAGACAGAACATTAAATTCTAGCAATTCAAATGAACACACTCAAGTTGAAAATATATACAAGAAAAAATAATTATAAAACTATATTTAAACACTACGGCTGCTGCTGCTGCTGCTGCTGCTGCTATTCTGATGAATATCTAAAGAGTTACTAAGGTAGGCAGGAAGGCAACCAGGCTAGCAAACAGTCAAGCAGGCAATGGGGCATTCACTCTAAAGAAATCAAATTCCTCAATGCACTTACACAAGTAAGTGTTGAACAGCAGTTGTTCTCATGATGTCATTCATAAAAATTCTTTAGGGGAGGTTAATTGAAAATGTTTTCTAACTACTCGTTCGTATAGAAATGTTAAGTTTCAATTGAAATTGAGAAAAACACGTAAAAGATCTTAAACGCCCCTCATTAATTAACCCTTAAGTGTTACTACACGAATTCTTGCCAAACAACTGCGCTTCATCTTTTACCGACCAATCTAACAAAAATCGTTTTAGTAATAATTATGAGAAATTTCCAGCAGCAGTAAATGAATGAATGAAAAGAAAAGTGTGTAAAAAATGTAAGTAAAAAAAAGATATTTCTAAAAAAGACCTAAAAAACAAAAGAAAAATACCGCAGAACGCAATATGCCAACTCGAAAACTAAGAACTTCCATTAAGGACATCACTTAGAAAATAAGTAAAAATTTATGAAAACTTGAAATGAATTCATTAAAAAAAACCCCATACATGATACAATACTAAAGGGTGTTTTTTCTAGAAGTGTGGTTTTCAATCTGGGAATATTTTTTTCGGAGTTAGTATTTTTGACAACTGTCACTCGATTTATGATCAGTTTGGTTTGCCATTTCATCATGAATAGACTTACGACTGAACAATGTTTGCAAACTATTGAAATTTATTATCAAAATTCATGTGAAAAAAGTGTTTCGCAAGCTACGTCCATTTAGCGACGAGGCTCATTTTTGGCCCAATGGATACGTGAATTAGCGGAATTACCGTATTTAAAGTAAGGCAATTCAGCAGCTACCAATGCAAAAAATTCACTTTTTGGTGCCGTTTATGGGCAAACGGTATCATTGGGCTGTACTTCTTCAAAAACGATGAAGGCCGCAACGTTATGGTCAATGGAGAAAGGTACCGTTCGCTTATAACACTTTTTTTGCCGAAAATGCTAGAATTGGACTCGACCGACATGTTGTTCCAACAAGACGATGCCACTTGCCACACTGCAAGCGAAACCATGCATCAGACAGTCGAATTTGGTGAGCAGTTAATCTCACGTTTTGGTGTAGTCCATTGGCCACTAAGATCGTGTGATTTGACCCCGTTAGACTAGCTATGTTAAGTTTCTTGTCTATAGGGATCAGCGAAATACGATTACTGCTTTGGAAGACAACACTGAACGCGTCATTTTTGAGATTCCGGCCGAAATGTGTGAAAAATGTGCCAAAATTGGACCTGACCTTCAGAATGGACCACTTGAAGCATAGCCGCGGGCAACATTTATGTGAAATTATCTTTCAAAAGTAAATGGCAGGAATTGATTTATAGATCCAAATAAAAATTTCATTGACTTTTGATAAATTTCTGTGTTTTTTTTTTCATTTTCAAAAATTTTCTAAACTCTTATAAAAATCACCCTTTACAAGATATAATCCATAATGAAACTCTTACTTCAGACAAATGAAATCAGGAAATATACAATATATCTTAGAATCATTAATCAGCATGACGTGTTTAAATACCAAACACAAAAAACTCACAAAGAATATATGTACTCAAATATGTGCATGATTCCATATAGAACAAGAAGGCGACCAAGAAAGCGAGAGAAAAAGAGACCAGTAAAATAGTAGACAAACTCAACATGATATTAGGGATAATCCCTTTAAGTACATTTTTAGGTTGTAGTTGTAGTTATTCTTTGAAGTGGTATGGTATGCTGCTGAGGTACCACAGCAAGTCGCTTCAAACAAATACTTATATACATAGTGTATTGTTTGATGAATCATTTCTTTATCAATTGTATCAACTATGTAATATTTTGTCAATATATGTGTAGTACTAAGGTATCCATAAGCTAAACGTCTTGATATTTGTATCTACAAGTAGTTAATCTTTAATTCATATTTCTTCGAATTTTATTTTTTTTGTTGGTATTTGTCATATGTTTAACATGAAAATATATTTATGTAATTGAAATGTCAATTAAATTGATAAGATTAACATGAAGCTTGATGACAGCACTGCAGAGATCTCAAAAACTATGCAAGTGATTGTGTAGTATTTATAGGTATGTATTGATCTCAAGGTTATTGGTAAAGGTTAATGTATAAAGAAAGACAAATAAGAACCTTTCAACATGTACTTACATACAATTTAAAATTTAACCAATATTCAGGAGATTAGGCTTGGCAATAAACTGAAAATGTAGAAAGAAAAAAAAATATAAAATAACATTTTGATATTTCTCAATATTTAAAGTAAAATCCGAACCTGTTCTTCGATTTTATCTAACAGGTCTGGATTAGAGGCCCAAGCTTGTAATATGGATAAAAATATGAAGGACTAACATAAAATGTGTTTAACTCAAGCTGTTTCAAGCCTCAGAGAGACTTATTTACTTGTCATAAAAAAGAGGAACAAAATTGATTAACAATAGCAATCAATAACAGCGTTGGTATTCTACGACACCAACATTTATTAAGCTCCGCCTAAATTGTATTATTTAATAATTAAAACAAATTTTACTAGGATATTTACACCTTTAATATGTACAAGAAAAAATGTTTCTTCGAAACAAAAATTTAACATCCCAACAATTTTCTGAGCTTCCCCAAAAAATGAGCTCTGCGGAGCAATTCTTCGTTAGAACTGATCAGATAATCCCAAGTGCAATTTCAATTTTAACATGCAATCCTCAGATTATTGCCTGATCTTCCAATAACTTTTCTTTTTATGGCACAACAGACCGCCGTGGCGGGACTAAGCCGAGCATTTCGCATACACTCATGTTGTGCGTGAAATAAGTATGCACGGTATTTGTATATGAATGAAGGGGACCTACAGTTTTATGCCGAATCCCAAAGGCAAAGTGAAAAGTTTTTCTTAGGCAATTTTTACTCTTCTCTGTGGTGCCTTGTAAAAACATTTTTCTCTCCTTTTTTTAATCTTGCCTGTGCCAAGATTTGAGCAGGCCAACTACACCACGGCAACAACCAACTACTATGTACTATACCAAGTACAGCAATTGGAATAGTACTTAGCCCCAATAAAACGTTAAATTCGAATAGTCCAACTTTTAGGCTGGTGCTCCAACCATTATAACGTCAAATGTCATTCAGCAAACCAAACTCCACTCTGACATTTGTAGTCCGGCTCGCAATATACTTCTCAGCTCCCATCATCAAAGGTTCTCAGCTCCCATCAGCAAGGGTAATTTCACTTCCAAATTATGTGAGAAAATCCACCAACTCGACTCGATGAAATGATAAAAAGCGTTAAAAAACGTTGCAATTAATTTGTCTCCAGTTAAGTAGTAAGAGAAATATCTCTCGAACCACATTGGTAGTCCCCATGGACTGAACTTGAAAGGGATCGGAGATATTCTTTCGATCCCGACTAACTTGTAGTATGAGATTCGACTTTTAAGCATTACTTATAGATAGCTAACTAACAAAGGAATCATCTAAATGGATTGGGAAATTTCTAAATGATTTTATCGAAGTTTGGACTTTCCAAATATTGAAAATATTTAGGAAGTTATCAATCGAAAGTAAGTAGAAAGAGAAGATGTAAAAAATTGCATGGGTGAGGCCAAAGGGTTCTTTTTAAACCCCATACTATGAAATTAAGTAGCTCATGGGCTAAAAAATATAATATATATAAAATGGATAGCATATTTACTTATCTGACTAGACAATTATTCACTCAGTTTTGACTGCATTATATTTTTCAGTACCGCAATTCTTTAGTGGTAATGAAAATAACATTCCCATTACAACTAAATTTTTAGTGGCAATGGCTAGAAAATAGTAAAGAGATATTCCACCCCATAATTTACATGAAAGAGAGTTAACAACGAATAAAAAAATTTGTATAGGTGAGAGAGGGACCTAATCCGCCTTTCCAGCTATACAGGGTTAAAGACTTGTGCGTTATTTTCTTCACTATATTATGTAAATTTGAAAATTCAATATATAGTATTAGCTATTTCTAAACTAATTAGACTATTCTTTTAATGGTGGGCACTGAAACTTCTATAAGGTTCTTTTCCAGAGGGAAGAGAATTGAGCAGTATATCTTCAGAAATATGTTTAATTTTTAGTACTTTACATTTAAGAATGTGCATTTACTCTTTTCGAGGGAGGGGTTTTTGGAAATACGAAAAAATTTTCCAAGCAAAAATCTGAATTTACTTTGAGTAGTTTACAATTATTACAAGAAATATGGTCAAGAAACCCGTTAATATATTGAATGAGAATTAATTACTTATTCAATTCAAGTTAATTCTATATTTAAATTTTCCAAAGTCATCAGCAGTTCGTTTCGAAAGAGTTAATCTTATTTCTACTGGCGTTGATAAGCTAACTTCTTGTAATCTTTAACAATATTCAACAACCAGAAGTACCAGATTCAATTTTTCTCATCATCGTAATCCCAATCTCATTCGTATAACTTTTCAATTCCTTGCTACCAACTTGGAGCAGGAATTTTCTGGCTGGTTCCTGCTGGAGAGCTCAAACACTTCCCTTCTGTGATGTATTAAAAATGCCTGAAATTAAAAAACCAGATTAGCTCAACAAAATTTATTTGCGTAACGTATTTGCTTGACAAAAAAAAAAAACAATGCTCACTACTACGATTGCACAAAGCCCAGTCAAAGCTGAAGCGGGTTGCGCATTACACATGGTAAATCCCAAAAGTGCGTGTTTGTAGTCGAATTTCAAATGGATTCTCTACTCTACAATTTTAACTACCTACTTGGTTTTCTTTCACACAATTTTACAAAACCGAAAATACACGTAATTTGCTAGCTTTTAAGGGTGGTTCTGTTCACATGCAAGGACTTAAGAATTGCATGTAGACGTGAAGTGAATATGGGTACACTTTTTTTTATCCCTCATCTGGGACAATTTTATTATTTGGACAAATGCAAACGACGATCGATCATTTATTTTAATTAGCAACAGTGTCGATTGCATTTCTCACTTCTATAGAAACTGAGGGGGGGAAAAGAGAAAACTATTATAAACGCTATAGTTTTGGAAAAGGGATTTTTTGTTTTGTATTACAGTTTCCCTTAGTGTTGAGATTTTTCACTACTGATTGTATCCTTTGTTATTTGAATAGTTGCAGCACTTAATTTTTTTTATTGTAAAATATATTTCTCTTTTTTTTAATATTTTTTTTTAACTAAACGTAACGAATTTAAAGAGCAACTTCAATATCTACTCTTGACACTTACACTTTATTAGAATTATGAGGCAAGCAAATGCACGTATGTAGCAGATTTGCCTGCTGCGTCACATCACATCATTGAGACCGCGTTTGTGATATCACAGGCAGTTGGGCATATGCCTCTTTGTGCTACTCGTTAGAGTCTTTGAAGTGTTTATCCTTTCGAAACTCTAACGATTAATCTAAGCGCATTGATGGCTCGCTCATATGTTCTCAATTTCAAGTGTGTTGATTACTTTAATGTTAGGTAATATTTCATTTAAATAAAAAAATAAAATAAAATAAAACAAATCGAAAGTGAAGAAGTTCTATCGAATTACAATGAACATGAAAGATACATAATTTTTTTACAATTTCTTACTTGCATTAGCCGAAGTAATTTATCATTAATTAATGTTAAAAATGTTTACAAATTTTCGAACAAGTTAAAAAAAAATGCAATTAAAATGTGTTAGGGAGAGGAATTATCATCAACAGTTTCGTATTGAAACTTGCCCAGGGAAATTCTAATAATTCAGTTTTTCTTCTATGTTCCAAAAAGTATACATCGATAAAAATTGCATTCACATATTTAAAAGTTGATTGAAATTACAGATACATTTCTTCAATTACCTATATGCATGCAAACTAAAATACTCACCGACTGACTGAAGTCAAGGCAGCTGCCAACAAACTAGAAAATGAAATAGGTGTTAAACACATATCACCATAATCAATGTCATAAAATACTTGAAAAACTATTAAAATAAAAACTACAAAGTCCCACCTAATAGTACATAAGTAAATTTGAAAAAAAAGACAAAGAAAAAGGAAAACGAAAACGAAAACAACTTATCAAAAAATTAATGTGACTTGAAGCACTTAAAGACGCAATTAATTGGAAAATTTATTTTGTTAGAAATGATAAGGGACTCGACAAACAGCAACACCAAACATAAATTGACTGCTTTCAAAAAACGGTCACCTATCACAAAAAAATATAATAAAAAGAAATAATACAAAACACAAAACAATTATATTAAAGAGCACTTACAAAAATTAATAAAAAAAACAACTTCAAAAAATATAAAGGTGCCTGCTCAAACGAGAAGTAACTTCTAGCAGTTCCTATGTTTGCATATTTGTAATAAAAAAACAAATAAAACATATACAAAGCTAATATACCATATGTAGTTATGAACGGCATACCATACATACAGAAGAGTAGGGTGCTCTTTACTTCATCTTTTTTGAAACGCATAAAAATATGCAAATCAAGTAAAATTGCTGTTGATTTTGTTGAACTATGAATCACAGATTTATCCCTTTGCAAAACCATAAAAGAAAATAAAATAGTATTTTATGACATTTGCTTAACGCTTAAATTTACATTTCTAAGAAATACATACAGGAAAGTTACTTCAATGCCTTTTTTAAACCAGTGGAAATGGAAATGATGCCGAACGTTTTTCAAAGCACATTATTTGTAGTATACTTCGTTTTTTGTCAGTAAGAAAAACTTCCCATTATTCCAGTTTCTACTTTTACTGCACAGTTCCTTAATTTAAATTATTTATTTTAATTAGTGCAATCTAAACTTTGACTAAGGACGTCCAATATAGCCTCGCATTGAGGTAAAAAAAAAAACAGAAAGGAAATCTACAAATTTGACGACAGCAGAGTTACTCCTACAGGGTTAACAAATAAGAAAGACCTCCATTGATTTTCAACGGCCAACATATTCCCCAACATACTTAACCTCCATTTCAAAGCTGTAACCCCCTTGCACATTAAATTTCCCATAAATAAATTTTGTTTTTTATGAAATGTGCTCCCAAGGTGACCTTAGAGGGGTAAAATGTGTAGGACCAACTTCCATTAATTTTTGCTCTCCAACATTTTTCCCGATATACTTACCCTCCATCTCTAAACATTTACAAAAATCCCATACAGGAATTGCCCATAGAGGATTGAAATGTAAGACCGCCCTCAATTATTTTTAACTTTCCAATATTTTTCCCGAACATACTTACCCCTCATCTCGCACTCTTACGGGGGCTCCAAACACAAAAGTAGCTGTTTTGGAAATGGGCTCCAAAGTGATCTTAGAGAAGTAACATGTAAGAACGACCCTCTATTACTTTTCAACATTTTTCCCGAACGCACTTAACCCCATCTCTAAACCTTAAGGTGGCTCCCATAAAAAAATAAAGTAAAAACCAATAGAAAAATAATTTTATTTCATTTTGTATTGGAGGGTTGACTATGGGGGTAAGTACGTTCATGGACAATGTTGGAGAGCAGTCGGGTGACTTATCGATTTTCATAAAAATTGCAACTTTGTTGCAAATATGGGGTAAAGTATGTTGGAAAAAAATGTTATGGAGCGAAAAATTATTGAGGTCGGCCCCTTTAGGATCACCCAGCAAGCACGGGGAGTCTATTTCCTTAAAGGTAGGATATGAAGGGTAAGTATGTTGGGGGGAAAACTGTTGGTGATTGAAAATTAATGGCGATCGCTCTTACATTCTAACTCTCTGGGATCACCATGGAAACACGGGGAGGTATGTAGGTCACCTTAAGCATTGGAGACGGAGGGCAACTACGTTGGGCAAAAATATTCACCATTGAAAATTAATTTATGTCGGTCTTACATGTTAACCCTCTAGAAGTGAATTAGCTGTCGGCTCACCCAACCGACCCGAATTGTTTGACTCTTTTCAGCTTTTTGGTACTAATCACTAGAACAATGGTTTTATTCCCTCTCATGAACTTGTTGTATCCGAAAGAGTTATTCGCATTTAACAAATCTATTCAAAGGAAATAATTGTTTTAAATGAATAAATGTTAACGATGACTTACTATCCCAATGTAAAGTCAGCGCTTTCGCATCGTTCTTATGGGTAGTGTACTTCAACTTTCTACCGCTGGGTAATTGCTCGTACGAGTACGCTCATTCACACAGATACTTTTTTTGAACAGTTGAGAGTAAGAGTGAAAAAGAGAGAGTGCGTGTTAAAACGCAAATCTCTTGTGACAACATAAATAAAAACATGATTTAATAGTGTACCAAGGATCAACAAACAAAAAAACAGAAAAAGAATAGAGCAGCGGCCGGATCAGCATGAAATTTACAACTGGGATTACAAGCGCACAGCGGCCGCTGACAGCGACTGGCACGCACTCGGAGTTTGAAGCGAAAATCAAAGTGAATCGAAGTAAAGTAAAATGCCGATATGCTTGCGCAAAGATTTTTGCTCATGCGCAAGGGGTAAAACAATGAGGGAATAAAAAAACAAACACTATGATTAGCCTGATGTAGCAAGCAAGGCGACCGGAAATGGGATGTGCTGCACTATTTTTATTATTATTATTATTTTTTTTTTTGAAAGTAACAATTGAATTTAGTTTTTTTACATATTTTTTTAGGGACGGATTTTGCACGTTTCAATGAATGTGCAATAAATTCCAATTTTGTTGTTTTTTTTTCTCGAATTTTAATTAAGGTCGTTGATCAAAGAACGACAACAAAAAACATAATAATATTGCGCATCGGAACATGACACAGAATTGAGTGTTTGTATCAATGGATAAATAATACAATGACGTCAAGTAGGGGTAAAATTGTTGTAAAAAAAACGAAATGTTTCCATATTCAATATAAATGCATTTCAAAATCAAAAATTTGTTCTACTACTTGTCGGCGGCATACGGGCCAACCACTAGAGGTCATCGTGAACTTCCTGTCCCGCTAGCGAAGCACAGGAAAAATGATTGATGATGCAGCGCTGTACGCTCTCGCATCTTAAATCGCCCTGAGATTATGGTGCCCTTTGTACAAAACGTTAATACATAAACTGAAACATGAGTTGAAAGAATTAATCTGTAACGCATTTTCATAGACTGCAACTGCAACTGCAACACTGGTACAGCACAGTGGTGGTGGAGTGCCAATGTTGCATGACAATTATACGACAATGTTCAGCTTAATCCGCTGAGAATCGTGTTGCAAAAATGTCACACACTCATATATTACTCGATGAGTGAATGTAAGAGATTATTACATACATTACGCATACACATACAAATACCTACAACAAACATTAATAGCCTCGATTCCCTATACTCATGTACATATGTAAGTAAAGTACTCCTCGTATGTATGACATTATCCTACTTGTGCTGTTGCGATTGTATTTGGATTTGTGAATTTTTCAAGAGTTTTCAAGAGATTTTATATGACATTAATACTCGTACAGCATGCAACATAGATATACACACTCTTACATACCTACATACACTCATTGAAATATATTTATCTGTATGTAAGAGTATGTGCATGTTGCAAGCTACGCTTGCTGCTTTTAGTAGGTGTTATACTCACTCTCTCCACAGCCTTACAAAAATTACTCTTCCTGCCTGTATTCCCATAAGGGCATTTGCGAAAACCTATAATTGTTTTGTGCGTTTTGGGCTTGACCTAAATGACCATTAACTGAAACGTGTCAGAAATGTTTTATACACCGAGGCGAAGAGATAGTGAAGGAAAACAGAATGAGAGGGAGAGAGAGATTTAACAGGAGCTTCTTAAATCATTGTTGCAAAACACCGTGGGAACATATTTTTTGAAGTATGTTTGTAATTTCGCCATGCATGGAGTGGTCACGGTCACTTTACCTTTAATTTTTCTTTTCACAGTATTTTAAATTTACTATTTACCACGATTAATACCAAGAGTGTATGTTCTCGAATCATATCCGAGCTACCCGACAGCCCGACACCGTGTGACCATTGACTGAGGTAGAAGATAAGAGCTCTAAAATTGATTCATTGCATTCAGCAACTATTACAAATGAAGGCTTACAATCCTTTCGCCAGTTGTAAGCAAAATGGAGGCCAATGTCACTTACAACGTTTTACGCGGCCTTGATAGAGAAATTGGGGGTGGAGAAAGGAGTGGTGGAGAGAGGAGTGATGGAAAGATTAGGTTGGTAGGTAGAGTGGGTGATGGGTGCTCTCAACACTAAAGAGAGGTGCCGGAGAATGTTTTTGGGGCTGTAAAGAGAGAAAGGTAGATGGAATACAAAGGATAAGCGCAAAATGGGAGGAGACAGGAGTAATGGAAAGATTAGCGATAGAGATCACTCTTCATGAGAAGAGTGCCGGAAAACGTGATGAAAGTGGAGCAAAAGGATGTGAAGAAAGAATTTATAGAGAGGAGCGAGAGACATCGTCGAAAATGTAATTAGACAGGGAAAGCAAAGGGAGTAAAGAGTAAGAGTAAAGAGTGTAACGGACAGAAGATACTATGTATAAGAGGGACAGAAGATACTATGTTTAAGAGAAGTCTATGTATAAGATAAGTCTACAGCTTGAATTCCTAATTTTTCTATGTCTTCCGGTCCCAGCATTATTCACATTCTTTTAAATGAAAAGCCTCCTTTGAATACATAATATTGTTCAGTGAAAATCTTCTAACTTTTTTTTATTGGCACAATAGCCCATGGAGGGCCTAAGCCGAGCTTTTCGCATTCACTCATGTCGTGCGTGTTATATTTGTTCATGAATGGAAAGGGGCTTACAGTTTTATGCCGAATCCGAACAGCGAAGTGAGAAGCTTTTCATAGGAAAATTTTATTATTTTAGATTTGCTATTGCCTGCCAAGAGGTGGTGTTGTGTATCAAAATTGTTTTTTCTACTTTTTGTGATGACCCCGGATATTCGAACGCCGGACACTCTGCATAACAGTCCAACACACTACCACTACTCCACAGCGACCATGTTCAGTGAAAATAATGACTTGTAATTCTAGTTTAACTTATAAGAATTTTTTAAATAAAAGATCTATGACAAAGATCATTGATAAGGAATCGTGGCAGGTTGCGAGACTATCGTATCATCATCTGGCTGTTCTATGAACGTGATTATTCTTTTGACATTAAAGCGGTAAATGAAAATATGTTTTATTAGTTTCTTCTTAAATCAAAAACAAAAAGAAAATACTTTATAAATGATTTTTTAATTTATGAGTTTTCGATTAAGTATGCACATTTTTTTCACCTTTTTTCAAACAATAATCGCACGCTTTTTCCTCTAATTTACTCTTTCAAAACTCTCACTACTCAAACTACTATTAAAGACGCAAATTATAGAGGTAAACTAAGTATTAGGTTCGGTAAACCACACTTAATTGAACCTCTTTTGGTTGCATAGCCAATTATGTCTGTCTCAAAATCTTGATTTTTAAGTTCAAATTGTTTAAAAAAAAATCCTGGGCTAAATTATGTCGATGCAATCAACCACGAATTACTGTAATCAAAGGAGTCAGTAGCTATCAGCAAACGGCAGAAAAGGGTTCCCTTGTTAAAACTAAATGCAGTTGCTTTCGCTTAATATAATCAATTGAGATTTTTTGTAGTTGATTAATATGATAAAAAAAAGCCAACTAATTCAAATGCAATATGTCGCAATATTTCAAATAGTAAAGTGTCAAATGTGCACATTTTCGAATAGTAAATAGAAACATGGAGAGAATGTTGCAGCAAGTAAGCGTTGCAAGGCGAGAAAACCGCAACTGTTTTCAAATTAATTTAAATTTTTTTCCTTTGCTTTGTTTTTTTCATGTACAAGCGTTGCGTTTTGTTTACATTGACACAAGGATATGAGCGAAGGGTTCGTCTTTTTTGCTTTAACATACGAGCTGATATTATAAAAACAACAACATTTAAATCTCTCATACCACGCCACGCCTACACCTTCCTTCCTGGCTGCCTGCCTGCTTAACTAGCTTCAACAATTAATAATGGTTGCACATTGCGGATATTATGCAAATATTTACTTAGCGCAAATGATGACGAGAACGATGACGTTAGCGCTGACGATGGCAATGATGTTGAAGGAATGGAATATGATGATGATTATGAGAGCAAAGTAAGTAGAGAAGCGTTCATGGCAAAAGTGAGGGTGCGGCCTGCCTCTGCTGTCCATTCCAAACGAGCTCATGACGACGACGATGATGATGACATTTTATTCTGCATTTTGCTTACGACTACAACGCGAGCAATGTGCAATTTGCATAGAAGATTTAACCTGATGTTTGCATAAATTTCAAAATTAAAATTATTTTCCCGAGCACAGCGACATATGTGAGCGGGCGTAACGCTCACCACTTCCCCCTGTCACGCTGTTTCTTTTCTATTCATGTGCCGGGTAATTTTTCATTTCTGCTGATTACAGTTTGGGGTAACAATTATGAAAAGTAAGCATGTAGTGGTGATGTTGAAGGTTGGGCGGGTGAGAAGGTAGTAGCTGTAGAGCCTCAGCGGTCGCTGTACCTCTTTCTTTCTTGTACTCATTTTTTAACTACTGAACAACAGCTACAACAACAAAAATATTATTCAAAAAGTAATTATTTCGAGATGAATATGAACAATCAAAGCAGCAGCGCCACTCACTCACTCACACACCAAATGCATGTAAAACCGAGGTTTGAAACAAAGGATGCAAACGCAAATGCAACACACGGGGCAACATTCTGTACGAATACGAGTATGTCACCCTTAATGCGAGTCAGAGTCATTCTTTGTTAGATGCAGAAGTAGCACCGCAGCAGCAGCTGTTGCCCTTGTTGCCTTTGACATATCGACTCGCTTTCATGTGCAATATTAGCTCACTTTGATACCTTTTCCGGTGCGCTGCTGCACGCCAATATGAGCAATACGCCGAGCATCCGTCAAATCAACGCTCAACTTGAAACAGAACTAAACGAACAATGATTGTTGTTTACATGTGCAATAATTATAAATTTTCACTGTAATTGCTAAATAAATCACTGTCAGATATGCGTTTTTTGCTTTTGGTTTTGTTTGAAGTGAAACAATAAAAAAGTCATTTATAGTCTACATCATATGGGTACTGTGTGTTTAATTATGTGAGTGTAAGGACAAAATGTTATTGTTGTATTTAAATTTAAAGGAATTGCTTCATTGTTCTACTCAATAATATATGATTATTCATTTTATAGCATACTTTTAGGTGGACATAAAGCAATGGAGAGTTTTAATCACTGTTAAAAAACATATCTTTCAGTGGTAACCAGGTGGGTAACGAATCGAAGAAAAAACTGATGGGTCCATCACTTTCGAAGACATCCGTCCTATCGAAAAATATATGATAGAAAGACTGAAATCGGGCAAGCA
The DNA here is from genome assembly GCA_958295655.1 of Palloptera scutellata. Lineage (NCBI taxonomy): Eukaryota > Metazoa > Arthropoda > Insecta > Diptera > Pallopteridae > Palloptera > Palloptera scutellata. The sequence continues at coordinate 10,636,431 of OY282452.1, read as the reverse complement.
ATATGCCACTTAAGCACTATATTCATTAGAAATCGCCTTAATCAACCACCTAGGCAACTGTAAATAGAAAACATACGCATTCCGTATAGTTTAAGTACATGCATGAGATGAAATTCCGACTGACGACTCAACATTGATTGTACAAGAATATTGGGTTTGAGGTAAACTCCATATATGGCATCTGTAACGATGAAGAAGAAACATCATATTTGTTGAGGGAACAACTAGAGCTTTTACTTTCTGCACAAAAATGAACTAACATTCATAAACCCAGCTTTGACTTGGGAGGGACAGGATTGAATTAGTTAGTCGAGCTAAAAAACAAGACAGAAATAATGGTTTTACAATATATTTCATATTTCGCGTTGTACTTAATGCTTATAACCTCCAAAACAATAGAATAACATAATATACACTCTATTAATCTTTTCCTTTATCCCTTTTCAGCCTTGATCTTTTGTTCAATCAACTACTTTTATACTTATTTTTCAGCTAATTATTTTTCGTCTATCTATTTTTCTTAACTGCTCTCTACTTCCCCTCCTCCAACGTTCTTCAATCGACTCTCCACCTCTCCCCTTCGTCCTACGCCGAGAATAGGGATCTATCTTCCTTTCTTTCTTCATCGTTACTACTCCTTCCTTCACCACATCTCTCCACTACTTTGCCAACCTACTTTTCAACACCCTCATTCCATTCCTATTTTCCCCGCATCCAAATCTCCATTACTTGTCTCATTACCAATAAACCAAACATTTTCTCCACCAATCTTCTCATCACTACTACATGTTTACCACTACCTCAGTCTCCACCTTTCCATGAACCTCTTTCTCCACCAACTCCTTTTCTCCACCAACTCCTTTTCTCCCTTTTCTCTTAATAAACTTCTTTCTTATGAATCTCTTTATCATCAACTTCCACCAGTCCCTTTCTTCTCGATCCCCTTCTCGACCCACTCCTCTCATCACTTATTCTTCTTTTATTTAACTCTACCACCACTTTTCAACACTTTCCTCTTCTCATCACACCTCTTCTCTCGACCAACTTCTCTTCACAACTCATCCCTCCACTACCCTCTCCCAACCATGTTTTCTCTAACTAGGGTTACCAGCTGCTAATTGGGCTTCACCTGAACTATATCGGAATTTTTTCAGCTTTCGCCTGTACATTAAAAAGGATTTTTAAACGCAAACAAGAATTTAACTTTTTTTTACTTGAATGATCAAGCTGATAGTCAGTGTTGCCCACCATTTAATGTTGCAATTACATAGCCAATGCATAAATATTTTCAACATTTTAAATTTGTTTAATGTGATATTTACTCAAACTTATCAGTGATAATTTCATCTGGACATATTTCTGAATGTCGGGACTCTGGACATGACTAAAAATCTGAACAATTCAGACGAATTACGTTCATCTGTGGCAATCTCTCTCCGTCTCTCTTTTCCCAACTGTCCCTAATTTTGAATTAGAAAGAAGAAACTCATCGTGAGTTTGTATTATTGTAATCTCATTAAATAGTTCTTGTTATGCATTAAAACCAATTAACAGAAAAAGAATTAAATCAATAGTATGAATACTTTAACTTAAATAGAAAACAATTAATACAATAGTAGATTCATATCATCTTATCATTAATTACTGTTAAATTAACAAATGTGTCTATCGTTTTTCTATGTCTTCCAAATTACTGGCTGAGTAACCCGAGGCACTTCTTACAGCTTAAAATGATTTCCATACATTTCAATTGTTGCCTTCTTAATCAGTCAAATAAATGTCTAACGCATTGAAATTTTCTGCATATGAGAAAAAGTGTGATCTTTTTCATCTACTTAATCTTGAACCTTTTACATTTTTCTTATATTCTCAGATGTAAAGTCTTCAACTTTTCAACACATCAACACACAATATGTAGGAATTAATTTTCAACTTTTTACAATAATAATAAGATTTGCTGCTTAAAAATGTGGCACACTGAAATACGTGAATAACTTAAAAAAAAAAAATTTTTTACATTCGCACACATGAAAGTGAAATAAAAGTAAAGAGCAAGCAAAAGTATCACTTAAAAAAGCAAAAATCATTATGCAAAAGCAAAAAGAAAAACCCTAAAACACAAAAAAGAGAATATTTAAGCAAGCTCCAACGCTGAGCTCTTAAGTGCGCCGATGTCGTCGTCAGTCAGTGATGGCAAATGTGTCGCCTGTCAAAGTCAACAGCGGAAAAGATACAAACATAACTCGTCCAACGTTGCATTGCATACATGATGGATGCAGCGAAAGTAAGTGAAACAAATAGATGACATCATCATCATCATCATCATTGTGGTCGTCGTTGTCAGAAATATCGTCAAAAACCACAGCATCAGCAAAGCAAAAGCCAACAGTGAGCAATAGCAGCAGCAGCCAGCAATCATTGTCGACATCTTTGTCAGCAATATGCAATCGTCCATCCATCCATTCATCCATCCCTAGGACCATTCATTCTCATACACACTAACCATTTGCTCTTTGCACATTGCACGCATTGCATTTGAGTTTTGCAAGTAATATTGCAAATAATAATAATGAAAAAAAAAACATTGGAAGTGTTGCACTGCCGTAGCAGCAGTGGTAGCAGAAGAAACACCGCGTCCCAGCAGCAGCAACATCAGCCACCACCAACTCTCGAGTGCTCATGTTTAAGTAATACGGCCAATAAATGTCGTTCACTCGTTCAATCTTTTCAAAGTTTTTGAAGCAGCAGCATTCGCTGCATGCAGTACATTTACACGACACTGACTGCCGCGTTGCACTGCTTCTTCGTCTTCGTCTTTTTCTCTTCTTTTTGTTTTTCCTTACAATAACACAGCGATGTATTGCAAAATTTATTAAAATGAGGTAAAGTGGCAACACACTTTGGTTTTCGTTCGTTGCGTTGCTGCTGCTGCTGCTGCTGCCTGGTCTCGAGTGTATCTCAAGTGCAGCTCTCGTTTATTACTGCTCTGTAGTTTCTTTTTTATTGTTGTTGTTTCTTTTCTCATTTATTCTTCCTTGCTGCAGTGTTGCAGTGCATGTGTTGTTGTTGTGCCTGTTGTTATTATTGGCCTGTGACTTTACGTATATGTGCCATCGTTCGTAGAATATGGTTTCAATTTTCTTTGCATATTTTTTTTTTTCTTTTATTATGCCTCATATTCAAACACTTTCAATTTTCAATTTTTATGTTGCTGTTGTTTTTGCTGTTGTTGCAACTCAATTGCTATTTAAATATGTACTTATATTCGTTTTTTCAGCCACATTTCGATTGTTAGTTTTTTTCTCTCTTTTAATGAGCTTGTTGAGATTTATCAAGATTTGGATTTTTAAAGCAATACGCCTATAAGTAATTTTTGTATATACATGCACAATTTATCGTTTTTGTTGTTTTAATGTACTTAATACACGAGTAGCTTATGGTTTAAAATTTATTTTTAATATTTTCATAAACTCAATGTCAGATGGTTGTATTCATCCATTAAATATATGGACGTGTAATCTAATAAACTAAAGTATATTCCAAGATTTTTAAACAATAAAATCTTTAAAACTCAGTTGACTTGTCGTCTGACCTGTCAATCAGTTAAAAAACAAATCTTTCAAATATAAACTAACTTTTGTGGAACAAAATATACAAACTTGTTCCTAAGATTATTAGTCCCAAACTCTTTGAAAGTGATCGGACTAATCAATATATCAACATAAATTATGTTTAAATAATAAAAAAATTCAAACGGTTCTTATGATAATAAATTCCAAACTCAAATAAAAAGAGAAATGACATATCGTCTTTTAACAAATTTTTTTCAAAAAATTAAACTAACTTTAATGGAACCAAGCTGTTTCTAAGTTAATAAATTCCAAACTCTCCACAATCTCGCCAAAAAAAACTGGTCTAAAAATTTAATATAATTTTTATAAAACCATATTTCCCGACAAGAACTTACTTTACTTTTAATGGCACAACAGCCCATGGAAGGCCTAGGCCGAGCTTTTCGCATCCACTCATGTTGTGCGTGTTATATTTGTACATGAATGGAAGGGACCTACAGTTTAATGCCGAATCCGAACGGCGAAGTGAAAAGCATTTCATAGGCAATTCTTACTCTTGTAAGTTTGCCATTGCCTGCCAAGAGGTGGTGCCGTGTAGAAAAATTATTTTTTCTAATTTTTGATTATGCCTGTGCCTAGATTCGAATCCCGGACACTCTGCGTAGCAGTTCAACGCACTACCAATACGCCACAGCTACCACGTACTAATTAAAACTAATTAAAAGTCATATGATTTGTCGTCTGACTTTGCAAAAAATTTCAAAAATCTAATAACCAAATACTTTTTACACTGTGCCTACGATATTAAATTCCAAGAAAGTCACATGACTTGTTTTCTGATTTGTCAGTGTTATAAAAATATCTTCCAAAAATAATTAGCTTGACTTCAATTAAACCAAAAGTTCTTATAATAATAAATTCTAATTTAAAAGTTACATGACTTATCATCGTATTCATGTACAAATATAACACGCACAACATGAGTGGATGCGAAAAGCTCGGTCTTGGACCTCCATAAGCTGTTCTGCCATTAAAATAAATAATAATAATAAAGAAAGACTTGTCATCGGACCTGTCTCTCTTTAAACAAAAATTCCCAAAAACTAAACTAACTTTAATGGAACCAGCTGTTTTTAAATTAATAAATTTGAAACTCTTACAAGTTGCCAGACAAGTCCCAATTAAAAAAATTGAATCTAATATCTACTGCAATTATTATCAAACTCTTTAAAAGTCATAAGACTTGTCGTCTGACTTCCCATTCTCAAAAACAAAAGAAGAAATCAAATATCCGCACTGTTCCTAAGGTAATAAATTCCAAAGACTTTAGAGTCGGATAACTTTTTTCTGACTTGTCAGTGTTATAAAAGATATTTTAAGATATTTTTTGACAAGTCAGACTTAAAAAAAAAACAATTTATCTAAAAATTTTATCAAAAGTTAATGAATCCATTAATATCTAATGCAATTATTATCAAAATCTTTAAAAGTCATAAGACTTGTCGTCTGACTTCCCTATCTAAAAAAAAAGAAGTAATCAAATATCCGCACTGTTCCTAAGGTAATAAATTCCAAAGACTTAAGAGTCGGATAACTTTTTCTGACTTGTCAGTGTTATAAAAGATATTCTGAGATATTTTTTGACAAGTCAGACTTGAAAAAAAATCAATTTGTCTAAAAATTTTATCAAAATTTAATGAATCCATTAATATCTACTGCAATTATTATCAAACTCTTTAAAAGTCATAAGACTTGTCGTCTGACTTCCCGATCTCAAAAAAAAAAGAAGTAATCAAATATCCGCACTGTTCCTAAGATAATAACTTCCAAAGACTTAAGAGTCGAATCACTTTCCTTCTGACTCGTCAGTGTTATAAAAGATATTTTAAGATATTTTTTGACAAGTCAGACTTGAAAAAAAATCAATTTGTCTAAAAATTTTATCAAAATTTAATGAATCCATTAATATCTACTGCAATTATTATCAAACTCTTTAAAAGTCATAAGTCTTGTCGTCTGACTTCCCGATCTCAAAAAAAAAGAAGTAATCAAATATCCGCACTGTTCCTAAGATAATAAATTCCAAAGACTTAAGAGTCGAATTACTTTCCTTCTGACTTGTCAGTGTTATATATAAGATGTTTTTTAGAAGTTTAGTAGAAAAATTTCTATAAAACTGAAAAACCCAGTTCCACTGCTGTGGAATCACAGAAAATATTAATTCCAGCTATCTATAAATGTGCCTTTATATTAGTTGACTTGAAGCATCTGACTTGTCTTCTGACCAATATCAATCTTCTAACCCATATATTTTACTAAAATCAATAAACTAAATTCAGCTCCAGGAAATTCTCTTCTTTGAGGAACCTAAGATGTACTAAGTCAATTGGCTTGTCTTCTGAACTTTGTAAGTCATTTTTTCCAAGAAAAATCCGTTAACAATAAAATTCGGAAGCCAAAAAAGCTTATGAAAACTGAAAAAGCTTGAGAGCTATCCAAACTTTATGTACCATACATAAGCTTCAACTTAATTTCTAAAGGTACATCAACCTGACCTAATCAGCTGACTTGTCTCCTGGGCTATATAAAAGATTCGTCTCAAGAAAACTTGTCCTAAAATGTAAGAACCTGGAATAAATTGTTGTTAAACTGTATTGAAAACATAAACTTCAAATCAATTTCAAAAGCTTTTTTTACACTGGCTGACTTGTTTTTTAATTTTAGTCAATCAACCAAACTAACATAAATGTTGAATAAAGTAATCAACGAAAGATTTACTGATAGCTTAACTGTCTAAACTGGAGCTCAAAATATTAAATTAGCTAACCATGTCAGCTAAAAAAAAAATATTGGTCTCAGTTATCTGAAAAGTCAGATAAACAGTACAAAAACAGTTTTAAAAAATAAAGTTATTCTGAGAGTATCGCTAAAATTGTTATCATTTGTCGAATATAAAAACTAATAAACTATAAGTACTTTGGAATTTTTCCAAACAAGAACCCCATTCAAGCAGTCAGTTAGTAAAAAAATGAGCAGCACTTGTAATATGCTACCATAAACTAATTAAATTTTATTAGATTTTCGTGCTAAATGAATCCCCACCAACTCACCCCACTTGAGCTCGTATTACCCGCCTGGTCTGCTTGTCGCCATACACACACACGCATTCGTTGAGTATGCTCCAATTTTTAGTTTTACAGCCTTAACACTTAACTGACCAAACGTCACTTGAATGCATCCACACACCACACATCATTCAATGCAATGCGATCATGTTGCCAACAAAATAAAAATAAAACTATAAAAATATATTCATATATTGTAAATGAGTACGAGTAAAACAAAACTGTGGGTAAACTTTATTGTTTTCTTGTAAAAACGTCACGCATAAAAGGCTGTTAAAAATGAAAAATATGTTGGAAAAAATGGTCACATAAAAATATTAACTATAAATTGGCATGTATGTACGTAACTAAAACCGCGTCATGTACTCGTACTCATATGTAAATGTCATAACATAAGTATTTTTGCTGAAGTTGTTTTTATGTAGGTAGACTTTTTATAACCCAAATTTTTACGTCCCAGCCAGACGAAGAAAGAAGAAAACATGGAGACTGAGCTAATGATTTTCTGGAGAATGCATGCTGAATTAATTTTTCGTTTTAGCTATGGTCACTTTGTTGGATCCACACCGCTGGTCAATTATATTTTTTTTTTTTTGTTTTTGTTGGGGTGCTTAACATTTTTATTTTTACAACTTATTATAAAAAATTTCAGGGTACAAGTGTTTTCTATTTTCAATGGAATATGCCGGCTAAAGTGTCTTTGACATTTTTGGTTTGAATCCACGATGATTTTTATTGGTTGGTAGTTGCAAAACAAATGGATGCAGTAGTTAAGAACTTCGATTGTTTCTTGTATCCGCATTTGCGATTTTATGACCTGTAGTTAAAAAGACAACGCACAGAGAGAAGGAACACTTTGCTTGCATTGTACCTCTGCAGGTAGCTGAGCCATTAATCAAACCAACCTACAACTTTATATATGATCTTGACATTTAAAATACTCTGGTCCCCTGTAAAACAGAAGTTTTCTTCGTGATCACAGAAGCGTAATGTGTAAGTGTAAACTACTGCGTAAAAAAACAGAGTTCAATTCTCAGATCAGACGAAAATCAAAATAGAAAATATCGGAACCGCTAATAGAAGCTAGATTCATGTATTTATCATGTATTCTCCCTCTTCGGACAACACTAAATGAGAATAATTTCTAATTTCTACCAAGAAAAATTGAACTTCGATTACTTTATATTGAAATAAAAAATCCTAAGATTAGAGTTACCTAAGTACGATGTGTTTGGACCGATTTTTAATGTTGGAACATCTTCTGAAACCAAAACTAATTTTTTTTTCAGAAAAATGATAGGATTGTGTCTTAGATGAATATTTCATACAGGGTCCCAGGGATGAGGGACTCGTAAATCGCAACTCCTACAATGAGCCGGTCATTGAAGCTACATATTACATACTGTAGTACAAAATTTGGGAATAGCCTCAGTCATTCTCCTTCATTTCTTAAGGGAAATTAATATGGAGAATATAAAAATTCAAAGTCGCTAAGTACTCTACATACTGTTTTTTAGACAAACTCAGATCCAGTGAGGGGCTTCTCCTTCCGCTAAAAATGTGAATTATCCCTTAATCTTTCATTACATCTAAAATTGCATGGTAAGTTTACTGCTGTTCAATTTTCGATGAGCTTAATTATGACATTCGCTCTTATTTGACAATAAGTTATCGTCTGGGGTTTGGTTCTAGTTTTGGTCTAAATTACGGTTTGAAATTTGGTCAGGTTTGCGATCTGCATTTTAGTGTGAAACTGGTCTGAATTTTGACCTGGTTTATGGACTTAGTTTTCGTTTGTATTCTAGTTATAATTTCGATCTAATTTTTATTCTGGATTTTGGTCTGAGTATTACTTTACTTACTTTTACTTTACTTTTAATGGCACAACAGTCCACGGAGGGCCTAAGGGCTAATTCTTAATCTGATTGACACTCTAAGTTTGGGTCTGAATATGGACTGAAATTTGGGCTGTCTTTAAACTTCGTTCTTGATCTGAGTGCGTTCTGAATTTTAGTTTCGGTGTAACTTTAGTTTGGATTTTTGTCTGAGCTTTAATCTAGATTTCGGTCTGATTTGTGGTCTGAAATTAGGTCTTATGATTTTTGGTTTTATTTCAATTAGGTCTGAATTTTGGTATGGTATTAGGTTTGGTTTGTCATATGACTTTTACTCTGAACAATTGCCTGAATTTGGTCTGAATTACACATGGTGTGGTTTATGACTCTATATTAGCATTGATTTTTATTATACAGTTAACAGGGTTCGAATCTCGACACAGGTAATTTGAAAAAAATAAATTAAATTAATTCCAAAACAAACAAAAAAAAATGCAACAACAACAAAATTAATACACTTCTTGGCAGGCAATGGCAAACCTACAAGAGTAAAAATTGCCTATGAAAAGCTTTTCACTTCGCCGCTCAAATTCGGCATTAAACTGTAGGTCCCTTCCATTCATGTGCAAATATAACACGCACAACATGAGTGGATGCAAGAAGCTTGGCCTTTGGCGCTACATGTGGTCATACTCGACACTGATAAACTTAAGTTTATTGTGGTAAAGGCATAACACTTGCCACAATGGGTACCTATCTCTTTATCGGTGTCCTGTGTGATTGCATTCCCTCTTTCATTATCCCTCCTTCTTCCTTCCATTCAACACAATGCTCTGCATTCATAGGGGTACCACTCTGTGTGTTAAATCAAATTAAAATTTGGTTAAATTAACCGGGAATTACTGTACTTAATATTAGTCCAATTTTTGGTTTGAGTTGTATTTTTGTTTTAGTTTAATCTAATGTTAGACATTATGGCAAATTTTTATCCAAATTTTGGTTTGATCTGTGGTATTTCCTTCTTTTTTTTTTTGAATTAAGTTCAGTGAATTTTGGTATATGTTAATTTAAATCTAAAATTGGATTCGATTTTTGGTTTCAATTTTAGTGAGAATTTTGGTGTGAAGTTTGGTTTACTTTTGATTAGAATTTTAGTGTAAATTTAAACCTAGGCTTTCATTAAATTTTTAGACTGATTTCTGCTCTTAGTTTGGATTTAGTTTTTGTTCCGGATTTTCCTCTGGTCTGATATAATTGGGGCTAGTGAATATTCAATAATATAGAACAATTAATCCACAACTCCCCCCGTGGTAACAGCCCTGGTAATAGGTACTTTGCTAACTCTAGATAATTGACCCGCACAAAAACGGGAACAACAAATATGTAGCATGAGATAAAGTATACTTGTATAAATTCAACAATCACAATATGTTATTTTTCAGCATTTTTTCCCTTTGTCATATCATACAAAACAACATGAATTCATTAATTTTATGATTTTATAATTTGTTCCGCTCTCATGTCCTTCAACCCACACACACACACACATAGACACACACACAAAACGCTACTCACACTTAAAGAGATAGCGGATGAGAGAGGAGAAAGAAAGAGCCGAAGAGACCTTATGCCTAGCTTATAAGTAATATAAACTCGAGTACTTGAATGCGCAAATATTTAGACTATTTGTCGCCTACACAGTGTTGCAATTACCATGTTTATTTTAATATTGAAAAGTGCATTATGAAAGCGCTCAAAGCATGCAGCGAACAAGCAAACACACACACGCATACATGCACATAAAAAGCATTATCCTTTGTCAATGAACGCCTTCAGTGCCTTTCAGCACTTCAGTGGAGTAAGTACAATATAAATATAGGAAGATGATATGGAACTATGATATCTGCATACACACACATACAGATGCAACTACTGATGATGCTGCTTCTGCTGCTGCTGCTATGGCAATGGAGTAATCTTCCACATGTTGTTGTTGTTGTTGTTGTTGTTGTTGTTGCTTTTTGTTGACGACTGCTGCTCACAGCGACGCCATAGAAGTGTGCGAATTGTGGCAGGCATTCATGCTCGTGCAGCTAAATACATACAGACATACAACATACAATGGCTGCAAATTATTTAATATTCATAACATAATAATTTTGTATTTATATAACTCGTAGTATGTGTATTAATATTTGTGGCTTTTATTTTACATTGTATTTGGTTGTTGCCCGTTGTTGTTGTTGTTGCTGTTGCTTCCTCTCTGTTTATTTTATCAAGTTGTTGTGCAATAATTTTTGCAACAGCATGTTGTCCTTTCGCCATTTAATAAAGCGCTCATGTGGTGTAGCATGCACATGCTCTGCTTCTGTTTGTTGGCTCGTTGATTTGTGTTTGTGTGTTTGAAATTTGTTTTTGTAGCAAGCTCAACACACAATCACACAATCTTCTTCTTCTTTTTACGTACAATATTCCTTGAGTAGTACATTTTAAGTAATTTTTTGTTTGGTATTTTTGGAGTTGTTTATGTTAAGTTACAATTTAAAACAGTCATTAATAGGAAAAAGTTCTGGCGAAACCAGAAAAGAAGAAGCCGTTTACTTTATCTTGGAATAGAAAATCAAAGAAAATTGACCGCTGTTTATTTAAGAAAATATGTACTTTTTGCATATTGAAGTGAAATTTAATGTTAATTTATAGTAAGAATCTCGATTTATTGAGCTGAGGTAGTTGTTGTTGTTTTTGGTGGCTGTCCAGAGACACCCTTGAGCCAGAACGTCCCATCGTGATATCACATAGTTGGACCTACAAATTAACTCCATTCCCGGGGTGGCAATTCGTTATCGCTTGTTGGTTTTGACATTGCCCACCAAGAGATGTACTTTTACACTTATAATTCTCATTCGCTTCTTATCGGTAGAAATATAAGAAGTTTATGAGAATTAACTACCATATAAAAGAAATGGAATCAAAACGCCTACATCCCAGGTAAAAGTCTAGAGCATTACCCGCTGGACTATCGATGTCGCCCGAACTAAGGTAGATTTTCAATCATAAATTTTTAAGAACCTGTTCTGAATAATGACCAATTCAAACGTAATATTGATGAAAACGTATGTTAAATAATTTCAGGTTTGATGAAAGATATTCATAATTTTAATGGACGGCATTCATCATTTTTAATAAGAATTTTGTTTGTGAACTTTTCTTTTATGTAAAAAGGGGTATTTTTTCATCAATACTATAATGAATATCGGTAATCAATCGACGATTCATTGAATGAAGCTTTAATTTCATCAACATGATGAATAATTTTCCAAATACTTTATAATTTTGTTCATTATATTTATTAATGTAAATATCATAATCACTTTTGGATATTGGATTTATAATTTTGTTGAAGATATTAATGTAAAATTTTATAAAAAATTTTGAATTTTAGCATTTTTTATTAGAATGACAAACACATGGACAAAAACATTACAAATCAATCTATAGTGTAAATGAATTTAAATTATTGAACGATCTTTTGTGAAAGGAATATAATCTGTGAATCCGATCCGATAGCTCATTCAGCCCTGTAAGTCTCCATTTAAATAAAATCAATTAAATTGTCTATTAATATTATTAATGTTATTTCAAACTTCAAAACTTGAGTTCAAATCAATACAATGAATGGATTGATATAGAAGACGTATGTGTTCATAATATTGATAAATGCAAACATTCAATATTTCAATATAGGTTTGTAGAAAATTTTTTCATTATGTCCGTATTAATGAATTCAAAATCAATTGATGAAGAATTTCATCACGTTAACAAGAAATTAATCTTATTGACCAAGAAAATGAATTAAGGAAGAAAATTATTATATTGATAAATCTTACTGCAGAAAATTGTCCATCAAAAATTGATAAGGATTGTTCTTCAATCGTTAAACTTTAATCAAATAAATTAATAATAATTTGATTGATGTTATATCCATAGAAGTTGTTTATGTGAAGGTTTTCCGGTACTTTTGAAATTTGCTTGAATGAAGTCGTGTATGAAATTATCAGGCAAGAAACAATGTAACCCAATGTTATCTCTGAGTTTTTCCCCCAGGGTGAGTGTGAATGAATATTGTTCCCGTTAAATGATTGAATTGAGCTGAATTTTCATTCATATGATGTAAGAATTTATGAATACATATGATGAATGTTTGCGCAATATTGATGAATACAATGGTAGGTTTGATCAACATAAACATCAATCTAGTGAATTGTTATTTGATGATTGACTAAAATTTATGCTTATTAAAAAATTTAATTGATGTAAATGGCAAATAAGATCGTCGGAAAATTAAATAATAAATTCAAATCACCAAATTATTTTGAGTGTTGTATGAAGGATGGGGTTTGATCTACGCCCATATCATGAAAGGGGTACCATGCTCCCCGAATTTTAAAGAATTAGTCAACAAATAGTTATTAGCATCGTTTCCCTGATTTTGCACTGAGAGGATTTAGATAAACCCCTCACGATTGTTAAACGAAATGAAATTGTATACTATTTTTTTTTTTGAAACTTAATTTGTTTTTAGTGTGCATTTGCCATTAAGAAAGACTACTCTTTTACCAACCGATCGGAAAGAAGCTCTTCATAATTGTTTTTGCATGCTCCAATGATTTTGCGCAGCATCAAAAAGCCACATACAATAATAAAAATCAATAAAAGGTGTGCATGCAAGATGCAGATAATTTACAAAATACAATAAATTGAAAATATTAACAATATACATATGTATAAAACAATTCGGAAATGGTGATTAACATGAGACACGCAACTCTGGAAATTGATGGATATGTAGCTGTGTATTCAATGCATCTCACTTTAGTCAATTCACCACACAATGCGCACAATCATCATCATCAGCAGGAGCAGTAGTAACAGCATCACCATCCTCACCGCCATAAAAACCGATTATGCAACGCAAATGCAATATCAAAAATTTTGTGTGTAAATTATTTAGGTTAGTAGTCATCATGTCGTTCCCTATGATCAGTGATTAAAACACGCAAAAGTACAATCTCACATACGGCAGAAAAAACAGGGAGTGCATACTTGCAATGTGAAATGCGTGTGTATACTTATGCACTCATGTGTATACAATACACGCAGAATAGCATTCGAATTACCCGGATTTCCGAGATACATACATACTCTCCATACGTATAGTTAGAGGGACGAACGTTCTTCATTTGATAAGCGTTAGTTTTTAGTGTAGTATGCCACTCATCAGTGGTATTTATGGATGATTTTTTTCTCCACTGTTGCTTCTATGTGTTTGTAGAAATAATGTCCAGAAATTGTGTATTTGCAGATGCGAAACTAATGAATTTCGCAAACAATTGAAATTAAATTTAGTATTTTTCGAATTTTCAATGACTTTTACTGTATGTTGTACTCGTATTTAGGTATGGTCATGTTGAAGAGGGTGGAATTTACATTACAATCGCAATTTATATTGAATTGTTGAATTTAAAATTTATACGCATTTTGATGAGTTTATTACAAACATCGGTACAATACATAATGTGTGAATTGTGTTGATTTTAAGATTTAATTTTGTTGTAGAAATTGATTTTTACTATGCCAGTTGGCTTGTGTGATTAGCTTGAAGAGAATGTTAATCAAACAGACAGACTTACTATGTAGAAATACGAAAAAATTTCTTTAACAGTAATATTGTTCCATTCCACCTCGATGACTATTCCAACAGTTCATGAAGGGCCTAGGCCGAGCTTTTCCCTTCCATTCATGTTGTCCGAGTTGTGCACAAAAAACAGATCAACAGTTCTATGCCGAGCCTGAACAACGAAGTGTCTTAGACACTTTTAAGAATTCGCAATAAGTAGTGCTGTTTCAAAAATTTAAATGTTTGATTGCTCCAAGTCTCAATCCCAGGAACACTGCGTGTTAACTTTACCAACTATGACATAGCGACCATTTAAACTTAGTGTGACTAATGGTAAAAAAAATATTGATCAATATTATTGATGAAGGAAATTTTGTTCATGTTGATTAATAATCAATTAAGAAGTATAAGGCAAAGTTTGATGAACGATTTTCATCAATAATATTGCGGAATCACTTCATGTCTCATCTGTGTAAGTAATTTGTGCTTAAATCCATTATGAAATATATAATAATTTATAAAGAATATATAACCATATAACCATATAACCATAACCAGCGACCATGTGGTCGCTGTGGTGTAGTGGTAGTGCGTTGGACTGCTACGCAGAGTGTCCGGGGTTCGAATCTCGGCACAGGCAACATCAAAAAAAAAATAGACAAAATAATTTTTCTACACGGCACCACCTCTTGGCAGGCAATGGCAAACCTACAAGAGTAAAAATTGCTATGAAAAGCTTTTCACTTCGCCGTTCGGATTCGGCATTAAACTGTAGGTCCCTTCCATTCATGTACAAATTTAACACGCACAACATGAGTGAATGCGAAAAGCTCGGCCTAGGCCCTCCATGGGTTGTTGTGCCATTAAAAGTAAAGTAATATAACCATAAATAATAATATTGATCATTATTGGTGAACAAAATTTTCTGTGATATTGATAATTGAAGTACCCATCCGATGAACCGATATTGATGAAAGGTATTTTATTTTATTTTATTGACGATCGATATTCATCAATTTGTTGCTGAAAAAGTTTGTATTTGGTTTTTACAATTTATTGATGAATGATATATATCAATATTATTGACAAACGAATTTATCAATAGTATTGATGAAGAAATTTTTATGTGTATGTCATTTATGTAACATCTATTCAGTATGTCCAGTTTGCTTTCAGTAAATCCATAAAAATTGCATTGAATTAAATGTCGAATTTCAGCGGATTGAGTTGATTATATTGCAATAGAATATTAAAAAGCTAATTGGAGTAGCTAGTAGTAGGAGTAACTAACTAACTATGATATAAGTATGTAATCCCAATTCACTACTATACATAACGAATCGTTAATAATTCCACTACAACTGGTAATACTCTCTCCTTAGAAACGGATGAGCTTATTAAGCCAGCAAATTGTCATACAATGCACGACATTGCTAAAACGTTACATCAAAGCACCAAAGCATCAAAAAAACCAACAATGAAAAAAAGCATTGAAATCATTAAAAAGCAAAGCAAGTGCAACTTGAAAATTAAACTATACCAAGTACAGCAAGTAGATACTCGCTACATACATACAACAGCTAAGTAAGCTGCTTTTCTTGTTGTATCTGCTATGCCGCCAGCATTGCCTTGTGTTTTTTGAAATTTGAGTGTTCAAATTTTAAGGGTTTCTTATTTCTTTCGTTTTTTGTTGAAATTGGGCGCACTACCTATTTACGAAAGTGATAAAATCATAAGATTAATTTGTGATCGAATCGAACACTTATCGACACACATTGTAGGAGGGAGGCGGAGAGTAACGGCGCTACATTAAAACACTGTGAAATCACAATATTTTTAAAGCGAATTTACAGTTCATGTTGCATCATTTTTCACCGTTTATTTTTTTTTTTTTTGGGTTGTGTCACGTGCCTCACGCATGCTGTTGAGTTGATATTACTCACTCAAAACAAAAGTTTCTGTTGTTGTTGCTGCAATATACTAATAACTGTTATTGCAGCACGTGAAAGTGTGCTGCTGCTGCTAAAGTCGCTCGGTCGGATGTCGATGTCGTTGAAAGCGATTAAATTTCAATACAATCAAAATGTTGCACTTCCTTTAGAGAGCAACTTTAACCCACTGGAGGCTAGAATGAAATGATTATTGTCAAGGTTTTTCTTATTCCTTCAGTAGTCATCATAAATAACTATAGGATATGCTCGATAATTTATCTTATCATCGTCATCTTCTAAATCGTGAGCTCAGAAAAACACGCTTTCAAAAGTAAAACTAACTAGCTGAAAAGCTCACATACATTGAAAACCGCAGTTCGTTTGTAGACAGTACAAGAATATTTTAAAACATGAATTTTGAATAATGAATTCTAAGAATGCTACATCCTTGTAATAGACTTTATGAAAGTAAAAGCATTTAGTTCCATAAAATCATCTTCAGCTCTCAGTGGGTTAATATGTGTAGTGCACACAATCAACGCTTGCGATCATTACATAGTCAGTAGAGAGTTTGAGGTGATTGTTTCTTGTTTTTGTAATTTTTCATTGGCTCTCAATGAACAAAAGCGATTTTCGAAATACTTTGTCATTTGTTTTCTTTTGCTTTCAAGCCCCGAAACTCGGAAACTGAGTTGAGGTATTGGAAGAGGGTGACATTGAATTACTTTTTCCTAGACATAAATAGTTAATTTTGAGGGTGGGTATGGCAACGGCGGTTTTGTGTTTTCAATGCACACACTTCCAATTTTCCTTTCTACAACTAAATTTTATATCACAGAAGATAACATTTTCATAATTATATGGTTTCCTTTTGACATTTTTTATGATTATTTATTTTTATCAATCTACAATACATACTTATGTAACTATAAAAGATGATCAGCTGAGATAACAGAACGTGAATATTAACAAAATTTAAGCTAGAATTAAATTATTTAATCAAATGCCATATATTGGCAACCTTCCCATGAAAACCGTCTGCAAAAATATGCGCCAAACCTAAAGAATAATTTTTGGTTTCTTTTTTTTGCAACCATATTTCCGCCATGCTGCAAATAGGATATTCACATAAATGCATTCTCGCGTATGAATATTTCATTATTATTTGTACATTAGAGTAGGTATATGCTATTTGTTGGTGTAACTACATACTCGAATACTGCAGTTATGACAGCCAAAATAGTGAAATGGCAAACCAAATTAAAATATATATGATTCTAAATGAATAAAGTAAAAGCTTGCAACAAAAATGCTACTCTCAACTGAAAGAAATATCGCGTCCATTAAAGAAATTAGTTTTATCACTATCACAATACAATACAGTAGTTTTCGCTTAATTTCTTTACCCCGCCTCACACGAATACAACCCTGGAAGTCTTTTTTAATCAAATTTGGAGGCACTGCCAAACCCTTTTCTTCCAAACCCTATTTCAGGACAAAATATGCATTACTAACCTAGTCAAAATCAGAACATCCTTTGTAGACGAAAATTTTAGAGTGCCAACCGATAGAAACAGCTTACCCAAAATTCTAATACTGAGCCGGGCCAAGGCCGGACATTAACGTAGAATGTGAGCTATCGTCTCGTCATCTTCCCAACGTAGACGACACTCTATATCACATTTGGCAGACCCTACTTACTTAGGTGATATCTAAACTCATAATGCCTAGATATGTGGCCCACCAGCAGTCTGAGATCCGATCAAGTATATATGATGGACTGCTGTAGGTCAAGATTTATAGCTTGCCTAAGACCTGGGATGTGATTTCATTATTCGATCCATTGTTTAATGGGCCCCTCTCTTACGATTAAGTGCGCAAAATGGATCGGGGCCAATGAGCTAGTCTACTCTAACTAGTTCATCAGCAGCCTTATTGTCCGAAATGTTACAGTGGTCAGGAGTACAACAATGCGTAACTTTGTAATGGGTTGACACTGGAGACTCTCAAAACTGGTTTACACCAGTGACAATGAAAAACCTTGCGAAGAGCGAGCTCGGCTGTCAGAATAAATAATGATAACTGCACCTTTAAACCCTTTTGAAGGTTTATTTGTACAGTTGTCGCAATAGCGTAAATTTCAGCATGGAAAACTCTGGGCCAAATGCTTATTGGAATAGAGATTTTAGTGTTTGGTTCAACAACATTAGCAGCAGACCCACACGCCATTTTCGGGTAATGTGTGTTCTAATTGATACCAACGTATCCGAAGTTGAGACATCTGTCAGACCAATCGGAGTCCTAAAGGAATTCGAAGTTAAAAAAAAAAATTCTGGCATAAACCAGATTAGAGTTTAAGCATGCTCAGATGGCCAGCATCACCTCTATACAGGTTCGACGAAGACTTTAGTCCTTTCCTTAATGAAGATGTGTAATGATGGCATAACCACCGCCTCAATAGCAGGTGTGGATCAGGTACGCATTGTTCCAGTTACAGGGAGATAAGCAAGCCTTTGTAGCTTGTTAAATTTCGTGTTAGCCGAGATCTGAATGACTTTGGGCCACTACACTATAGCTGCATAGGCTATAATAGGTCTAATTAGCATAATGTCAAGCCAAAGAATCATCTACCAAAGATTCCTAGAGGCCCAGAAAGTCCTAGCGGCTTTACAAATGGCATTGTCAAAGTGAGTATACCAATTGGGTCTTTTGTCAAGCGTATTTCGCTTCATCATCAGAGTTCACAAGAAAATTCGTTAAGCTCAATTTTTCGCCAACATATAACTTAAATATTTTCGAGATATCGTACATGAAATTCCGATTCTTTGCCCAAATAGGTCGCCCTTGGCTACCGGTTACTTAACTTCGAAGTCAGAATAGTCTCTGTATTATTCACTTACTTTTCTTTTCCCTTCTATACACAGAACTCCTCCATAATACCATATATTTCTTTTTGTATGAAATATTCTTTTCAATAGTATTATATTTACTCGTCCATTGCGTGTGGTCCTTTTTTGAGTTTGTTAACTACATATGCATTCATTAAAAATATTATTTTATGTTCATTAATGTGCACATAAATTATCTATTTGATTATTAAAAATCCATTTAAATTAAGTTAAGGTTATCACTAGAATTTTGTTCTGTCTTTATGTTCTCTTTCCCCTCTTCTTTTTCTTATTTAGCATATTTTTCTAACATTTCTGTCAATTACATGCAACATTTACTGATAAGATTCCAAATATTTTAACTTCCAAGTCATAGTCAAATTGTCTGGGACTCATATTTCTTTATGTAAACAAAATGAGAGACGGACCATTTAGTTTCAACTTTTGCCTCTTGTTAACTGATAGAAAATATTATCGTGTTCATTTTTATATTTAAAAAAATACAGATTAAATAGGAAATGGGTTAAGCAAAACACGATTAGGATTGAAATTGAATGTTGTTCTTTTTGAGAATTGGGGAATTTTCTAGTCAACTCATTTTTTAATTACCATTTATCTGCTTTTGAATTCATTGTATTTAGTAGAAATTGTTTGCGGTTAGTGAGGTCAGATCAAAACAAACATTACGAAATAGTAAATAGCTAGCAAGAAAAACGAATATTTTTCAAAATTTTTAATGCCATTCCCGGTGATAGTTGACAATTTTAATAGGGGCATTTCAATATGGGAATATGTAGAGGCCTTTTCACTTACCTAGGGAATATAAGTCGTAGAAAAATACAGTAACACAGTAGGACGGAAAACTAGGCTAGGCCTTCCGGTGCCTCGATGTGAATCAACTTAGCATGCCCTATCAGTGACGTCACAGAAATGTTGTGCCAAATTAGAAGTACGAATTATAACTAGCCCAAGGATATTTAAATTTTACTTTCACAACCAATTTCTTGTTACCATGTATTCATTGCATAATTCCTGTATATCTTTCCCGACCAACCCCAACCCCTGGAAATTTTTCAATCTTCTTTGCTTGGTTGACTTTTCGGAATAAAAGATTTTAAATAACATTTTTTTTTATGTAAAAAAAGTAAATATAAATTAGTCAATTCTCACATGGCCATGGGTCTAAAGTAAACCACCATAAACCAAAGCATCTTCTTTATTTTCTTTTAATGGCACAACAGCCTTTGGAGGGCCTAGGCCGAGCTTTTCGCATTCACTCATGTCGTGCGTGTTATATTTGAAGGGACCAACAGTTTTATGCCATATCCGAACGGCGAAGTGAAAAGCTTTTCATAAGCAATTTTTATTCTTCTAAGTTTGCCATTGCCTGCCAAGAGGTGTCTTTTCTACTTTGATTCTAACCCCGGACACTCTGCGTAATAGAAAATCAGAAGAATTGTTAGAATTATTGTGAAAATTTAACTACGGAAAAATAAAGTTCAATTGAAAGCAATACCTAAGTTCGAATTGACGTGAAGAGTTTAGTCTGTTTTAGCCATTCGATTTAAGTGAAAATAAGTTTATGAAAATATAGAAGAAATAGGCTGGTATTTTTTCAATAGATTGCTATAATCGAAACTTCATTTTAAGCAATTTTGTTGTAAAAATCAGTGATTTCCACTGCCTAACTGACATCCATTCAAACAGAATATCTATTTAAAATTTCTCTCTGAAATACTTAAATTTTTGCTTTGCGTTTTCTTTTTCCCCCTTTTTCCCCGCTATTATGAATAATTTCCTTATGAATTTTTTTGCTAACATGTTAAATGTCACAATAAAAAAATTAAAAAAAAATATAGAAGAAGAAAATTAGTTATGCAAACAATGCACATCTGCCATTTAAAAAACTTACATTTTTCTTCTTTTTGCCATTCAAAGTTCCTGGCAAACTTTCTTCAACCCCTGCCGAAGCAAAGCCCAAACATTTCACCTTCGCCATTATAACCAAGTGCGCAACTCACGCTGCCATTACATAAGGGATTATCGCTTACGCGAAATACGCGAGTTCATCTCACGGGACACAGTTTTTTGTGTCTGACAGCTTTGCCGAGCCGCCAAGATGCGACGGGATGAAATTATGTTGCAACTCTTCATCATCAATTGTGTCTTTTTCGTTTTCGTCTTCGACGTCGTCTCGTAAAACGTTCATGTCATTACAACGTTAACGATGACAACGCGTTGATATCGTCACGCTGCTATGCTTTGACGTACGTTAAAACGTGATGCACTTAGAGTAGCGGCAGCAGGTAGAGCTGAGCAGGGTGTAGGAGGGGAAAGTGGAGTAACTTTTAGCATTTGTTATATGTATGTACATAGAGAACGAACACCTCTTTAAAATGCAATCCATAATCAAGGATTTAAATGAGCTGCCATTTAAAGTCTAATTGGAAAATCAGTTTAATGGATCAATCATTTATTTTGTTCTTGGCCGAGTGTAATCAATTTTGAAAATGCTTTCCTGGGATTTTCACATTTTCATTTCTTTTCTTGTTCAATAAATGAGATTTTTTGTATAATATATTATTGGTATGCATTTCATATGTGGTTGCTGCGCTTAACCTGCGTTTTTTTAAGCTGATTAAGTGCTTCATTTGAATCGCTTGTTTGCATGTCTGATTTGTAGATGGTGTATCCACTACCAGTTACACCCTCAAATTCGGTTTGATTCGATTTGAATGGTTTCTCATACATTTACTATATACAATTAATGTCTGCTCTCTATGATACTTTGAGTTCTACTATCATAAGCAACTCGATTTTCCTTTCCATTCAAAGCACTAGTGCTTTCCTCTACGTCATCATCGTTGTACTGTGTAGTAAAGCCACTTAATCATCATCCATCAAAAGATTTTCATGCTTATCGATTAGAAGATTTTTCTTTTCATTTGCGTTTTCTTTATTTTTGGAGAAAAATCATTCGAAATTTAATTAGTTTCCTAAATGTTTTTCATTTTCTTCATTTTCAGATGTCTGTGAGTTTGTGAGAAATGTCAATAAATAGAGTGAAACGAATATCTTCATAGGTACATTGAATTTTGTTTATTCATATGCGTTATTGGATAGTTTGACTAGTAATGGGTTAAAGTGGATACTATGATAAAGAGGCCTAAGAGGCTATAAGAACACGGCATTGGATGAATTGGCAGACACATGCCGATACGAAAGATACGAACACTTTCACATTAATGAATCCAAAGAGAGAGGGATCGTTACTAAGAAGGGAATTATTCTTTATTCCGATAAATATTTCAAATAAATTTTGGAGAAATAAGACGGATCTGCTCCCGAAACCTCTGGATCAACCTATATCGATATCTCAGACGACCAGGACAGTTTAAATTTTCTCTCCAAAAAGCTTACAATTATATAATTTTAATTCCCAAAATTTCTCAAGAATTTGCAGTTATTTTTTTTAACTCAAATACTTGCCCATAGTTTGTTGTTGTTGTTTTCTTCATGCAACATAAGCAATAAAAGAATCAATGATGCTCGAAAATTGTACATACCCGTAATCAATTTTGTTCATAGAATTGAAGAACTTCGTTATTCGTCAATATTCCTCCCCATACACGTAGTAGCTAATCAACCAGCACAAAGGGATACAAAAAAAAAAAGAAAGAAATAAGAAAGGGTTTTACTGTATGATGAAGCTAATAAAATTTTTGCAAATTCAATTGAAAAGAAGCCTTCATTCATTCATTCATTCCTTCATTCGTTCATATAATCTTTTGCTAAATACGCACACACAAAACATTTTTTCAGTCACTCGTGAACGAATTAAGAAATACCCTTACAAAAATGAACTTCACAAAATCGCTGCTACTGTAAACTTGCTTACTTTACTTTACTTTTAATGGCACAACAACCCATGGAGGGCCTAGGCCGAGCTTTTCGCATCCACTCATGTTGTGCGTGTTATATTTGTACATGAATGGAAGGGACCTACAGTTTAATGCCGAATCCGAACGGCGAAGTGAAAAGCTTTTCATAGCAATTTTTACTCTTGTAGGTTTGCCATTGCCTGCCAAGAGGTGGTGCCGTGTAGAAAAATTATCTTTCCTACTTTTTGATTTTGCATGTGCCGAGATTCGAACCCCGGACACTCTGCGTAGCAGTCCAATGCACTACCACTACACCACAGCGACCACCATTCGCTTCGATAAAACTTCGCTAGTCACCTCTGTTATGGGCGCGCTAGCTCCAATAGGTAAGGATAGGAGCAGTTAGGTCCCCCTGTACCTGGTCTTAACAACGGAGATTAGGACGTTCCCTTCTGCGCGTTGCTCTACCGTGGAAGAACTAAAAAGTGTAACTTACGAAATTTTTCCAATAGGATTAAGAAAATACAATACGAATTCTGAACACTGAGTATTGCTAGTCGAAATTTATAATGTTAAACTTGTGGAAAAGTATTGCCATCATAACTTTTAATACTATAATTACGTAAATTTACGTAGGATAATAAAATATTTTCATGAAAATGTAAGAAGGAATTGTTAATGTACGTTTAACAATATGTAATTTGATATGGTATAATATACAACGGATAATGATCAATTTGAGTTTAGATTTTCAATTGAAAATTGCATTGCCAAAAAAAATTTCAATTTTACATTGCACTTTTTTTTGAGTGTACAATTTATTTCATACCAATGAATTACATTTAAAATTTGCATTTCTTATAGTATTCAGTAATTGTTAGATTTTCAGAAAAGACAATTTTTAAATATTTTATACTTTACATAAATCAGTATATTTTATTACTTTTTCCTAGTTATTTTTACACATCTTTTGAAAATTTTACTATTTAATATGGGGGGAAAAACTTAAAATACAAAGTTTTCCATTTTACAGGCAGAGTGTAAATATTCAGTTTTTGTCAGAATTCGAAGAAAAAGTATTTTTTAAAAAATTTACAAATCAAATGTATAACAATTTTCTAATTTTCGTACTTGTTTTTACACATCATATGAAACATACTACTGTGGGCAAAAAGTGGTAAGACTTTGTTCATAATTTCAAATTTTTTTATTCATTCTTCCAAATCTATTTCGTCCCCTTGAAAGTAATTCCCCCCGGCCCCAATACACTTGTGCCAACGTTTTTTCCAATTCTCGAAACAGTTGTTAAAGTCAATTTCCGGATTAGCCTTCAATGCGCTTAGCGATTCATGTTTAATGTCTTCAATTGACTCAAAACGGTAACGGTGTCCACGAAGCGGTTTTTTGAGTTTAGAAAATAGCCAAAAGTCACACGGTGCTAAGTCAGGCGAATAGGGTGGTTGCGGAACGATATCAGTCGAATTTTTGGCAAAATGGTCTCGTAAAACCAATGCAGTGATTTTGGAACCAATCGTGCATTCACTCTTCTTAGGCCCAAATGATGTTTTAAAATGGTTTTCACTGATCCTTCCGATATTCCAACGATGCCAGTAAGGTCTCTGTCTCTGACTGTTAATCGTCGATTCTCGACCACCAATTCCTTGATTTTATTGACGTGTTGATCATCAGTTGATGTTGATGGCCGTCCTGGACGTGGTTCGTCGTCAACGCGTTCTCGACCATCTTTGAACAATTTGTACCAATCAAAAACAATTGCTCGCGACATACAATTATCACCGAAGGCCTTTTGCAACATTCTGAACGTTTCGGCACCAGAAATTTGATTCCGCACACAAAATTTAATGGAACTTCTTTGTTGAATAATTTCACTCATTGTGAAAATCGCTGAATGCACTTTTTGTACTTCAGAAAGACAAGCGTATACTAAACACTAATGATTATTTTGATGTGACATTTGGCACAGATGTCATCGAAAAAATAATATTTTGATGAATGGGTTTCCGCGCGAAATTTAAATTAAAAAGTCTTACTAACTTTTGCCCACAGTAGTACACTATATAAAATGGGAGAGGTAAAAAATTACAAAGTTTTCGACTCTTTGGTTAAAAAATTTCAAATGATTCTGATTCATGATCAACCTACACTTACAATCTTTAGTGTAGCGTAAAAACAGCTGGAATTAATAGCACTAGCAGCTTTTTGAAGAATTCCCTTAATTTTTTTTTGTTTCCTTCAAATTTATGCTGGCGTTACGCTATAAAATGCGTAGAATTATTTTATGTGTTTTCACTGCTTTCGCATCAGCGAAATTAGAGTACATAAATACATTTAGGTACAAGCAGCAACGGCGGCGGTTTTTATTATTTTTACAAATCTTTAGCTATTAAATTGTGGTACAGCCTTTTTGTTGTTTCCATCAAGCTGACATGTGTATGTAAGTAAGTAAGTATGTAAGTATGTGTGCCAATAATAAGTAGAAAACAACAACGCACTTGTAAAAATGTGCTACTACTATAAAGAAGTGGGTACAAAGATTAATAGAAACCTTCCCTTATTTTCCTTCCTCTACTTACACTCCAGCATTTATGTACTACGAGTGTATGTATGTAAAAGGTAAGGAATTTGTAAGGCAAGAAAACAACAACAACAAAAATTATCTACTTGTTGTTATTCTGTAATATTGAAATATTTGCGTGCAATTTTAAGAGAAAACAATTTTGTTTTGAGATGTTTATCAAAAAAATGTTTTAAAGAAGCGGCCCCAGTCGCTGCAGCAGCAACAAGCTCAGGCCATAAGTAAATGTTTTTGTATGTTAGGAAACCCTTATATGGTACAATTCTTGGAAAAAAAAACCTTCTATCAGCCAAATAAAACTTTCAAATTCATGCGCTTTTACGTGCTTTTGATTTTTAGTGTGCTTTTTCTACATTCATTTGCGATTCTTTCATTAGTTAGGGTTGATTTCCAATGCAGCCACTAGTCATAAACAATGATGCATTTAATAGAGGTCTACATATATTATCGGGGGGGATAAAAGGATAGGGTAAAAAGTTAATTTGCCAATTTCGTACTTCAATTTGTAATCTCATACAAAATATATACTAACTTCCTACCCTTACTTCTAGCTCTACTTTGTAACTCCCCCGCCCATCCCCTAGAAATTTCTTCACTCTTATAGCACATTTACCAGTTGAAGTTGACATGACATTACTACCTAAATACGTTCTTTTTTAATTATGCCAACCTTTTTCGTCTATTTCGATTTAAGTACATACCTGGTAGTTCTCTGTTCTTTTTTTCGCATTAGTTTTTCTAGTATTGTTCTGACATTAAGTAGTTTCCGGTTTCTAGCTTCCTTTTTCTCAAGCTTTTTGTTTCCTTTATTGTACAATTTAAACTTACTTTCTTAATCAATTTTCTTACAAGTTGCACATAGAGCATATCAGTGTGCACATAAAAGTAGTTGGCAGCATGTAGCACGCACTGTTTCTATTTTTCCTGCAATGCACAGTAGCATAAAGCACGTAAACTAATAAACAGAATTGAGTGGGCTAAAAGTTTTGAGCATGCTGTTGGCAGTATACGGTGGTAAATCTTCTTATTCTTCTTCTAATGGCACAACAGTCCATGCTGAAACTAGGCCGAGCTTTTCGTTCGTTGGTGAATCAAAAACATAACGATATTCATGTTTTTTTTGGTCCTGGTGGCATAACAAAATTAAATATAGGTGGAAAGACATAAGAGGTTAAGGAGTAGGGGCGATAGGAATGAGATACGTTATATTTCTTTTTAAATCACTTTTTAATAACAACTCAAATTTTGGGTTAAAAACATGAAACAAGTGAGAAAGAGTGGGAAGAATTTCTTTGCAGGTTTGTAGACGAGTTATGTTTTTCTGTTATTATTTGAACGATTTCTTCTCAGCTTTTCCGAATAATAGCAATTTTTTTTAAATTTCTCACAATTGTACGAGCTAATTTCGAGATTAATTTTGTAACTTTACAGCTATTTCTTCTGGCGTTTTTCACAGGGATATACTTACATATACCATGAGCATTGCCCGAACATTGGCCTTCTTTAACTTTCCAGCGATTTTTTGTCAATTTTTTCTATTTCACGAACAATTACGAACAAGTATCTGGATTCATTCTATAAACATTTTAGGGTATTTTTTCAGCTTTATCTTTATTATATTGATGAAGATCTCTTTGATTTAATCTCAACTTCGAATTGAATTTAAGCTTTTCGCAATTTTTTCCACAAATTTTTTGAATCTATTCAACGATCTTTTTTGCAATAACTTCTCCACTTTTTACTTGTTCTATTCCACAATTTCTTAGGTAATTTTATCTCAATTTTTTATCGATTTAATTTCAAAAATTTTTACAGATTTTTTCTACACACTGTATCGTCAAATTTGCCACACAGTACCGCTAAATTTGTAAGAGGTAGTTGCAGCTCTTTTCTCTAATTTAAAATTCTCTCTCTCTCTCTCTCTTTCTACGTTTGCTTGCTAAATGAAACTTCTTCTACAATACATTTCCTCATGTTTTTGAAGTTAACATGCGGTAAAGTAGTTTTCAACGGAATAGTTTCGATTTTTTGTAGCGGCTACAACGCTACATACTTATTTGAACTCTCTTTACCCTTAAAGGTTGCAGTTTTACACACAAACTTGTACAACAAAACTTTGTTAATTTGCTGGAAAAATTATTATTAATATATTTCTTGTTTTTTTTTTTTTTTGATAAATAACTTCTTGTTTTTGCCAACTTTTACTGTGTATGTTTTCTTTCTATACAAAAAACTCATACATTTTAAATTTTCGCATTTACATCATAAATATTTTCCATCAAAGAGATAGAAGCTTTTAGCTTTTCCTTCAAAATATTCAAAATATTCATCAAAAAAGTTGTGTCTTTTTCGATGGCAAAAGCCTGTTGCCTAAATACACGTCATATTGCCTACCACTAGCGAGACTAAACGAAAAGAACGAAGGAACGCAAAGAGCTTAAACTCACATGCGTTATCTCCTTGTGCAATCTCTTAAGTTTTTAAAGTACGAGCAATTAAAACCCTACCATGTGATTTGTTACTACCCTTTACTCCTTATTCTGTAGCGATATAGGTACTACCTTTGGCTGGTTCGGGCTAACCTTTGAATTAAAAAAGCCTTTTTGACTTTTTGATGCGAATTGCAAGCGACAAAGAAATCTGCTCTATATCGCTTACTATTTTTTTGGGAAATTTTGTATGTTGAGATTTTGTGTGGCCCACTGAAGAGGAGCTTTCCTGCATATGACTTCAAATGTGTGCCACAAGAGTGTATTATGCAAACATAAAAGAAGCAAGGTAACAACAACAACGCCATTGGGAACACAATCTCATAAAAACCACGAAGAAGAATAAAAAAAAATAAGCTGAAAATCTTGTTATAAAAATGAAATTTTGGGCTTATTTATAAATATTTTTGACTTTGTGATGATGATGATGTTTTTTTTTTGTTTTGCACCAACAGCAAGTCACCAAAACAAAAGCATCACATGTGTGTATCTGTAGTACAATGTACTACCACAACAACAAAAGTAGCGAATAAAAAATAGAAGCATACATATTGGCTTTATGACTTGCATACAAATGAGCTACACTTCAGCTTCATAGTCGTTGCTCTGGCGCTGACACTCATTATGTTTCCAGCAAGAAGTTAAATACTACACGAAATATAGAGCATAAATCTAAATATTCTTTTTAATGATATGATGCAAATGACTGTGATTTAGCTACACACGAATGTTGTAAAAAAAAATATTCAAATTTTTATATGCTTTTAATTTCAATTTCTTTTTATTTTTTTTAATACATAATTTTTATTTTCCTTTTTACTAAAGAAAGAATGCGCCTGTCAACATGAGGTCTGTTTTTTATACTTTAATCCATTCTACTTCATAATAATGACCCATATTTAAGTTATATTTATCTTTAATATTATAACTTTTTGTATATGTTAAAGTTTCTGTAGTCTGGCTTATCAAAATTTAATTTATTTCCTAATTTTAATGTTATGTCAACCAATCCAACGTTCAAACGTAAAGTGTTTCATAATTTACAAAGCATCCATGGCATACAAAATTCTATCCATGAGTTACATATAGGAAAAAAAAATACCCAGTAGGAAAGTTTTTTGGTGGTAATGTAAAAATTTAGTTACTACATATTTACATATACGTCAAAATTATTGATAGCATTGAGTTTTTAACACAATTTTTCCAAGTCAATTCTAATCGACACTAAGAATAATGCCTACATTGACCACCAGCTTGACAAATAAACCAAATAATGTCAAAATTATTGGTATCAATATCAAAATTATTGATGACATAGAGACTATGTTTTCAAGTTAAATCAATTTTTTCAAATAAAAGAAATTTATCACCTGCTTGACAAATAAGCCAAATGATGTCGAAATTATTGGTAGTAATTAGCTTTTAACAAATTTTTGTCGGAAAGCAATCAATTAAATCAATTCAAATCGCCACTAAGAATAATGCCTTCATTGACAAATAAACCAGCTTGACAAATAAACCAAATAATAATAAAATTATTGGTATTGATGAGTTGCTGACACATTTTATCGAGTCAAGTCAAAGAAACCAAATAATGTGAAAATTATTGATGACATGGAGATTTTGACACAATGCAGTCAAGACAAATCAAATCGACATAACAGAGTTTCTTGACAAATAAGCCAATTAATTTTAAATTATTGGTGGTAATAATTTTTTGGAGTAATTTTCGCAAAAGGAAGCAAATGTGTGGTTGCTGTGTCGTAATGGTAATGCGTTGGACTGCTACGCAGAGTGTCCGGGGTTCGAATCTCGGCACAGGCAAAATCAAAAAGTAAAAAAAAATATTTTTCTACACGGCACCACCTCTTGGCAGGAAATGGCATACATACAAGAGTAAAAATTGTTGTGAAAACCTTTTTACTTCGCGGTTCGGATTCGTCATCAAACTGTGTGTCCCTTCCATTCATGTACAAACATAACACGCACAACATGAGTGGATGCGAAAAGCGAAAAGCTCGGCATAGGCCCTCCATTTGCTGTTGTGCCATTAAAAGTAAAGTAAAGAAGCAAATGTGTAAACAAAATAATGTCAAAATTACTAATGAAAACGAGTTTTTGACACAATTGTCATAAATAATATTGGCATTGGCAATCAGCTTAACTAATCAATGAAATAATGTTGACATTATATAGTGATTGCATTGAATTTTGGAGTCACTTCTAACGGGTCAAATCTAATGAAGCAAATATTGTAGCATCGAAATTATGTAATTGTATTAAATAGTTTTCGACACATATTTTCCATGTCAAGCTAAACTCATCGGGACGATAATGTTGAAATTGACGATCAGCTTCACAAATAAAGGAAATAATATCGAAAATTTTTACAGCATTCAATATTTGACAGATTTTTGTCAATAAAATCATAATTTTTTAATTTTTCCCATAGGAATTGGAAAGATTTTTCATGCATGAAAATGGTAAGAAAAAAATTGAAAGAAACTTTGTTTGTCATCTGAGGAAACTACAAGGCGCTGAGCTAAGTTCACTTCTTCACTGTCAGCTTTTCTTTTCTCACTGGGTTCTTTATTTTGTACGTGTGCACATGATGCTGCTGCTGCTGTTCCTGCCCTCATGCATCTGAGTGAATACATTCAAGTGTGAGCGAGTATGCATTTATGGGCGCGTGTGTGGCTTTCATAAAAAGTTTTGTAAATCGTGCATAATTACCAGAAAAAAATATTACAAAAGAATAAACATTTTTCCGAGCTAATCGAAAAGAGCAGCACAAATACACATTGTTCAATATTTTCATTATTGGTCTACATTTAAGAGCTGTGGTCATTGGCATCTATCGGTTGCCGCCGCCGCCGCTGCCATTGCAACTGCCACTCCTAATTGCAGCATCGGGAAATGACAGACCGACAGAATCGTATTTATTTTGGTATACAATAATTTGATCTTTTTTCTGCTATTTTTCATTATTTTTCTTAATTTTTTTTATATTGATTACTGTTCATTTTGTGTCTGTTTCTGTTTCTGAGATTTGAGTCTTTTTTACGTTGGTGGGTGGCATGCAATGCATACTTTATGACACCGTTGCCGTTGTCATTTATCGTTATGATGGTAATTTGGTCGATCACATTTGTGTGATGCTATGAATTGTCACATTTTCCTATTTTTTTTTTACTTTGTGACAGTCGCCCCATTGATAAATGTTAACTATTTGTTGCTATTCGTTATTGGATTGCAAAGCATCGAACAACATCAAATTGTTTCTTGATTGAGATTTATAGATGTGCGATTGAAATTAAGTAGTTGGTATTTTTCTTTTAATATTGTAAATTACTAGACTGAAATTTGTATGGGAACTGGGAAATAGGAACTAGTCTTTGGGCAGAATAGTGATTTGTATAAAGATTTCTATAGTTCTATTTCATTTACTTTACATTAATCGGACTCACATCAATTTTTTACGTGTCTATACAGTTTAGAAGGTTTAGCAGGCATTTACGAGTTTACATTTTCATTCTAATATCATTTTCCGATTTTTCTTATAGGTTCACAATCTTGCAATTCGGAAATAAAATCGAAATTATCGTTATTGCCAATTTAACTTGGTAAATATAGATCATAAACTCATTGACACATGTAAATAATGTCGACATTATTGATAACTTCATGTTTACTGGCTGCACAAATTGTGTCAAAAATTCCATAACATCAAATATTTCGCTTTTGTCGTTAACGTATCACAAATTCAATGCCATCATCGATTTTAGTTCACATGATAAAATTGTGTCAAAAATTCAACGATGTCATTAACTTCGATATTATCGTTAGTGTTAATTTGACTTCACTGCACTCAATGCTTTCAATAATTTTGATATTGTTAGCGACGACTTGGGTAGACTTTACGAAATTGTGTCTAAAACTTAAAGATATCAATAATTTTATTTATTTTGCTACGGTTTAATTCGACTTGACAAGCACGTGTTAAAAATTCACCGCTATCAATAATTTTTATTTACTTGCTAACCTGTTCGTCGATGTCGTTCATAGAAAATAAATGTGTCAAAAATTTAATAATACTAATAATTATAACTGTGGTCGCTGTGTGGTGTAGTGGTAGTGCGTTGGACTGCTACACAGAGTGTCCGGGGTTCGAATCTCGACACAGGCAAAATCAAAAAGTTAAAAAAATAATTTTTCTACACGGCACCACCTCTTGGCAGGCAATGGCAAACCTACAAGAGTAAAAATTGCTATGAAAAGCTTTTCACTTTGCCGTTCGGATTCGGCATTAAACTGTAGGTCCCTTCCATTCATGTACAAATATAACACGCACAACATGAGTGGATGCGAAAAGCTCGGCCTAGGCCCTCCATGGGTTGTTGTGCCATTAAAAGTAAGTAAGTAAATAATTATAACTAAATTTCGTTAATTTTCACATATTGTTGGTAACAATTTTACTTAATTTGACAAAAAGGTGTCAAAAACTGAAATAACTTCGACATTATCGTTAGTGTCAGTTTAACTTCACTGCTAAAAAAAAGTGTTAAAAACTGATTGCTATTAATAATTTTGAAAAATCATCAAAAGTTTATTTGAGTAGACTTAACAAAATTGTGTAAAAAACTGAAAGCTATCAATAATTTCCCCATTTTTTCGTTTATTTTGCATCGGTTTAACTTGACTTGACAAACAAGTGTCAAAAACTCACTGTGATCAATAATTTCTACCTAATTTTTACATGATTGTCAATGTCGACATTATCGTTGGTGTCGATCTGACTTGAATAGACACAAATGTGTCAAAAACTTATTTATATTAATAATTTTAACATGATTTATTACTTTGCTAACTGATTGCTCATGTCGACAATTCTAATTGTTAGTGACAATTTTACTGAATTTGACAAAAAGTTGTCAAAAACTGAAATGAGTTCGGCGTTAATTCGTTAGAATCGATTTGACTCCACAATTTATGTTTTAAAAACTCATTTCTATCAAAAATTCATCATTGCAACGTTTGTTTGTTAGGATAATTGCGAATATCGACATTACGACTTGACTTAAGCATTTTTTCTTCTTTTAAGTTAAGTGTAACCCAAATATGTTCCTGCATATTATAATGCAATAAAATTTATGTGCATTTACTTAAACTTATTAAAAATGTAAATTGCAATAGAAAAAACATCGAAATATCATAATTTCTACATGCTGTAAAAAATTCCAAAATAAAGGGCAACAAAAATAAGGCAAAAGAAAAAAATTGTTTTATTATTCCAAGCAATTTATAATTGCATTTTATTTTACCATGTATGTGAAAGAGCAACAAAAACATTAAACAGCAACAACATAATTTCATGACAGTGCAAAATCAACAGCAATAAGAACAACAGAACAGCAGCAACGACAGCAGAGCAGTAAAAATGTTGCAAGCATTTTTTTTTTGAAGTCGTTAGATATGAGTATGTTAGAAAATGTTGTGTAATCGAATCGATTCGACTCTGGAGAGCTTCACAGATCATACACCTCAAAATCAGCGCCATCGATTTCCAGAGTAATTTCATAACTTTTTTTTTGCAACGTTCT
This sequence comes from Palloptera scutellata, assembly GCA_958295655.1. Taxonomy (NCBI): domain Eukaryota; kingdom Metazoa; phylum Arthropoda; class Insecta; order Diptera; family Pallopteridae; genus Palloptera; species Palloptera scutellata. The sequence goes on along the minus strand of OY282452.1, from coordinate 10,602,837 downwards.
GTGTAATAAAGTTAAAAACTGTTTAACAAGGATGGTTTGAAACACCCTTTGCTACCTTTTCCCTGCTACTCCCCATCGTCTACTCCTCTAAATCATGACGTGTATAGTACATACTTCATTTCCACCTCCGTTGACTGCAACAGCAGTGGCAAAATCAACCCACTTGACTTTCATATCCCATTTAAGTACTACATACATACTATATGCTTATTTGATTATGCGCAATTGTTGTTTTTGTATTTGTTTGTAGTTATTTATATTTTTTTTTCTTTCGATTTTTTGTTTTTGTTTTTTATTGTTTCATATTATTTTCTTCTCCGTAAAATAGTTATAATTTTTATGAGATTTTGACTACATTTGCTCTGATGATGAAAAACGTCTACCATTTGCTCATTTGCAAGTTTTTTCCTTCCATTCATTTTCAATTGCATCTCTGCATCTTTCTACGAATAGGGTGTGGCATGTGTGTGTAAATGAATCTAGTGCTGTAGAAATGTGAGGAACGATTACTTAAATCGAATATGAAAATGTAATATTTTTCATAAATACAATGATCTGATAACGTTTTGAACGTGATATTCAAGTGCAAAATCAAAGGTGAACGTATAGAAAATTTCGGGGGGAGACGGGTTTACCGGGGTTTACCGGAAAAATTGTTCTACGATACGAAAAAAAATTGGTACACTGAAACTGGGTGGAAGGCTCAATAAACCGAGGAATTTTTAATACATTTGAAAATGCAAAAAATTTAACAACGAAATTAAGCGATGGACAACAGCCGAAAAAATCCATTACGTTTAAACATTGGGCCTAATATTATCGAGGATTTCATGCATTCATCTGATTCAATTTTGTATGAGAGTCTCCTTAAAGGTTAGAAATAAAGGTAGATACATAGCTACTTTCGAGGAAAGTGTTTGAAAAGAGAAATTAATAAGGATCGGTTTTATAGTTTACTCAACTAAGATCAACTTGGAAACGAGGGGATCCCATTTCATACAAAAATGGGATCTAGTTTCATAAATAAAAGGGTAAGTATGTTGAAGAAAATTTATTTTACTACTCTTTGGATGAGACGAGTAATTTCTCGAATTTATGTGCTGCTTGTTTTTCATCTTAACCTCGATACGGGGCCAATAAACGGCGAATAAACTCCATTTTCGACATCGTGTTTGAGAGATAGTTTTGCGTTATGAAACTTTGAATAATTTACACTCCTCCACTCTCACACTCGGTCCTTTTTTATACTGCACTCAAATATCGTTTTTAAAAAAATAAATCCAGTTTGAATATTCGCTGTATAGCACCGAGAAAAGAGGAAGAAATATATCTAAAACGATTACCCATCGTCATGAGACACAATCACACACACACACACACACACACACACACACACACACGCACACACACACGCACACACACGCACGCATAACGAGAAACACATACACACACTCCCATTACATACACATCACATGCAAAAGTAATCATAAAAATTGACACAAATCATATTAAGGACTCTAATGAAATTTTGTTGTTGCTGAGATCCTTAACGAATGTGAAGCGATGATTGATTTCACGCCAAAACGATTTCAATCAGAGCATTTCCGATTTTATTACTTTTTTTTCTTCACTTTTTTATTTTATTTTTGTTCTACGTATTCTACGTAGTTTCTTATTCTACTTACATAAGTACTTTACATATTTTCTTCATTCGTCATCAATAATTTCTTCGAAAAATGGATAACGCTAAGAGGATATGAGGTGAAGGGGCTGAGGACGAAAGAGAAACCTGTTAAGAATTCATTCGCACAGTTGGAAACTAAAACATCATTTCAATGCTGCATGCTACATTGTTCCCTTATCTTCTGCATTCTGCTTGCTACCCACCCTGCACTGCGCCACCCTAACAGTTGTACTTCATTTCCTTTGCAAAATATCTTCATTGATTACATGAAATTGCTGCTGCAGCTTGTTCTGTTGCTGTTCTTCTTCTCATTTAGAATATGGGTTATATGTTGCTGCAGCTCCTGCTGTTGTTGCTATTGCACATAAGTGCGAATATATTCTACATAGCTGAAATTTTCTTTTGCCCCTCAATTGATTTCTCTCGTACATTTCACTTACTTCACTTCACTTGATTGTGAGAAATTCAAGTGTGAAATGTGCGGGTGACATGCTCTGGCAACAAAATATTGCATGGAAATCAAAACTGGAATTCAATGCCAGTCAGTGTTGAAAATTGTCATGAGAATTTGTTGCAATTAATTGCTTTTTGACACAATTTCTTTTCTTTTATCATTTCATATGTTAGCTTTAGACAAAGATAATGGAAGACTTGAATGTTTGGTCAAAAATTGAGTGGAACAATATTTGAATTGAATTGATTTAAATGTTCTTGTGTATGTGAAATTTGTGAAAGGGTGAAGTAGAAAGTTGTAGCTGAAACACTGTACAACAAAATTAGATTACTTGGCGGTCAAAATAGTTGATGGTCGTTGACTGCATTCCCATTTATGTTTGTGTGACTTTTAATCGCTAACTTTTGGAAGTAATGAGAGACAAAAGAAAGAAGGAAAGAAGAGAAGAAGAAAAAAACACGGGGTAGTAAAATTGTGATCTCATATCTCAAAGTTGGGGAAAACTTATAATTTGTTAAGTACAAAGTTCGGTTTCAGTGGTCGCTGTGGCGTAGTAGTAGTGCATTGGACTGCTACGAAGAGTGTCCGGGGTTCGAATCTCGGCACAGGCAAAATCAAGAAGTAGAAAAAATAATTTTTCGACATGGCACCACCTCTTGGCAGGCAATGGCAAACCTACAAAGTAAAAATTGCATATGGAAAACCTTTCACTTCGCCGTTCGGATTCCGCATTAAACTGTAGGTCCCTTCCACTCATGTACAAATATAACACGCACAACATGAGTGGATGCGAAAAGCTCGGTCAAGGCCCTACATGGGTTCAGGTTTCAGTTCCTAGTTCAGACACTACAGTCACTATTTCACCTTTTTTTTTGGAAATGTTTTTATCTGGACAAAAATGTATTCGGTTATGGGTGCTAAATTCTCAAACCAGTCAAATTCGACTAGCAAAATAAGTTGAAGCTGGAAACAGGCGTAGGATTTGCTAAGTCTTATATTCAGACTAAAAATTCCTTAAGTAATCTTTAAATATTGAATAAAATGTTAAGCTTATATGAAATAGTTTATTTTGGGTTCGTAACTAAACTAACTAAAATGAAAATAAAATAAGCAAATATCCAAACCAGTGAAAGATACAATATCTAGCAAATGTAACTGGATTTCGAGTTCAAGTATTTGGTTATGTTTTGTTTCGGATTCCTGGCATTTCTTTTTCATTTCATTGTGGAACACTTACGAATTAAGCATAAAATGCATTCGACTTCTTCGTTCCGAAGCCGTTGTGCGAAACTCTGAATCGAGTAGTTTTGAACAGAGGAAATTTAATGGCTAATTTGGTTTGGCTTCAGATGGAGAGAAGAACTGAGTTCGAAGCTTTAATTCGGGGCAGCAACTATGTATGTAGATGGTGGTGAATAAAATATAATTTGTGCATCGTTTTTTATCCTTTCGGAAGAAAATTCTTCTTTACTCGACAGTTTTAACGGACTTCCACTCGAAGTTGTGGCAACAGATTTTACAACTCTTCACTTGAACTCGCTAGTATGTATGCATGAATATGAATGAAATCTCAAAAAATTTTAAAGTATAATGTGAAGAAATCATTCCATTCATGTACAAATATAACGCGCACAACATGAGTGGATGCAAAAAGCTCGGCCTAGGCCCTCCATGGGCTGTTGTGCCATTAAAAGTAAAGTAAAGTGAAGAAATCACTCCGCTGCCTGGCCGAGACTAAGTATATTCCCATGCCCCTCGATTTGCTTGATACATACTTAATACCACAACTAAAAAAAATGGAATATTTTTCTGTTCTGCTGCGCCGTGTAACTTTATTGGTATTTGTGTGAATATTGCATATGAATTAAGTAATTTTATTTATTATAAATCAATTGCAGAATATATGATTATGATGTTTTGAAGTGAAATGTGGTGGTACTTCACTGGGTACTCGTACATCGAATTGGTTATGGTCGTCAGCAAAACTTTTATACACATGCATACACACATACACAGTGCTACAGTATATAAGGGCGTAACTAAATCGAGACAATTTGTTAAGGTTTTCAATAACAATTCTATGTGGATCGCTGATACAAGAGCAAATGCAGATGAGTAGTTAGGAAACTTAAGGGTACTTCACACAAAGGCTGAACTTTTCATCAATAATTCAGAAAACAATTGAGATGCTAAAGATTTATAGAACAGGCGGGGTAACTCACATATGAAGAGAGCAGATTAGAAATGATATAACTAATATTAATATATATAATGCATTTATATTTTTATAGAATATATATGTACTCGTAGGTAGTAGGTAAATGTCACCCAAAAAACTGAAATTCGCAAACAACAACGAAGCTTAAAAATAATTATTATTATTAAAAATCATTGAGGCAAAAAATTAGAAACGCATTTGAACGTTAATAATAACAGCCAAATGAGGATGATGATGATGATGGAGAACAGGAAGGGCGAAAAAAATTACAATAAAATAAATTTAAATGTCAACTGCACAATTCAGGCAGACAGACAGTCTGAATTCATACCTGAAGAGACTTACAGCAACAAAAAAGAGATTAATTTTTATCGTGCACGCAGACATATTACAAAAACATATATACATGGTAAGTATATCACCAAATCGAAATCAGGCAAGCAAATGTCGGAACAAAAATCAAAATGAATTAAATTTAAATATTTTTATTTATTAATGGTCGAGGTTTTAATCACATAATTTAATGCAATTCACATTATTATCAATATCTATAGAGCAAAATCAATTGAAGTTTTATTATATATCTTTATATATGCATGCATGTAAGTATTAAGGTGCGAAAATGAATGCAATATTTCATTCAGCATTGACATATAAAATGAAATTATTTTCGATATTTTTTTTTTAGCGCTCCGCAATGGCAAACAAATCAGTTAACGTTAAAACGTTAACATATGCGAAAATCTCTGGAAAAACATATGTGACTAATGTTGGCAGACACTACTTCTCTACTTGCTACACTGTACTTTAAAACTGCCTTGAAAATTCCAGCCGCAAGGATTTATGTAACGTGCGAAAACTCATTCAGCCCTATGCAAGAGAGAAAAAATCATCATGTGAATTATGATTTCGGGAAAATGTGCTTCAATGAAAAGTTTTTATATAAAGAAAAGAGAACAAGGAAAAGACCCAATGCCCAAAACCGAATCAAAAACAAAAAAATCACATTGAATTTTTGGCCAAAGGAAAGCAGATATGGCGATGGAAAAAAACTGAAAAAAACTGAGCTAAATGAATTGAAGTGGAATGCATGGACACGCAACTAATCACCTGGAAATAATGCATTACTATGGATATCATATGGGCGCGGCATCATAGTCGTTTTTCACAGTTTGACAATTGATAAACGAGTTCATATGTTTGTCTATGTATCCATTTATAAAGTCACACATATATTTTTCAGGATCATTGGCACAATTTTGCCAAAACGTTCACCTTTTACTACTTTAGCTTATGATGCTTGAAGCATAAATTTATTATAAATTGTCAGTTTATTGATTTTGTATGAGATTGAATCCATATGAAAAACACTCGGTGCGAAACTTTAACATAACATTGAAAGATTGTAGAAAATTTTCTTAAAGTGACTGAGAAATAAATATTTTAGAGAAATTAAATATTAATTTTATGCTTTATCACAGCGATTTATATCGCTTGAGGTTTAAGCTTTTATTATCTATGAAAAGTGCTTAATAATAGAGAATTTTAGAATAATTTTTAACGTTGTCGACATGATTGTTGACGTTGTCTACATGATTGTTGATATCGTCGATATGATTATTAACATTAACAAGTCTTCTTAAAATTTATATCAATGAGCTGATATGACTATTGACGTTGTGAACATAATTGTTAACGTTGTCGACATGATTACTGAAGATGTCTACATGATTTTGGACATTTTACATTATTGCTTACATTGCTCGAAATGTGGTTTTAAACTGCACCTGGAGAAACACATGCTAAATATGAAATATTATCGTTGTAAGCGTTTTTGACATTGTTTTCAATGTAATCAGCATAAATTTACACGTTGTCATCATAGTTGTTGACATTACATACATATTCAGATATTTACATTGTCGATATGATTTCTGACGTTCTGCACCAGTTTCTTCCACCAAGTAGACATGATGTTGTTGGGGTCGATATGACTATTGAGGTTGTAAACATGATTATTAACATTATCGACATGATTATTTACATAGATTTTGACATTATATATATTTTTCACATAGTTATCTACATTGTCGAGATGACTTTTGCCATTGCCGACAAGATTTCTAACGTTCTTGGCAAGATTATTGATCTTGTCGACATTATGTGAATGGAGCTGATATGATTATTGAAATTGTGGACATAGTTATTAACATTGTCTACATGATTACTGAAGATGTCTACATTATTTTGGACATTTTACATTATTGATTACATTACTCGTCATATTTATTAGCTTTGTCGACATGATTAATGACACTGTCGAAATGTTTTTTGACGTTGTTGCCTTGTTTTTGACGTTGTTGACATGATTGTTGACGTTGTCGACAAAATTTTTTAACTAGTAAATTGATGTTGATGGACCGATACGATTATTGACGTTGTCGACATAATTTTTAACATTGTCGACATGATTGTTGACGTTGTTTACATAATTGTTGATGTCGTCGATACGATTATTAACATTAACAAGTCTTCTTCAAATTTCTATCAATAATATTCTATTTCAAATCTACAACTGCTATACCAAGAGTTTTATATGATATATAAATGCAATATTATCCACTTTCTCCTATCATTTCTCTAAACATATCCAACGCTTTCCTCTCCACTGCCCCCTTCGCAACTCAATAACACACAAACACTCACACACACACTCAAAATAAATAAAAGACAAAGCTGTTAAAACTAATTGGGTGATAAATTTGTTTTGCGCAAAAATTTATAACCGCTCAAATTGCACATTGATTCGTTACGTTACTTAACGTCAGCGTTTACGTTAACATTTAAAATGTGACGTCAAAAATATGTGGGTTTGGCTATTTTCAAACAACACCAACAACCACGCGACAACTATGATTTTTTGTACCTGTCTAGACAATAGCGCACAAAAATCTAGTGAAAATACATTCAAATAAAAATAAACAAAAAGCGTAAAAAAGTTTTTGCTTTCACCGGGCAGAAGGGGGAGAGGTGGGGAAGATGCACCCAACTTACTACATACACTAGTAAATTCTACTTACTATTTTTGTACTGTGCTTTCCTTGTTTATGTTTGCAAGCTGATTTTTGCCATAATATTTCTTTATTTGTTTAGACAACAACAGCAACACCGACAACAATGGCAACAACATTTAAATGATTGTTGAAGAATACCTATCAAAAATGGAAGTTACCTCCTTACTTTGCAATGCATGTTTGTGTAAGAGTACAAGCGTATACTAAGTATGTATGTAAAAGGAAATAGTGGAAAAACTACAAAAAAGCGTAGTCATTTTGCAATCATTGCCGATGTCGTCGTTGTCATCATTGCTGCTGTTGCTTAACGTCCTCATCGTTGTCGTCGTCATCATTTTCGTTGCCGTTGTCGTTTATGGTTGAATAATGCTAACAAAATAGTTTACGGCAACGCGACAGACTAACATAAATGGTTATGGTGCATATCCGGTTTTGTGATGTGAAAAATGTGTGTTGTTTACAAAAAAAAAAAAGGATTGCCCGCTAGTCGTATGTAGATAGAAGAAGGCTATAATGGTGATGCAGAGTTGCCATATACGAGAAATTAGCATAATTTTACTTGTGATGAATAAAAACTAGAGTACTAAAAATCAATTAATGAAGTATATAGTAGATTAAAAAAAAGAAACTTATGTATTTTTGGACAATATCATGTGGAATGTGTCAACAATATAAATAATTATATTGAAATTGTAAACAAATACATATTTCAACAATGTATAGACAATGTCTAAAACTCTTTGATTTTCCAGAATTATGTCCGCAACGTGACAAATTGGGTATACGGACAACTATGTCGAGTAGTAATTGAGTAAAGATGCTTGTAGACGACGTTGTTAACGTTGCAATCTGCATCAGCAACAAACTCAAATGTTTTCCAATATTCTACACTTTGTTATAGATAACGTGTAGATAACACCAAAAACCATATCGATAATGCAGGACAGAGTTTCACAACGTAGATAATTATATCGGCATGGCCAACCGCTATGAGGACAAGTACAAAAAGCATGACGGTAACTTAGGAAAAAATGTCAATGATGTAGATAACGTCGAAAAGGCATCAATAACGAAATCGCGTATTTTGAAATTGTTTTCTATTTAATGCAAACAACCTATAGATAGTATAACAAGTTATAATAAAAATGTAGGAAACTAAGTCATCTATGTAGTTATTTTTATTGGCATTTCAGCAATTATGTAGAAATTGTAAAAACTATGTAAAATGATATTGTTGAAAATGTAGGGAAACTGACAAACAATGAACACAATCACATCAAATTTAAGCAACTAGGTCGACAACGTTAAAAACTATCTTGGTAATGTTAATAAAATTGTCGAATTCATTAAAAACCTTGTCGATAATATAAAAGAGAAGTCGACAATACAGAAAACTTTTGTTATAATGTAAAAAACTGTGTTGCCATTGTAGACAACATTGAAAACCTCTTCAAAAACATCAAATCCATGTCAATAACGTCTAAAAATGTAAATAAACCGTCAAAAACTGTAGAGGCTATATAAAACAATATGTCGCAAAGATTGACAACAATGTCGACAATGACTGCAACTATTAGATATTATGCTTCGGTCAGTTTTTCTAATATATGAAAACGTGTTAACTAAAAATCACTGCTGGAAGTTAAAATTATATGATTTAAACATAAATATAATATTAATAATTTAATTTGAAAAAAAATGCACTGATCTCCAGTTTATATGACGAAAAATTTCCAAAATTCCAAAATTTACTAAAAATCAAACGCTTTTACAATTCTCTAAATCCGTAATTTTCTTAGCGTACGCTGGTAACTCTTCTACTATTATGGCAATATGGCAGCAGAAGGAAATGTAAAATGTACCTAAAAGTATGAAATAAAAAGAAGAGAATGCTAAAAAAAAACAAAACAAAACGAACGAAACATGACATGCGGTGACATATCACAACCTGTGAAATTGGCGTAATAAAAGTGAAATTGCATATTTAAAAACAAGAAAAATGATCTTAATGGAAAGGTTAAACGATTTATGTTAGCAGACATTTCCAATTTTTTTCTACTCGTTTTGTTCTCTTTTTTGCAGGGACCAGGACACGGGGTCAAACATGGCATAAAAGCTTTTCTTTTACTTTTTTTTTTTTTGATAGATTATATTGGTAGTCAATTAAAAACAGATTAAAATATTAAACATTCCTTCTTTACGATGGTGCAAGTAAAAGAAAACAAATGTTAAAGTGTCGGATAAATGTGCAATGTGCATATTATGATTATGAAAAATATATACAATTCCTTTACTCTTATCTCCTTCCCACTCCTCTTCGAACGCGAAACAAGTAAAAGTTTCAGGATATTTTATTTCAACTATATCGCTATCATTTCCATATTTTTCCTTCTAGAATTTATTTACTTTTATGTATTTCATGTGGCATTTCTTCTATCGCGAAAGTATGTAAATTTCATTTCCGGTTTCCGGTATTATTTCCTCTATTGTTTTCGGTGCAAACACGACAATGCACAAACAAAAGCTTACAAAGTCTATTTGAAGATACATACTCGTATATAGTAAATATAGCAGAACAACAAAAAGAAACATACATACTTATATATTTAAAAAATGGCGCTGATAAAAATATTTTTAAATAGAAATACCACGAAAAACAAAAGAAAAATAGTTTGCAGCGTAAAATAGAAAGAAAGAACGTTACTTACAATGGAACAACAAGACCTTTATCACCTTCAAAGTACCAGCAATACAAACAACAACAACAATAATAATATTAGTAACTGAAACAACTTTCACGAACTCACTCACATCACCCCTGCACCCGAAACGCCAACCATGCATTAAACTTAAAAAAAATATGGCATAGCAGAAAAAAGAAAAAGAAAAAAAGGCGAAGAAGTCAAATATTTGCATAGATTATGGATGCAAAATTTTTACAGCTTAAAGGATTATTTGGGGTGCTTTTTTCTTTTTCAAAATGTGTTTAGGTGGAAGAAGGCGGAAAGAGCAGAGCGACATAAGAAGGGGTTTGAATGGAGTTGTTTGAAATTTCCACAAGCAATTTTTTATTTCTAGTTCTACTAACTTTTTCATACTGTAAACAAAGTTGCACCAAGTGTCAAAAGATTTTATGTTATTTTTCCATATTTTTCGGTAAAAATCTTTACTTGATTTTTTCGTTTTCTTTCTGTTGATTTTATGGTTTATTGCTGTCACAAATTATTTTTTTTTTTTTAGGCAGTGCGGGGAAGAAGTTGCTTATTTAAGTGGAAAAAGTATTTTGGTTTGTTTTGTAGCTTAGTTTATGTAGTTTTTGTACAACAAATTGCTTTTAAATTGATCATATTTATAATTTAAAACGAAGAGATGAATTAATATACTACAGATTAGACATTTTTTTTTTGTTACATATTTTTTTGTATTGATACATTCAACCCTATAAATGCACAGCATTGTGTTGAATGGAAGGAAGATTGATAGGTGGGGGAAGAAGGAGGGAGAATGAGAGAGGGAATGCAATCAGACAGGACACCGACAAAGAGATAGACATGCATGGCGAACCGTGATCTGTCGCAAAATATGCTTGCGTATAAAAAATATGAGATTGGTTAATATGAGATTCGGTTAAAATTTGAATTTCAGTTTTGAATTTTATTGTGGCATTGGTCAGAATGGGAGATTACCAAGATTTGTAGGTGGAAATTGCATATTTCGATTGCATAATTGCATAAGTCGAAAATATTAGGTGATAATTTCAGAACTGCGGCTTAGTTTTCTAGTTATGAGTAGTATAAAACAAATTTTTTACTGAAATTCACGAAGATTGGAATGAATTAAATCGGAATTTGGCTTGAGTTTTGATTTCTGAATTTTGGGCAGAATTTTTTCTGAGATTTGTCTGAATTATGTATTAATTTTAAACTGAACTTGTTCCGAATTTTCGCTTTGATTTGAATGATTTGATCAGCACTCATTCAGAATATTTTTTTATTAATTTAGGCATGAGTTTTTGTGGGAATCCTTTTAATTTTTTTGTGAATTTCTGACGAGAATTCGATCCAAATTGTGATCTGATTTGGCTTTGAATTTTTGAATAATTTTAATCGGAATTTGTCCCGAATTTTAGCTTAAGTTTGTTCCGAGTTATTTTTCCCAATTCCGGTCTGAATTTATGGTAAATTTTGTCAGGTTTTGGCACAAGTTTTTTTGATATTAATTTTGGTTTGAATTTGTTTCGAATTTTGATCTGAAATTCGATTTATGTTTGTATATTCTATTTATGTACCAATACTAGATGAACTGAATGAATAAAAACTTCACTGCCTCCTCTCATACATTCTCACACTCAACTGTAATTAATCGTATTTGCAATAGAAAATCTCATAAACATTTATTCTGTCGTTCTTAACTGATAAGTCATTTGGCAAATATATGCTGAGATTTACTGAGATACATATATATACACACACACGCATCTTTGTTAATCTGATAATACGCCTAAGTTTATGCAACGTATTTTTAGGTTTTTCTATTCCTATTACACACTTTTCTACACACTTTTTGCTAACAGTTTTTTCTGCTAACTTTGCTTCTTTGTTTTGCGCACTTTTACGCAGCTTTATAAAAACTTTTGCAATATATTTTTCGCTTGTGATTTGTGTCAGAAGTTTTGTCAGTAATCCATCAATAATTCTTCTTCCACTGCTGGTGCTGGTTGTAGTTGGTAACAGTTTGCATTTTGATGCTAATAAAACTGAAAGTTTAAATGCAAGAAAAAAAGTACAGGAAAAGGGCAAATAAAATAAAAACGTCTGGGTTTTTGTTGTTTTACCACCGCCGCGCAAATGAAATGTATTTACAAGTTTTATTGTTGTTTTAGTTGTAACTTTGTATGCAGCAAAATTTTGTGTGTGGCAAAAAAGTTGGTTTTCGTTCGAATTTATATATTTGTTTGTTTTGAGGATTTTATTTAAATACTTTCGCACATGAATCCCTCAACAAAAGTCATAAAGTTTGCTGTAAAACCATTCACGTATTCAACAAACTCGTATTCAAATCTTAAAATTAGTAACCTTTCCATATTCGTTATCTAGTTAGTTACCTTATCTTGGCTAAGCTATGTACCATTACCTTCAAGCTTATATTACCCTCACATTCACTATCTCCCTCCCTCTCTCTCTCTCTATCTGATACACTCACTCAATTATGTCTATACTCGGTTATGCAAAGAAGTGAGAAGTTAAATACCCATGACGACCATTACAATTGTTTCTGGCGAATCTAACTACGCATCCTTTATAGCCAAGGCAATTAACTTTGTAGTCAATAGTGCAAAATAAAGCTATTAAGTGAAGGAATGCATTTGAGAGAGAATGAGACAGGCAAGGCAGACTGTGTATAATTGGGAGTGAAAGAGTATGAAATTATATACCTTTTGTTCGCCCAAGTTTGTAATGTTCCTAATTTATGTAGTCATTTCTGTTTGATGGTTCATTTAATTTCTGGGACAGATTTTGTTTATTTCAAAATCCATTGATTTCTTCTCATTTTTGTTTATTTGTTTTTTTTTTTTTTTTTGTTGAATGGCTTCCAAATGGTTACATAATTTAATGATTTTATTGGATACTTAGTCTTTATATGAGGCTAAATACATTGCATAAAAAGAACAAAACGCTTTTAATTGAAGTCTTTTATTATCCCTTGGAGGGGGAAGAAGAAGAGGGAACTGTCGAAAGAGGTAGAGAGCGAGAATGATAGAAGAACCTTCAATACGAGTTTGTTCTTAATTTTTTTCCAACTAGACGTTCAAAGTTACACCAGGAACATACAATTTCGGAGAGCATATGGCTCGTTTGGATGCAAGACTGTCATTAATAAAATATAAAAATTTCGAGTTAAGTATAAAGAAATAACGGTTATTTAGTACTTTGTGTTGTGTAACCGTAACTGTAACCGTATCTCAATGTTCCCGTACGACGAGTATTTATCATTCTCAATTGCATGGAGCGATAGAAAAGTTTAAATGGGTTTATGTTTTTTGAGATATGACAGTCTTGCAGCAAACAAGCTACATATATGGCCTCATAATTATGTTTTTGGGGTTTAGAATAATACTGGGACTAAAATCGAGCTCTGGTGTCATTTTCCAGACCATATTATCCCAGAGCGAATCGAAGCTTACCTTGCTTTTTGAAGAATACTGATGTACAGTTTTCCTACTATCGGCATTGAAGCCTCTGAGCAATAAGATTTTGGAAGCATATGTCCCTATGTCCCTCAAAAACTGAGAGTAGAAATCAAAATATTTACCCTAACGGACCATATCATAACACACGTGTATAGGCGAAAAATGTTGCTTGCGCGACATAGACGCTCGTATACTATAAGCTTCTTCGTATGGCTTTCGGTCGTGCGCGTTCGGTTGTTGCTATGGTCTCATTTCGGCGAAGCAAACCAAACCAATTGCTGCTCAGCACTTGTTGAAGCAAGAGAGCTCGCTGTGCAATTTCTTTCAAATACAGAGAGATAACTTAGTTTTTCTCAGTTTAGCACAGGAAATCAATTAATTGGGATACAATTAAGCAAACTTTACTTACTTTACTTTACTTTTAATGGCACAACAGCCCATGGAGGGCCTAGGCCGAGCTTTTCGCATCCACTCATGTTGTGCGTGTTATATTTGTAAATGAATGGAAGGGACCTACAGTTTAATGCCGAATCCGAACGGCAAGTGAGAAGCTTTTCATAGCAAACTTTACTATACTGTTAAAAATAATTTGACTACTTAAGTTTTCTCGTAGTTAAATCAACATTAGTATTTAGACTCAAAGTAATACGACAACAAACGAATTTCCAACTTGATTTTCTGGGAAAGGCAAAGTGCTCGTATATGCATACATAATTAAAGGAGCTACTAACACATTTTTACGGCTTATTATTGCAGCATACATGAGTACAAGTACAACAACAATAACAAAAATAAAAACTAAATAAATTAAAGACATGTCTGATCCTAGTACTACATAAATAGTTTTTTAAGCCTCTATTTTCAAGCCTTACAAGTCAACAATACAACGCAGCAAGAACAACAGCAATATGCTACTTACGATACCCCGCCTCACCCAGCCACCCTATACAACTCTATAATGCAAATACTTTTGTTAAAAAAGAAAAGGGCAAATACAAAACTGAATTCTGTTTGCTGCCATAAGTCAAAACACATTATCGTCATCAGCATCACCATCGCCAGCATCACCAACATCAACAACGCTCACATCATAGTCATCATCAGTGCTGAGGTTCGCTCGTACGCTCGCTCTAGCAACGTAAACAACATCAACATTTGAGTAACACCGACTTTTTTATTATACATAAGTAAGTATGTAGAGCAAAAGGAAGAAGCAACACATTGCAGTTACAGTAGCTCATCAGCATTCTGGCGTACTCATCGTCCGGAAGAGAAGCAAACAGCAGTAAAGGGGGCAACAGCAACAGCAACAACGGCGACGATGAAGATGACGACAACAACAGGAAATGTAAAATGAAATTAACTTACAGCTGAATAAACACTGCTACTACTACTACTACTACTACTACTACATACTACCAGTCCTACTGCTACCACTGTAAAAGCTACTTTTCTGCACGGAAGAACTTGTGCTTCTAAAATTCATACACACACACACACACATTCATATACCAACAAACACTTGTACTTTGTGTTAGTGGCAGTATCAACTTTGATGTCAGCTGATATTCATGTGTATGTATTGGTATTTGTGCGTATGTGAAGAAGCCATCATCACTGCTATCGTTTCGTTGCCATTGCCATCGTCAGCGTCATTGCCGCCAATATGCCAAACATTATCCTTTTCCTTTCATGCATTATAGCTGCAAGTATAGCAAGCGTGTTTGTGTGTGCGTGTGTGTGCAGAAGTAGTAGTAGTAGGAGTAGTGTATATCCTTCCATACTCCTAAACATTTCCGTTTTTAGACTCATGCTCGCATGAGCTTAGCTTAATCATCACCAACATCACCAACATCATCATAATCATCATCACCATCATCACTAACAGAAGCAACAGCAACAGCATATCACAACTTCATATAACATCACACGATGATGATTATGATGATGGTGGATGATGTTTTAGTTGTATATTTGTGGCATAGTTGTCATGCGGCATTACATGTGTTTTTGAAACTTTTTAGTACTTACTAAGTAGTTGTTGCTTTTCCTGTTGCTGACTTTTTTTTTACAACTCAACGTTTTATCCTTAAGTTGTTCTGCTGAGGTTTTTCATTCATTCTCACACATGTACACATTTTTACTATTCTTGTTTTTAGTGAATTTTAGTTGTCAAGTCTGAACAACAAAGTGTTTAATGGTTCCTTAGGTGACTAAGATAATTTTTCTTGTGCTCTTTTGCTTGACTCTTAGTTCCTTTTTCCTTTTACTCGTATGAGGAGGTACAATTAAATATGCTACTAATACCGGAAATACAATTTTATTAAGATTTCCGTATGTGGACAAACGCAAATTTCATATTTCATAGACTAGGCAAAAACGAAAATCATAGAATTAGGATATCAAGTTGATACAAAAGAAAATAACCACGTAAAAATATTGGAAAAACTATTAGGAAGAAAATATAGATAAGATCTCCATAGCTTTTTAAGTGATATTGTTGAATACAAGGCACGATTTCAATTATTTTTTTTTTTTCTCGAAAAGGCTTAATCAAGAAATCATCGCAAAATCAATGACACGAAATTTTCTTAATGTTGTCCGGCGAACTTGAAAGACAAGATCTGTGCCCCTGATCCAAACTAAATTTTACAAAATTTTATTGGATGAGTTATTAATCAATAAATTTCTAATATATCCTATTTGAGGCAATTTTCCGCCACAATAACCTTGGGGTGCGTGCTAACAATGAGAAAAGAAATATTAACACTATGATATGATTTCTCACAACTTTTTCTACCATTAGTTTTCGTACAGCGCCACTAATCAAGGTTCTTTTCATAATTAATTTTTCTTATTAACTTCAAAGATAATAAAAAAAAATTTCAGATTCCCTTGCCGCTTATTGAATATACTTAGCTTAGTTCAAATATTAAATATGTTTCTTCGTGTAAACGATGATGCTAATATCGTTGTAGACCATTATTGCTGATGTCCACCTCAATCCCAAAATTTTCAGTTTTCCTTTGGCAACTATTTCTGCGCATTGAATACTTATAGCTTAGTGGTTTCTATTAACAAATATCTATTCAATGATACCAATATGATTGATGCATTCTGTTTTTAATGTCCACCTCAAATCCAAAATTTCCAATTTTCCCTTTATAACTCGCTCATTTTATAGTATATAACTTAGTTCCGATAGTAAAGTTGTTTCTATTGGCAATCTTTGGTGGCCAATATTTTTCTTGTCCTTATCGGATAAAATTTATTCAGTTTTCCATGCATACCTCTTACTGCTTATACAATATAGCTTACCAGGTGTACAAGTATGAAACCGGTAATGCCATCTCTGTGTTGCTAGATAAAACTATACCCTCTGTCAAACCAAATCACTGGCGCCATTTCTTCGCATTCTGTCAACAATATTCAGTTCATAAACAATCAAGTTTCATACAACAACATATATTTTTTCGCTCGTAAAAATGTCGAATCTTGTGCCTACAAACTACGATATGCGGACATCATTGATTTTCTGTTTCCAATTGAAGAAATCACCTTTGAATCTCATCGAATGCTTGTGGAATGGGGGCTTACGGCCAGAACGCTCTAGGCAAATCACAGTGCAACTGAACCACTAGTTTAAAAGTGGCGATTTTGATGTGAGAAACGAAGAACGTGGAAGACCACCGAAAAAGTTTGAAGATGCCGAATTGCAAGCTTTACTCGATGAGGATGATGGTCAAATGCAAGAACAACGTTTAAAATATTGATTTTGAAAGTGGGAAGATGGTGCCCCATGAATTGGCTAAAGACAGCAAGAAAATCAAAAACCACCTGTGAAATGTTGATCGCCACGTACAAAAGAAAGTCATATCTCCATCGAATTGTTACTGGCGATGAAAAATGGATCTACTTCGACAATCCCAAACTTAAACGATCATATGTTAAGCCCGGTATACCGGCCAAATCGACAGCAAAGCCAAATCGCTTCGGAAAGAAGACAATGCTCTGTGTTTTCTGGGATCAGCGATGTGTTATCTGGTTTGACCTTCTGAAACCAGGTGAAACAGTTACTGGTTAACGCTACCAACAACAATTGGGCGATTTGAACCGTGCTTTGCGTCCATCATATCAAGCTAGGCAACACAAAGTGATTTTTCTCGATGACAATGCACCATCACATCCAACAAAACAGAATGGGGAATTGGTAAATTTGTACAGCTGGAAAGCCCTCCCCCATGCGGCTTATTCACCAGACTTGGCTCCATCTGACTACCACTTATTTTCATCAATGGGGCAGCACTTCGATTCGTTCGAAAATATGAAAAAATGGCTCGATGACTGGTTTCACTCAAACAACGAACAGTTTTTTTGGCGAGGCATTCACAAATTGCCAGAGAGATGGGAAAAATGTGTAGCCACTACTTTGAAGATTGAATGTATAACCATTTTTCTTAAATAAAAGTGTATTTTCTTAAAAAAAATTGCGGTTTCATACTTGTACACTTTTTTCAATGTACAAATTGTTATGTAACGATGCCTATGTCATTGATGCTTATGTATTTGATGTCTACCTCAAGTCCAAAATTTTTAGTTTCCCTTCATAACTTTTTTCTCTTCTAGAATATAGCATACTTCCTATAGTGAAGTTGTTTCTATCTATAAATACCTAATTAACGATGCCAATATCATTGGTGATAAGTGTGTTTGATGTCCACCTAAAGCCCAAAATTTACACTTTTCCCTTCATAACTCGTTAGGCTTCTAAAAGCTAGCTTAGTTCCAAAAAAATTAGTATTTGCTGACAAACAACACATATGCAATGATGCCAAAATTGTTGATATTCAACGTTTTTGATGGTCGTTTCAAGTTCAACATTTTCAGTTAACCCTTCATAAGTCCCAAATTAAGTTAACTAAGATGGTTCAGTTTGTTCGCCTCACTGTTATTAATCATTTATAATACAATATTTTCCGCGAAGAACGTTTGTTCTAAAGGGTTATTCTTGAAAAACGTAGTAGAAAGTAGAAGGTGGCCGGGGGGGGGGGGGGGGAAGGAGGGGGTGAGGGGGTAGGGAGGACGAACAAATATTGATTTAAAACTTTTTAATTATAATAAAATTGTGAAAGAAAATTGTCAAACAATGAGAGAAACTTTTTTTTCAGAAAGAGAGAGAAAGTGATAGTATGCACTAAAACAAAAAAAAACAAAGAAATTCCTTCTCAAAAATTTAATAAACCACAGACGTCTGCCAGACACTGATAAGTTCACGTGCTGAACACATACAAATGCCACAAATTCATTCAACCAATCAGACACAAAGGACAAACAAATACAGATATACATACAAATATAAACAAACAACGACACTCACATACATACATACATACATACATACTTATATGCGAGTACAGTCAAATATTCACACATACAATAAGCAAAAATATATGCATAAATCCGATATTAACTTCACAAACACAAATGCCAGGAAATTATACACACACACACACACACACACACACAGACACTCATGTACATACATACATACTGGTATACTTAGTATGTAAGTATATGGAAATCTAAACTGAGCTGAATTTTACCTCTTACAAAAAACAGCGTGTATTCAAAATGAAATTAACTCATATCACATAACTTTTGTTGTTTTTTGGGTTTTTGTTTAGTTGAAATTTTATGAGAGATAAAATTCCTAACACACATACTTACTCGTACGTGAATGAGTATACGAGAATGAATGTACGCTGCAACTCTCACTTACTATACTACTACTACTACTACACACTCATGCATGTGTATAGGTATGGTATGGGCACCTATGAAGGATTTTGCATTTAATTCAATATTCCTGATGAAAGCTTAAATTACAAAATTCATCAAAAACAAAAGTCGACGTTGCTGTTTTTTGTTCGCAGTTATTTGTGTGTGTGTGTGTGTGTGTGTGCTGTTATTTGTGTATGTATGCGTTGAGTGTGCAACAGTAGGATATATATAGAAGCAAGCAAAGAATACTTAGTAAGCTACATACTACCATACATATGTGTATTGGTATGCGTGTTGGTATGTGCGACACACACACATACCCTTACACTTGGGAGTATTTCAACAGGCAGCGACAGCAAGCAAAAGTGAATTTGTCGTCTACTCTAAATAACTACGCTCTCCTCCACTACACTTTTCTACTGCAATATAATGTTGCGCACATGTATGTATGTGTGAGAGTAGCTATACTTTTCCTCCCATTCAGAGCATTCAGTGTGAAGCCAGTTTTATTCTCGTTGCTGTTGTTGCTTAGAGAAAGGTATTAAATTTGCTGAAAATTGGTTAGTCGTGTCTTTTGTCAGATAAACTTACAAACAATACACAAAGGACTCACGTAATATTTGATGGTTGCTCTTGTTGTTGTTCTTGCTTTTTGAATAAACTGAAATGTTAGCTAAAGTCGAAGAGTGGGGGGGGGGGGCAGAAGGGGTATGATATTATATGTATGATACCTTAAAAATGTCGATCTATCCTGAGTCTGAGTATATGTAGTAGTGTAAACTTTGAAAAGATGAGATTTTGTTGAAGCAGCATCATCAATGTTTGTACGTATTGTGAGTGTGTGTGTATGTGTGTGTGTTTATGAGTGCGTATAGCCTCCAACATCTAATATCAGTATCTGAGTATGAAATTGAGGGGTTTAATAGAGGTTCTATTAGAGCTTACGTGAAACTCTCTTATGGACACTCTATTATTATGTTTTAAGTTTGTTGAACTTAATGTTGGCTCCTTTGTTACAAGTGATGACTACATTTTACTTTCTTTCACTGAGTACGATAAGCAGTTCAGTTGGATTTCAAATTGCAAGCTGCCCAGCCGATAAACTTAAATGGATTTTTGATATTATTCCTTCTTTTTGACAATTGTTATTATTATTCTCCTTGAGAAACTAAAAACTCTTAAAATCTCATAATTAGTGCGGAAAAGCAAATACTAGAAAACAATTTTTCGTCCATCATCAGGGACTCATGAATATACACCGAACCTGACGTGACCCGAAAAAATTGCTTACTGATTCGTGAACAGCGGCCAAAAATACTCCAGAAGAAGGCCCACAAATCAGATACGATTTTGCTGTAGTGATCTTTGATATCCATTGACTTTCTCTAACAAACTCTAAATACTTCTGATAGGAATTTTTAACCACCTTTGATTGCCTCGGTTTTCCTTACACTGTCTTCTACTTTTACGGCTTTTGAATAACCCAGATTGGCACTAAGTACATTTAAGTGCTTTTAAATTGTTTAACTTATACATTTTTATTATTTTCAATTACATCAAACTAGTCTAACGAACTCTGACTGCCATTCCTTAGGCTGCCATTCACAGTTTCAAAAAACTTTGCATTGCTTCTATCTCTGATTTGAATATCTGCAGTATTCCTCTTATTGTTTCTGCTTACCTGATACTACTTCTCACTGTATCACAGCGCTATTCAATGTTCCATATTGTTACTAACTGCTTCATTCTGCCACTCATTGCCTCAGTCTGCCACTTACTACCTAAGACGACTACTCACTGCCTATAACCACTTGATATTGCCTACGACTGTCTTTCGATAGAATATCTGTATTACTTAGATTCCGCTCATCGCTTCTGCCTTCCTCAAACTGGCACTAACTGTTTCAGACAACACCTCACTGCCTTTCGATCAAACTTCTTCCTTTTATTTCCTCAGAGCACCACTCACTGCCTCCTACTGCACCGCATTGCTTGTGTTTATCTCTCGATTTATATTATTTAGCTGCTTCTTATTCGTCTGACTGCCTCATACTGCCTTCCACTGCTTGGTAATGCATCTGTTATTTGCATTATTGGTTTCGACTTATTGAGCCTGGCCACACGAGAGGAATGATGCTGCGTTAAACCGAATTTCTTAGGTGAATTTCTTGGAGGGAGGGGAACGAGTGTGCAACATTTATGCCAGGCAGTGACCAGGTGCAAGTAGAAACATAGTACATGCGTAATTGCTCTCATTTCCTTTGTCTGGCATGAGTCTGTGCATTAGTCTGTCACAAATGGTCACTGACTTAATCAGTCTGCCATAAACTGTAATATACGATATTGATCTGCCTGACAGCATCAGCCTACCACTCGCTGTCACATACTACTGGATATTTCTTTAGTTCTCCTTTCAATAGAATATTTGTAAGTATGTACTTAACTACCTCTGACTGCATTTAACTGCCTCGCACTGTTTTAGACTACATTTGAATATTTTTATTAGCATTTAGCTGTTTCTAATTGTTTCATACCTTTCCGCTGGATTTGACTGCCACTACCTTTGACTCAAACTGATTCCATCGGAATGCCTGTGTTTGCTTCTGATTGTCTCCGATCAGCTCTACCTGTCTCTCATTTCCTCGGATTCGTTTTTAAGTGCTCTTTTCTTACTTTAATGATACTTTCACTAAATTTCATACCTTTCCGCTGGATTTGACTGCTTATTGCCGGTTGTCTACAGGTGCTCCGGGTTCTGATTTCTTGTACTTCTGATTACGTTTAACTTAATTTGTCTGCCTCCGTACATCCTCAGAGGTCCTTTGAATAAATCCCACTACCTCTGACTGTAAATGGCTTATAAAATTTTGCAATTATTTTACTATAACTTTTATACTTTGGGAGATGTCATTTTAGTTTTATTATGAGCATAATTCTGAAAATTATTCTCAAAAATGTTTGCATCGATAGGGTCACAGCTTCTAACAATTGGAAAAAGCTTCGTTATTTTTTTTGGAGCAACTTTAAAATTAAATATTACAATTTAAGCACACACACACACACACACACACACACACACATTGAAATATAATAATTCCTTAACGAAATTCTCACACCGATTTTAGTTAGTAGCTTCGTACAACAATAACAATTCAATAGCAACTCCTACTCATATTAAGTAAAGCAGTGAAAAGAAAACAATAACTTTTGCACATACAGTTGCTGAAGAAACCTTTACGATATTACATTGTATAAAAAACACCTGGGACAAAGTCATAATCGCTTTGGGATCATCGGTTCGTTCTAAAGGATGTTTAAAAGAAGACGAAAAAGAACAATGAAAACAAGTAAGTAGAAGAAGGACTAGTAGGAGGAGAAAGAAGAAGGCAAAATACACAAAGAATAATACCAAGATAGTAAAAATATATTGGAGAAAAGTAGAAGAGAAAGTGTTTGTGTAATGCCGAAAGTAATGCACACGAATAATGCTCGTAAATAATAAGGTCTTTAAAGAAAAAAAAATTACAAAAATAAAATATTGGAGGTTGAAATTTATGAAAAGTGTAAAATTGTAACTGAGACGATAACAAAAACAACATCAAAACATTTAAGTGAAAATTTTCACCTTTGTAAAATTATAAGTTTTGGCACTTAACGATGCAATCAATTCGGGAGTAAGTGCACGGTAAAGCAAGCATGCAAGCAAGCAAGCAACGATTGTGATTAATAGCGGTGATAATTGTAGCACATAATGTTTTCATTTTTATGAACTGAACTGAACTGAACTGAACCTCTTCACCACTCATGACAATTAACATTGAGAGCAATTAAAATTCTAAACGAGCACATTCACTTAAAATGGAGCAGCCAACAGGCAACATGCAACAGGACACATTCACTCGGGTTGCACTGTAAGAAAAAATGACAAAACTAGTTTTAGCTGCATTTACTTAGCGCGTTTTATTACACAACAATGACGACAACAGCGTCTATGCTGACGAGGACGGCAATGTTGACGACGCTGATGTTGTTAATGATAAGAATGTATGTAATGCACAACAAGTGCTGCTGGATGATTGGCTGCACAGGTGAATTCGTACTTGTTGCCAATAATACCGGAAAGCTTAAGAGCCGACGATGACGACGACGATAAATGTTCATTAAAGAACCAAATAAAATTTCAATGTTTACAACTTTATGTGAAATAAATTTAAGGATTACGAGGAGTGTACATACATATGTATGTGTGTACTTATGCCATATTTGTTGTTTGTTTTTATTTGATTGGTATTTTACAAAATGCGTTGCTGCCACAAAATGTAGATGCATACGTAAGTACTTATATGTATTTACTTTGCCAACGAATTGGAAGGCGTTTCTTTTAACGCATTCCTGCCATCATTTTTCAGATAATTCCATTTTAAGTAGTAGTTACTTACTTGATTCTACATAGCATTGCATTTAATAGGTGTTTGATATTGTGCTGTGCTAACGCCTCTAATGAGTTGCAAATTAATATGAGGAGAAGTATACAGTAATCCCCGCTTAACTGAATCGATGAAAATTTACAATTTATGGTTTAATTAACCGTGTAATTTGAGTACACTTTGAACAAAAAACGTAATATTTCTGGAACAATTACACGGCAAATCCATTTAACCGTTGTTCAATTAACCGGGGATAAATGTAAATGAAAAGTGTAAACATCTCTTATGAAGTAGTAGCAAAATTATAATCATTAAGCTCTTGGTTGTGCTTTGGACTGCTACACAGAGTTCACGGGTTTAAATCTCGGCTCATGCAAAAAATCGAATATAGAAAAAATAAAAATTTTTGTAATTGGGATCACCTCTTCAGGCAATTGCAAACCTACAAGAGTAAAAATTGCATAAGAAATGCTTTTCACTTCGCCGGTTCGGATTCGGCATTAAACTGTAGGTCGCTTCCAACATGACTGAATGCGAAAAACTCGGCCTAGGCCATGAGCTATTGTGCCTTTAAAAGAAGAAGTTCCCTTAATACTTGATGTCCACATTTAACGGTTCCCTCAGGCTTATTGTGAATAAATTTGTATAAGATCTATGATAAAAATATGTATCGAGTTGTACCCGATGCATAGTTGATGCAGTGTGCTCGAGTGCGAATCTCGGAGCAGTCAAAAAATTTAAATTCGCAAGCACCTCTTGGTCAGGCAATAGCAAACTTCCACATACGCAAACATTTTGTCTAAGAAAAGCATTCACTTCGTGTGACAAGAATGGATGTAAAAAGCTCGGCCTAAGCCATCCATGGGCTGTTCTACCCATAAAGAAGAAGAAGAGTGATAAGCAATAGAATTTTCTCCAAAACAAATCTGTGTATATCTACGAACTAGGGTTCCCAGCTCCAAAACATTGATTTTCATGATTGCGCTGATAAAAATTGAAATGAGAAACTAAAGTATAAATGAATGGAATTGGTGAGAAGCAGTTGCAGATCCTGAGAAGGCTATACACAAATTTGTAAAGACTAAAACGTATCAATTCTGCAGCGTAACTGTTATCCATTTTTAGTCTGAATTTGATATAAACTTCAGTCTGATATTTGGTATAAACAAGAATCAAGGTTTCAGTTAGAATTTGGTCCGGTTGTTTGGCTTAAAGTGGACTGTTTTTGGTGTGAAATTGGTCTGATCGTAATTCTGAGTTTTAGTTCAATTTGCTTAAATTTAGTTTTGGTTTAAATTTTTGTCTTTTTATAACTGATTTTTGATTCGGTTTTTAGTCGAAATTTTGAACGGAATTTGGTATGATTTTTGGTATGCATTATGGTTCTGATCTGCCTTTTTATTATTTTTTTGATCTGAATATTGGGTCAAGAATTACCTCGACCGGAAGCTCTATTGACTCCTTGGAACATTGCCAGAAACTATTCTACCGGTATTTTCATGGTAGATGTTCTGTGGATGTCACCGGTAAGTGCGTTTGTTTACCAGAATTACGCGTAAGCGAAGGCCACCATTTTTGGCACCCACACGATGTGATTTGTTGTGAGACGACTTAAGTTTTTGGTGCATCTGCCATCTAAACAGCTTTTTATATAAATTTTTAATGCCTCTGTACCTTTGATAAACTTTGCAGATCAGCGTTTTACTAAGTTTTCGTCAGTTCTTCAAACGGTCTGATTTCTATAATTTAAAATTCTTTTATTTTTGCAGTTTTTCCTCCACTTTCTGGTCTAAATTATTATAATACTTTCCTATATACTTATGTATTAACTTGCATGAATGGCTGGCTCTATTACTTTCATGTTTAAACTTATTTGAACAAGGTTTAACCTAAAGAAATATTTTTGTAATTAAATTTAGTTATCCTTGAATTCACTTCAATAAAAATGATTATTTAATTATCTGAAAACGGAAATTACTTTAAATCAATTTGGATTTGCATAAAAGTTAATTTCAATTAAAATATAATATTTGCTGCCAACTGCCTGCCTCCCATGCACTCCACAACCCGCATAGATAAACTTTCACTCCTTTTTAAAACTTTATTGCAAATAATATTTAATTAATTGTAGGTAAATGTGGCATATTCACATACAAACATTACACATGCAAAAAATCTTTTAAATCGTATATTTTCCACATGACAAATTCTTATAAAACAATCTTAAACCCAAGGGGAAAAGCTAATGTGTACCTAGTCTGACCATGTTCCCCTAGACATAGCACAGGTAGTTAGTCGTTTCCACTTCTGTCCGGCTATAATGAGGTAGTGAGAAACAAGAGTGGCCTTAACACTGCTAAACGGAATTGAGACAGATTCCGCGGTGTCAGCGGCCGAACCCAATCTAGCTAGTTGCCTTTCATTACCCTCGATGATCCTATGACCTAAAACCCATATAAGAGTAATTTCTAGCTCTTGACTAAGTAGAGCAAGATCCTATCTGCATTGTTGAAGTAATTTGGAATCGATAATAGAAGAATCTAAGGCTTTAATAGCAGCTTGACTGTCTGTGAAGACATTCTTCCTGATGTCATAAACTGATCTTATTACCATTAATAAAGCATGGAATACACTGGCTTTGTTGGGAAGTCGTATGGATGAGGATACCATAGTTGGAGGGACTCTGACTTAAAGACTTAAGAATGACATTTTGAATAAAAATCCCTTAAAAAAAAGAAATGGAAGTAAAAAATTTTTATTCTTCTTCCAATTTTTGTATATTTTAAGAATCTATTATATGAATGTATTTTTTTCTTTTTTCGTTTTCACAGATTGATGTTATTGAGCATTATCAATTTTCCCGCTGGGATCTGTGCATTGTATTTGTTAAATATTACATTGCTACCGCTGAGTTTGTGTCGTGCATTCTCGCACCTTCTCGCATGGAATCAAATTTTTATTTTCGATTTATGAAAACGGAAATTGCTCCGCATGACGGAAGCAAAGTTAACGCGAAATATTGAAGAGGTGTGGAGGCGTTACATATGTATATCCAAGCTACGGGAAGTAATGAAAAGGGGAAAACGAGGGAGGGGGCAGGAGGCAGGGTGAGATTCAGTGCAATGCAAAACGGAGGTTTGCAATAAAATATTGATAACAAGCTCTTGCAATCATATCCATGTGTGTACAGTAATCCCCACTTAATTGCATCGATGAATATTAACAATTCATGGTTCAATTGACTGGGCAATGCAATTAACCGAGTAACTTGAGTACATTTTGAATCGAAAACTAACGAGTAGTATATCTGGCGCAGTTAAATAGACAATGCAGTTAAGCGTGGTTCAATTAACTGGGGATTACTGTATTCATTTGCGTGAAGATATGTCGCGCTTTCTCTCCCCTCTCACTCTCTCCCCCCCCCCCCTCTCTCTCTCTCTCTGTCAGTGTCGTACATGTGTTAATTTGTGTACGAGTGTGAGCAAACTTTTCCATTGACAAATTTTTTTTTTGTTTTTCATTGGCAACAAGTTTTTGCAAAACGTTTTGCCAAAGCTAAAACTTTATTGCCAATTGGCATCGAAAGAAAAAAAAATGTTTTTCAATTAAAAACTTTTTCCATATTTTTCGCTTTGGTAAAGTTTTTTCTTTGAAGGCTTTTCTCAGTTTTGATTTATTTTTGTTGCAGTAATATAATCTAATAAAAATTTTACACATTTTTTTTATCAATATATTTTGGTATTTTGCTAGCAGAAATTGCTTAATTAATTGGCAAGCAAGGGTTGCTCTCGCCAATGTAATTTTCAAATTGTAAATTGTTAATAAGTTTTCTTTTTTAATTGAAAGACGACAGTAATTTCCGCTTGTAAATAATATTTGTGTTTGCAGTTGAGCGTTTGCTTTTATTGCAGTTATTGCTTATTTTTCTTTATTCTTTTTATGCGCCAGTCACGAGATAACATCATACTCCGTTTGAGTGCACCGTGTCTTTTAAGACCACACGCATTGTGGCAATGCTGGAAATTGCTTTGAAAATATTAAATTGAAAAGAAAAAAAGACTTTTTATCTTTTCTAGCTGCCTTTCTTTTCCATTAGGATTATCAATTTCACATTTCACTTTCTGTTCAAATCTTTCATCAGGTCTCGTATTGCATGTGCGCTTATTTTAACACCTCACTTAATGATTTATAAAATTGATATTGTCGGCCAACGCACGCACTCACACATACACAATTCTTGGAGAATTGAACACAGCTGGAATATTGACGGAAAATTCGAAATTAGTTAAATATATTTTGTAGGGTTGTACCGATTTGAAAACCTTTCGGTATGACAATGGTGGCACTCGCCGTTTGAAAATAGGCTGTATCAATTCAACAAGTGGGCGAGGCACCTCCCAAACAAACTACATGCTTAAAACTGCATCACTGGGAAACAACAGAAAGGAAGGCAATGAGAAATTGTGTGAGAAATAGATATGGTAGTGGGTTCCATTTCTAAGTTTCGGGATAAGTGGGTGTGGCACCTCTCATACAATCAAATTACTTGAAACGAATAAATTGGTTTTGCGGTAACTATCATTCTCTTGATAGTTTGTATGCAAAGGCAGTATATTGGAAGTCGCTATTGGTAAAAATAGGGTCGTTTCTTTCGGCAAGTGGGCTTGGCACCTTCCATTCAAGCTCCATACTCTAAATGACATTAGTGGGGAACCATGGCAAAGAAGGCAATGAAAAATTGGGTGAAACGGATATAACATATGTATATCAGTAGTAGATATTGGGTGAAATCTGGAATGTTTTGAATAAGTGGGAGTGACTATCACATATTTAGAGCAGCGTAACTGGGAAGTCATAGCTTAAATGATAATGACAATCTGTGTGAAAAGCTGTTATGTTAGAAGTAGTGACTGGGAAAACTTTGGTCTTTTGTGGACAAGTGGGTGTGGCACCTCCCATACAAAACAAAAATACTTGAAACGACGTAATTGTGGAAGCATAGTAAGCAAGACAGTGACAGTTTGTATGTGAAGGCGGTATATTGGTAACAGCTACTGAGTAAAATGCGGTGGCTTTTAAGCAAGTGGGCATTGTACCTCTCGTACAAAATTTGAAGTTAAGTAACCGGGGAAGCATGTAACTGGGGAACCAGGGGTTGTAAGGCAATAATAATTTTCATGCGATATCGATATATTGGTGGCAACTGTTAAGTAAAATGTAAACGCCATAATTCCAATCATTGACATAGATAGGATTATGGAATGGGAGGGAATATAATTTTCGATTCCATACGAGTACAATCGCTTGAAAAAGTCAACCTGACAAATTTTCCTAATGGGGGACATATCCTATAACCGATGCAGTTTAAAATAATAAGTATTAGATCGTAGATTGCTTAGTTGTAATGATCATCACTGTTGAAAATTGTGGTTTTTGTAATTTTCGTATTTCCTAATCTTTGCCAGAACCGGACAGCGAAGTTTTTTCTTCAATGTGTTTTTTTAGAAGTGTGGTTTTCAAGAAGAAATAAAACGCATATAGTTTGATGCTATGGCCAAGAATTTAGATTTATTATAAAGATAAGTATTTGTCATTATGTTTCAAAAACGATTTCGGGCAAGTGGCCGCCGCGGACGGTTCGAATAAATTCCAGCCGAGAAGCCCAATTTTCGACCACTTTTTGCAGCAATTGGGGCTGTATGTCAGTAATAACGCGCCAAGGCGTCAATCGACTCGGACTTATCTGCGTAGACAAGCGACTTCACATAACCCAACAAAAAAATAGTCCAGCGGTGTTAAATCGCACGATTTTGGAAGCTACGCCACAGGCCCACAACGCGAGATAATGCACTCACCAAAAGTTTCCTTCAATAAATTGATTGTGATTGTTTCGTTGGCTGTATGGCATGTAGCGCCGTCTTGTTGGAACCAAAGGTCGTCCACATCAACATCCTCCAATTAAGGCACGAACAAGTCCGGCTTCATCTTTGAATAAATATGGACCAATGATTCCCTCTGCCCATAAAGCACACCAAACAGTGACTTTTTGAGGAAGTAACGATGTAACGGCGTCTCAACAATGGCTTGTGGATTATGATCACTCCAAATGCGACAATTTTGCTTATTAACGTACCCATTCAACCGCGTAATGATAAAATCTTTTGTATTAAAATAATTATTTGACCGTCACTGATTCCTACTATAAGTTGAAAGGATAGGAGCATTTAACCCTCTAATCTCCAAATTTTTGAATGACCTAAAAAAATTATAATAGATAAATATCGATGTTCTCAAAAACTTAAAGTTAATTGTCGTGGATTTATGAAATCAGGAAATCGGGATCCCTGAAAGCGATTGTGGCTGTTTGAGCCTGTAAGCAATTTTTTTTTAGAATGATTAGTAGTGCGTTGGACTGTTACGCAGAGTGTCCGGGGTTCGAATCTCGGCACAGGCGAAATCAAAAAGTAGAAAAAATATTTTTTTTACACGCCACCACTTCTTGGCAGGCAATGGCAAACCTACAAGAGTAAAAATTGCTATGAAAAGCTTTTCACTTCGCCGTCCGGATTCGGCATAAAACTCTACTTTTTCAGATTTTCGAACATTTTTGACTTTGATTGCTTCCATATACGATGTGATAAAGTGAACCTCCAGACTACTGTTCTGCTGGGGAACTAAAGGGTTAAGACATCACTACTTACGATTTAAACCAATTGTTTTAGTTACACATCACATTACATCTCTCTATTCTACTAATATTTTTTTTGTGCGATCTTTTAATATTTTCTATTTCTAGTTACTACTACTATTTTGTATTCTATTTTCTATTACTATCTTCAAATTTTATTACTTTCATCCTTTTACTGCTACAATTTATTAAGTGAAACTCCTTAGCGAAAATGTTTATCGGTGAGAGTAAAACTGAAATTCTATTCGTAAAAGAATGCACAAGTTTTTCGTTGTAATTTTATACATTTACTCATCGCTACACCACAACCAGTGTTGTTGTTTTTCCCGCCTAGCATCCTAAAAGTATACACATGTTTTTTTTCCTATCAGACTGCGATTTTTATACATTAAAAACAAACCAATAAAGGTAATCTGCTGGTCATTTATGATCTTCATCTAAGTACTGCGGTTTTTGGACGTAAATTACAATTACAAAATAAAAAAATAAAAAATTGGCCGTGATAAGTTTTCTTCACCCGCGAGATCTTCAATTTTTACTATAATTTGTTTTTTCTATTATTTTGTACTACTGATTTCCAGTAATTCTTTTTTAGTAATATA
Source organism: Palloptera scutellata (assembly GCA_958295655.1). Classification (NCBI taxonomy): domain Eukaryota; kingdom Metazoa; phylum Arthropoda; class Insecta; order Diptera; family Pallopteridae; genus Palloptera; species Palloptera scutellata. The sequence goes on along the minus strand of OY282452.1, from coordinate 10,571,719 downwards.
AAATTGACATACAATTGACATAATTGACATTGATGATTTTTCTCCAAGTTTTAAAGAAGAAATATCTATTTTCATTCATTAATAATATAAAGAAATAGAGCAATAAAAGCTAAGCCAACATTTCAAATATTTATTAGGTACATACTTTTGGTTGTGCATTGTCGTCGTCTTGAAAATATTTCAATAACTCATAATAAATTCGTAAGTATATCATATTTATTTCCAATATTTATGTACATACATAAGTAAGTATGCAATTCAAGTCAATATGTCTTGATGCTTTGACATTATAGCTTAAAATTGTTGGTAATAAAAAATGAAAGAGTGCGTATGGATTTCTGTTTTCTCTTAAAGAAATTGGCTTTTTAAAAAGGCATAAAAAGCCAGTATGCCTTTTTTGATTGGAAAATTATGCCATGTATCGGATATCAAATGGAAAGAGTGTAAAAAGAGAAAGGATTACAGGATAAACTAGGGCTGGATAGAAAATCCATAAGAATCTATAGGAGAAATAATTTCAGAACATTTGTAAATCAAATTTAAGACATAAATATATGTTTTTAAATTTTTATGCATACATACAACAATCACACAAATGTAAATGATAATATAGTAAATGTATTAATAAAAATACATGAGCTACTCGTACTTACTTAGTTTACATAAATCCAATACAATTTTATGTGTACAATATTTTCTTTTTGTACGCTTTTTATTCTCACGGAAATATTTAAATTCAATAAAATGCACATTACACCTTCAATACATGTTTGGCGGCTTTTTCATCTTCGCCTTCTTCTGCTTCTTCGCCTTCTTCGATATTTCCGCAAATCATAAAAATTCTCTGGATACTTGGTTCCCCCACATTAAATGGGCTGTGGAGCGGCAGGAGAACGAAAGAAAGCCAGAAGAAAACACCTGCCAATGACATGATTTGGTCATTTTCGTATGTTTTTCTTGGCTTGAATATTTCCGTTTCATGTTTTTTCATCGCTTTACCTTAAATGTAAGCAGCACATTAGCAGTCAGTGAATGTCTTTTATTTACTTTTTTCAGATATTTTTGTTTTATTTTTTTTTTGGGAAATTTTATTTTTTGTTTTTTCTTCAAGCAATATCCCACGCCTTTACTACTGCTGCTGCGTTTGCTGCTTGCGTTCAATGCCATATGTGTGGAAGGTATGACAGACCGATAGAAAGAGCTACCGATAATGACACCCGCATTACATTAGCATTTTATACATGATGAAATTTTTCAATGCATACTTGCGACGAGCACCTATGGATAATATTTGGTATGCGGCTTATATTCCAATGAAACTACATATATGAACTTTTGAAAATCTTATCACGTTTGCATTTAAGTCGAATTTTGTCACCAGGCCTAGCACCCCAAAAAACAGTCGAATCAAGCCAGGCGACTCACTCACCACTCACTTCAAATACTTCTACATTTACATTGTAAGTACCGACAATCGTATAAAAATAAAATTTATGGAGAAACTCATACATTGTTCGCACATTTATGTATGAGGGATTAGGTGGAGCGCGGCTGGCTGTAATAGTATGTGTTGAAAGGCAATTATGGTGTTTGTTTTTCATTTCCCTCTCTTCCTCTCTTCCTCGCTTCTTCATTTCGGGATAAAGGATTATTTATGCTAGAAGTTGAACGGAAATGCATGTGTAATGCTTAAGTTATTTTGAATTTCCCACCAATTCGCGCAGTTCATTTTAAATTGTTGAATAAATTATCTAGAAAAAGGTGTAAATTTTGTTGATACAGAATGAAAAAATATATGACGGTATTTGAATATAAGTTTTCTTGTTTCTATTGTTTTAAAGACTAATCATTATTCAAAGTTTACAATGTTAGTGTTGGAGAAGAAACTACTTAATCTTTTGCAGTATTTGATTAAGCTTAAGTACTGGTATATTAACCCTTTGTTACCACCGTCTCTCGGTATTGGATGAATAATTACTTTTTGGAAAGCTTCAATCTTAAACAGAAAACTAATTTTTGGAACTCCTTGTTTTTGGAACTCCTTTTAGTATAAATTTTTTACCTATTGCTTGGAATCATGCATAACAGATGGGCCTTGCTGTTACCCATTATTATTAACTCTATCATATAAAACTGTATTCTTATCATATCAAAAAAGTGCAGTTCTTTGCTCCACAGAAAACGTATAAAATAGATCATATTTCTGGCAACATCAAAGTGAAGTCCAGGGAGTTAAAATTTGTGTGTATCCCCTCTTCTTTAAAAGCCATTCAGAAACTAACATGCAATTAAAACTTTCTGAAATTACTTAGATTTCTAATTCATGATGTGTATGTAAATAAGTAAATTGATTTCATTCTTCTTCGTCTTCAATGGTAAATCATCCCATGGATCCATTCCACTCCGCCCATCCATTCATCTTTTCCTAGTTGTATTTGAACACGAATGGAAGGACCTACAGTTTCATAACGATTCTGAACAGCAAAGCAAAAAGTTTTTGAGATGTTTTCGTTTAGATTCTTTTTTTTTTTTGATTTTTTATTGTACCAAAATTCGAATCCGCGGACCATAAGTACCAACTCTTAATGGCAAGTATCACATTGATTTCTAGGAAAAAAACTTAGCCTTGGTTAAAAAAAAAGAAATATTTCGAGTTGTTTTAATTCGAAATGTACAGGTCGATGTAGATATCTCGAGGCAATGCAGAAATCTTTCTTCAATAGGAGTTTTCAAATTATAGAGGTTTAATAATATATTTATTTCGTGGGGCTTGAGTTGAATTGATCCTGCGAAAGCCTCTTCCCATTTAACTACTAGAAAAAGAACCACTCCTTAAAAAAATGTTCTTATCACACATGCTCACTCAATAATAAAACTATATATATTTAGATGCATGTGCACACACTAACGGGTTAATTTGATAAGAAAGCATGAGTATTAGGCTGTGGATATGTTAAAATGTTTACTCCCCGAAATCCATGAAATTGCAGTTTCACCGAACATGAGAGAGCAAGAGTGAGCATTTACTCACACTCACAACGAACACCGAGCACGAAGAGTTTTAAACTTTTAACCAAAAACAAAATAAAAAATTTATGCAAAATGCTACGAAATCATGCAAGCCATTATTTGCATTTTCAGAAACGGCTCGAAAATTTTTACGGTTTACAAGTAGATATTAATTTCTTTATGAAACTATGAAAAGTATTTATAAAGGGTGATTTTTATAAGAGTTTAGTCTTTGAAAATGAAAAAAAACACAGAAACTTTAAGTGAATGAAATATTTATTTGGATCGATAAATCAATTCCTGCCATTTACTTTTTAAAGATAATTTCACTTAAATGTTGCCCGTGGATATGCTTCAAGTGGTCCATTCTGAAGGTCCAATTTTGGCACATTTTTCACACATTTCGGCCAATGATGCCGCCTGCCCATTACCCCACCAAACATTGCATTTTTCGGGATTCATTGGTAGCTGCTGAATTGCCTCTGGCTGGTCTTCACTATAAATATGGCAATTCTGCTTATTCAAGTATTCAGTGAACCAAAAATTTGCCTCGTTGCTAAACACAATTTTGCGATAAAACACATTTTTCACAGAACACGAATTTTGATAATAAATTTCAATAATTTGCAAACATTGTTCAGGCGTAAGTCTAATCATTATGAAATGGCAAACCAAAGTGAGCATAAATGAAAAAAAATTTTTTTTTAATTATTTACGTATTATTAGAAGATTTCCAGATTATTCAGATAGAATCTACAAAAGATTTTACGGACATTCACCTTCAATACTTCAGCAACCGATATTTTGCGATCCCGAAACTACTCGACTTACGCGTCGAAAAAACCTGAAGTGTTTTAGGGTCAGGTTCAAGGAAATATGGGACTCGGATATCGTTACATGGCTTGGTTCGAAAGACTCATTTTGAAGTTCTCTATCGGCCACTCTATACCTACAGTCACTCTTAAGTATGTACTTAAACGGAATTTGGTTCAGATTCACAATTTAAAAATTTCCTTTAGTTTTTAATCGCTTGCCATAATATCATAAACTTAATCGTTTCTGCTACTTATACTAAAAATCTTTTATCAAACCAGTGCGCTTAATTAGGCACACATAAAAATAACACACTCACAGAACAAGTAGAAAACCCGAAACCGGTCTCTAATCTCAATGAAACATAAAACTTTCTTTCTTCCACTTTTCTGATATCTGTTGGAAAAGTATTGACAAATTACTGAAACGAAAATTTATATGAAGGTACATGGAAGCATGATTGCAGTCAGTATAACCTCATGTCCTTGAGGTTACCACCCCTTTTAAAGCTAGTAACTCGTACTTCTTATATGAGCCACTACTCCAAAATCTGAACCACCAATCAAGTCAATTCCAATGCCAAAGCCAACCATTTCCACTCATTTCCTTACGTGGCAATGAGTTGTTGGTAGCTGCTTCATAGTTTAAAGTCACGCTGTTGCAGCACGTGTCCACCATTAGATTCGTTTTACTGCAAAATGTTGCACGCGCGCTCTCACCACTCGTACTCGTTATATGAGCTCAACGCTGTGAGCTTTAGCGTGCAGGAGTGTGAGTGTATGTGTGCACTTTTGATTATGTTCTAATATCATATTAAAGCGCCACTATGCTGTTTTACCCTCCTCCTCCACTCCACCACACGTTCTCCAACCCTATTTGCTTAACTTCGACCACATCCTTACTAACATTGGCTGTTTCTTTGCTCTGGTTGCCTTATCTTTGGTCATTGTGCGAAACCGTAACCATGGAAAGAGAAAAAGTGCAAAGATGCAATTGACTTGAACTAATCCAAATACTTATTATCATACACATGCAACAAAACAATATATTGTTCGCGCACATACTCGTATACATGAATATCAAGCATTTTTACCCTACATTTTTCACCATATCTCATCTGACATTAAGAAATTTCGCGCTCGCTGATGATTAATATGCTTTACAATGTGGCATGATGCATTTGTGTGCGTCATTTGCAGCACGCGTCATTCAACACTTTTTGTTGTTGTTTTTTTATATACATATGTATGTCTCCTAACTAATATCTATCTCATTCGAAAGCTATGCAACATTTCTTGCATTCATTTGAGAAAATTCTCTTTTTTTATCATTGGTTTTGAGGGCAGTAAGCGCGAACGAATCCTTTGATCATTTGTCAATATTTATTTTGCTTAATGATTTGCTTTTATATTTGTTTCATTTTTTATTGTTGTATTTTTATCAGTGAATCAGAAATCTTATGGCTCGTTTTTCCCGTGAACGGATTTGATTTATTATCTTCTCGATGTGTTCTCGTTGTTGAGAAAAATTAGAAAACAAGAACATACTCGAAGCTAGAAGTAAGAGCTTAAAATTAGTTCCGCTATTGAAAAATTTCTGTGTAGTAGCTTGCCTCTTCGGAAAGTGAACTTGAGTCGAACATAAATATTCAGGAGACAGGGGTAGAATGATAGATACTACATGCCAATAAGAGTGTTATAACCAGGCCTTATGAAAGGGGGGGAATTTTCGGGGCCTCCAAAAGCAAATTCTGTATTTGTTTGAAAAATATTTACGGTTAAAATTTAAATATATATTAGGTTTTGGACCTTACCAGTGTGGCTTCAGGCCTGGTAAGTCCACCATCAACCAGATATTCACACTACGCGAAATCCTGGAAAAGACCCGAGGAAACCAGATCGGCACCAAACATCTACTTATTTGTCGATTATAAAGCTGCCTTCGACAGCATGATTAGGGATCACTTGTACGCCGCAATGTCTGATTTTGTTATCCCTGCAAAGCTCATTCGTCTTTGCAAAATGACACTGACCAACACCACCAGTGCAGTGAAAATTAGAACAGACCTCTCCGCGCCATTTGATACCAAAAGAGGTTTCATACAAGGTGACTCCCTATCGTGCGACTTCTTTAACCTTATGCTGGAGAAAATAATTCGAGCTGCGAACATCGACAGCTCTGGCACTAACTTCTACAAGAGTGTCTTGCTGCTAGCATACGCTGATGATATTGACATCATTGACACCAACGCTCGAGCAGTCAGTGCAGCATTCTCCAACCTTGAAAGGGAGTCTCGTCGGGTGAGTCTAATGGTGAACGAGGACAAAACGAAATACCTTGTGTCAACAAACAAAGAGTCACGGCGGCCTCGACAAAATGTCACTGTTGACAATTATACTTTTCAAGTCGTCAAGGATTTCATTTACTTAGGATCCAGCATAAACACCAACAATAATGTCAGCCTTGAGATCAAGCGGATATTAACTCTTGCCAACAGATGTTGCTACGAGCTCAGCAGTCAATTGAGAAGTAGAGCCCTCTCTCGACCGACGAAAATAACGCTCTATAAGTCCCTCATCCTTTCCGTCCTAATGTATGGCGCAGAGACCATCAATGATGGTCAATGAGAGACTATTAGGAGCGTTCGAGAGGAAGATACTCCGTAAGATCTACGGTCCAGTATGCGTGGACGACGAGTATTGAATAAGATAGAACGATGAGCTGTACGTCGTCACTGACACAGTCAAGCATATAAAAATGTCATGTGTCATGTTGAGCGAATGGAAGAAAGCGCTCCTCTCCGGCTGTTTTATTCGAAGGGGACGTCCTAATCTCCGTTGGAAAGACCAGGTGCAGGTCAACCTGACTGCACTTGGCCTTATCAACTGGCGCTAGCGCGCGCATAGCAGAGGCGACTGGCGAAGCTTTATAGAGGCTTTACAGAGACCGATCATCGGTTGTTTTTACTTCTTACTTTTTAATGGCACAACAGCTCATGGAGGGCCTAGGCCGAGCTTTTCGCAACCACTCATGTTGTGCGTGTTATATTTGTACGTGAATGGAAGGGACCTACAGTCTTATGCCAAATCCGAACGGCGAAGTGAAAAGCTTTTCATAGGCAATTCGAACTCTTGCAGGTTTGACATTGCCTGTCAAGAGGTGGTGCCGTGTAGAAAAATTATTTTTTCTGCTTTTTGATTTTGCCTGTGCCGAGATTCGAACCCCGGACACTCTGCGTAGCAGTCCAACGCACTACCACTATGCCACAGCGACCACAATCAGCGGTTGTAGTACCAGCTAAGTAAGTAAGTAAGTAGGTTTATTACAAAAGTTTAGTCACTTCTAGTCTCTGAAAAGTATATGGGGACCTTCGAGGTTATAATTTCAATATCAAATAATAAAATTTACTATTTTTAATTCATTTTCCAAAACAATGTACCTTTTATAAATGCTTATCTAACCTTTTAGCAGGCGACACTTAATACCTATAAATTGTTTAAGTGGATTTGTTAGGCCAGAATATGTAGATAGACATTTCGAACAGTAATTATCTTTGGAAAAAGTTCATAAATGAATTGGCGAATGACGAATTTCTAAATTGCGGTACAAAAAATCGAACATTTAAAATCAATTATAAAGCTTGGCGACTTAGCTTAATGAGTACATACATACTTATATTTACAAAAAGGGGTAACGTAAGATGAAAAGTCACTTTTCACCTCAGGCCCGTATTTTCTCTCCACGACCCTGAAGGTTACTTTTCTTCGAGGTTACTTTTCGGTTAAGAGCAAGCACTTTTCATCTTTTACTTGTCATCTCTACTTTTTTGCGATAAAAATGAAAAAAAAAAAACTGCAATTCGGTTCATACAATTTATTGCTGAAACCTCCATTGAAAAAATATCAACTTGAAGAATGGAATGAATGAAGACTTTTTGGCTTGAGCATTTTTGATGGAAGCTCTGCTTAGACTAACTTAAGTTTCTTAAAATGGTCACAGAAATTGCAGGCACAAAGCTTTTGAAAATTTTTACCTCAGATGCCATTGAATTTTATGATTATAAAAAAATTATAAAATTATCTAAGTATAAGGAAAACCAATTTCATCTTTCAAAGAACCTCTATTTCCTTATCAAAAAACCGACAAATAATCACAATATTTAATTGTATTTTACATAGGAAGGAATCTTTTACTATTAATCTTTGACAATTCCAAAAAGTTTCACCAAAAAAAAATACATTAATCATCGTAGACAATAGAAAAGCTATTTTTAATTAGATTTAACAAAAAGCAAAACCAAACACAAAAATTCCAATTAAGCCCACTAGAAAATGAGAGAGGCCGAGAAAGAAAACCCTCCCTCGAACCCGTTCCAAAAAACAAATTCATAAAATTCACGTTTTTCTTAACTTGAAATTCAATCAAAATTCCAGCTACTTGAGTTGGCTGTTACAGTTTTGCTTTTCGCCCAAAAAAAAAAGAAAAATTGAAACAATAACTACGAAATTTATGAGTCTACACGTTAATTGCGCATTACGCTATGCAGCACAAATCGAAACAAACCAGTAAAAACTGTAATAATAATTCAAACAAACACGGTATAATTCAGTGTCATGTGACAGCCGAAAAAAGGTTTGATTCATTATGGCACGCATATGTGACACCAGCGAATGAACCAACCAACCATCCAGCAACTGTAATCTTATAAATTTATTGTGTAATCGCGTCGATACGGCTCCACCTACCATCCCGCGCACTATGTACATACATCTACAACTGAGAGATTAGTTCCCCACACATTCCCGAAACGAGCGCAAACACATGAAACTAGGTGCGAGCGAAACCAATTCACACTAAACACCATCATGCCTGAAATTGAAAAAAGGCGCTCAAATAAGTAATTACCGACGCGATCTTATGGTAATGCCTCATGAATTTCAATATTCTATCGCACACATACACATGCATACAATCGTACGCATACGCATACGCACACACTCATTATAGGAAATTCCTTATCATACAGCCTTAAGATACGTTCTCAAGATTTTATGTACACATATGCATGCATATATACATATATCCATTCACACAACAACAACAACAACGACAGCAACACAATCGCTCTCCAGAAAGGTTGCTGCAATTAATCTTCGCTTCATTTCTCCTCATTGTGTTGTGCTGTATGCTGAGTGTACGTACACGTTGTTGAAACAGCCTTTAACGATAATTGCCTGACCTCTTCCATCTCCACTGGCCTCGCTCCTTCTCCCCACTTCAGCTTCAGTTCCTGAACAATGCCCCAAAACAAAAGAGAAAGAAAAGAACTTAAAAGACTAATAGCTAATGGGCTGGCTGGCTGTTGGTGCTGCTGAGGTGCTGCTGGTATTTTTGGGGTTAAGCATTTTGCTCAATTGTACTCCTGCAACTCATTGAAATATAAATTATGGCCTATGTTTACCTGGGCTGCTTTCGTTGTATTCAACTATTCATACAAATGTGTAGATTGCACGAGTGTATGTGTGTGCGAGTGTGTGTTTGCTCTACGTTCTGGTGCCACAATCACTTTATGGCAAGCATATGAAATGCGTTGATTTTAATCGACATCATTGCACAGAGCTCGTATGTGTCCCCTTTTTTAGATTCTATAAGCATCAGCGGGGTATCAACGATGGGGATGAATATATATAGAGTTCAGAAAAAGGGGAAGGGAGGAAAACTAGGAGGATATAATCCGCTGCGGTTGGCTTGAAAATAATTCAGTTCACCTAAATATAAACCATTAGCAACAAGAAAAAATGCTTTGTTTTAAAATATTAATCTCAAGACGTTCAAGACAAGATCGAGAATCACGCAGACACATTTTAAAAGTTTGATACTTCTACTAGGAGATCGAGTTACAGTAACCCCCGGTTAATTGAAATGCTTTGTTTTACAATATTAATCTCAAGATGTTCAAGACAAGATCGAGAATCACACAGACACATTTTAAAAGCTTGATTCTTCTATTAGGAGATCGAGTTACAGTAACCCCCGGTTAATTGAAATGCTTTGTTTTACAATATTAATCTCAAGATGTTCAAGACAAGATCGAGAATCACACAGACACATTTTAAAAGCTTGATTCTTCTACTAGGAGATCGAGTTACAGTAACTCCCAGTTAATTGAAATGCTTTGTTTTACAATATTAATCTCAAGATGTTCAAGACAAGATCGAGAATCACACTCACACATTTTAAAAGTTTGATTATTCTACTACGAGATCGAGTTACAGTAACCCCCGGTTAATTGAAATGCTTTGTTTTACAATATTAATCTCAAGATGTTCAAGACAAGATCGAGAATCACACTCACACATTTTAAAAGCTTGATTCTTCTACTAGGAGATCGAGTTACAGTACTTACTTACTTTACTTTTAATGGCACAACAGCCCATGGAGGGCCTAGGCCGAGCTTTTCGCATCCACTCATGTTGTGGTGTATTTGTACATGAATGGAAGGGACCTACAGTTTAATGCCGAATCCGAACGGCGAAGTGAAAAGCTTTTCATAGCAATTTGTACTCTTGTAGGTTTGCCATTGCCTGCCAAGAAGTGGTGGCGTTTTTTCTACTTTTTGATTTTGCCTGTGCCGAGATTCGAACCGGAACACTCTGCGTAGTAGTCCAACGCACTACCATTACGCCACAGCGACAGCGAGTTACAGTAACCCCCGGTTAATTGAACCCCGCTTTTTGTACTTCCCGATTAATTGCCCCAGAAATCTTACGTTTTCAGTTAAAAATTAAGTTATGGTAAGTTACTCGGTAAATTGCGCTCCTCAGATAATTAAAGTATTAATTCCACGTTTTCGTCGATGCAAATAACCGGCAACTATCGTATTACACTTAGACTCTCCAAAAATCTTTCTGAAGAATCAAAAAGCAAGACAATATTCTGTTGTGGGACCCACTATTCACAGGTAACACGATTTGAAAACTTCCTAATGATTCGTTTATTTCGAATTGCATAGGGACATCATAATGGGACAATTTGACATTAGTGGACGCACAGATCTTTCTGAGCACTTCCCTTTAAACTAAGATAACCTTAAGGTCTAATTATTCTAGGGGTTTTAAGTGAAGAGAATTTAATTTTGTATGCCTAAAATCTTATAACTTATTCAGGACCCCAAATTTCTCTGACACTCTCTGCATAACCAAGAGAGCCAAAATGGTGAAAATAAATATTAAAAAAAATTCACAAATTCGATACTCCCAAAAAAAAAAAATTATTTCTCGTACCTCAACAGCAAGTGAATATCTTCAGATATTCTCTGGTCATTTCTGAAGAGGGATAAGCCAAAATGGGTCAAGTTATTTGAACCTCAGGGTTCACAGGTACCACGATTTTAAATAACGCATCATTTACAGCAAGGTTTAATAATTTTTTGGGGCCTATTAAGTTATTTTGGAATCTAAAATTTAGATAATCAGAATAGAGTTGATTGATTATCGAAATCTGGCTATGAAGTAATAATGGAATGTTAGAAGGATCATGTCTTAAGGCATGGTTTTCAGTAATGGAATTATCAAGAAATCTTGGACTCCCAAGACTTCTTTAATCTCAGGATCAACTAGTGCACTTATTTTACTTTTAAGATCATAATCTTAACAATCTAAGCCAGATCCTTCAATATTTTAAAAGCAATTATATCAAATCTATTCTGTAATTAAAAATCTTTCATAATTTTATAATAAAAAAGAATTTCAAATAAAAAAGTAATAACAAAAATTTTAATCAGCACGTACACAAATTTTAAAATACCCAGGCACTAACTGTGTTCAAAAAATTATATAATCCAATGTAAATATAAGTAAATAAAGATAAAGAGTGGAAAGGTTTGTACAACTGATATTTTTCCAAGAAGAAAAACGAGATCCTTTGAAAATGCAACCAAAAATAAATAAAACCATTATTATTAAATATTTGCATATGAAAAAAAACATACATAAAGTAATGTGATAATCCTTTATACTCTTATCTACTCGCTTTGATGCTTAATATGGAAAATTATAAAATTTGTTGTGCAGGCAGATGATGAGCAATAATGTTCACAGGATTTACACTCCGAAAAAAAAATTACGAAAAAAAACACATATCGCATGTTAGCAAATGTTCCCAAAAAAAAAAAAAACTCATTAGAGCGTGATGCTATGGCCATTACAGATTTTCATAAGCCGCCTTTTGCTGATTTCTGTGCGCCTGATATTTTCAGCGTGAAATTGCGCATACTATTTTAGGGGATGGTGATACAATTTCAACCAAATTCGGTACACATTGTTGAAATAGTCTCAGAAATAAGTAATAACACCGAAATTCATGTGAAGGAGTGCCTCCAGAAGAGATTGCTGCCCTTCATTAGAAAGCACAATGTATCTGTTGGCCTGATCTAGCCTCCTGCCACTACAGTAAAGTAACCCTTAAATGGTTCGAAGACCAAAACATCAAATTGGTACCAGAAATCGCCAACCCACCAAATTGACCAGAACTTCGGAGTATCGAGAGATATTGGGCTCTAGTGAAAAGAAGAGTAAAGGCAACAAACAAAGAAGCTAAATCCGTGGAAGATTTAGAAATAAGGAATGCTGCCGCCAAGAGAGTCTCAGAAATGACAGTAAAGGCGCTAATGGCAGGCATACCGGAAAAGCTGTCCGAATTCTGTAAAAAACAACAAACAAATTAGTTTTATTAATCATTTTATCAGAAATTAAATTTTCTTTTCAAAACTGTTTACATTTTTTTTATTTGCATAAGTGATTTCAATGCTAGGACAATTTAAAGTTTTCCGATTTTTTCGATCTCACTCCTTATCAGGATATGACCACGCCTTCTTCTTATACAGACGAAATTCTCCATAATCGCAATACCTCCAACAATTTTAAGTAATCTCAAACAAATTTATTACAGACAATTCTTTTGGGCACAATCAGTCAAGTGGGAGTGGCACCTCCCATAAAGGTGACGCTTTTAAAAAGTGCTGCCGAAAGAAATACTCTACTAAATCAAATTGGACACTACTCCTTGAAATAGTTTCTAGTGTAACTGTGTTCAACATTAGTAACCATAAAAGTAAAACCATCTTCTTATCTTTTTTCTTCTTTGAATGGCACAACAGCCCTTGGAGGGCCTAGGCCAAGCTTCTCGCATCCATTCATATTGTGCGTTTTATATTTGTACGCGAATGGTAGGGGTCTACAGTTTTATGATGAAACTAAACGGTGAAGTGAGAAATTTTCACTCTTGCAGGTTTGCATTAGCCTAGCAAGAGTTGGTGCGGTGTAAAAAAAAAAAATAACTTTTTATACTCTTTGATGTTTGCATGTGCCGAGATTTGAACCTAGAGCACCCTGCCACCAACTACGCCACCGGTATAATAATACGATATCGAAACATTCTAAGAAAATTGTTCGCAGTAATCGAGGTTATACGGTCCTTGAATATACATACTTATAAGCTAATCAAACTATTTATTCATAAAAAAGGTGTTCATTATGCTACTCTTCTTCTTTAAGTGCACGTTTGTGTGTGTAAATCAACGCACACACAAGAGAAAACCACAATGAATGGCACTTTTAAGGAGATTAACTTTTATTATTACACACTTAAACTCATGCACACATACAGTCACACATAAACAAATGTTTGAATAATGAAATGTATGTAGTCAAAGATCATTAAAAGAATTGCATTACTACTACTACATACTCGTACTCTCAACACATCAATAGCGTTGCCATCCCACTTCCCATCTCCTCCTTGCCCAGCTCTACTGCATGCTTTTCAACATAAATCCGCTAATCTTTGTGTGCGTCTATTAAATTGTTTGTGTGTATTTGTGAGTTCGTGTGTGCGAGAGCTTCTTCTTTTTAACAACATTTATGCTGCTACTGAAGAAAAATCACCTTAAAGCTTATAAAAATGTCATTATATTACTACATCTAAGTATTTACACACTCATGGAAGTGTATGGTATATAAATCCATCTATCTGTTATTATTATTTTTTTTTTTTTTATAATTTTCAAATCCACTCACTTTGTCACTTTTGTTAAGCACAAATTTATTACTAAAATTTTAATGGCACCTCTTCAGCTACTTTACTTTATTTTACATTAGAGTGAAAGTAATTTCTGGAATTTTTATGGGATGTTGTTTATTTTTTACAGTGTGCAATTCAATAAAATTGCATTCGTTTACTACTTTTCTGATGCTAGTGGCAGCATCAGAAAAGTGGAAATCTTACAACACTGGCACTGATGGAACATGATTCTGACTGAGGTAGATTTAAATAGAAAATATGTAGTCGCTAGTTTTCACAATAAAATCACGTCTTCTTTTATTTATTTTCTGGTAGTATTTTGATTTTGTTGTAAAAAGAAAATATTTATTGCCTATTGCACAATCAAAAGCGTTCATAAAATTTATAGTTCTTATGGTGGAATACTTACACACAGATACTTTAAATATATTTATATATTTATGAGTATGTATATTAATAAATATTTCTGCATAAAGTTTAATCAAAATGCATAATAAACATGACACTTGCATGCACACGAAAATGTCATAAATTCATTTTAATTTCAAGCCAAGTACTTTCGTTGAACTTTGACAAATATTTAGTTTAGGTTTAAGCTCATTTAGATTTATTTATCGTTTTGTTGAATAATATCATTAATTAAAACGCTATGGGCAAATACTTGTACATTGTGGTAGAAATTAGTTTAGTAATTTCTGGTGAATTGAACCTCGCTTAATTGCTATTCCCATTTAATTGCACCATTTAATCGAAAATTTTCAGTCGGAAATATACTTAAATTATTTGGTTAATTGAATTCCCCGGTTAATTGAAGCATAAATTGTGCATTTTCATCGATGCAATTAAGCGGGGTAGTAAAAGATAAGTAGTAGATTAAAATAGTAGAAATTCGTTAAACATCTTGGAAAAAATCTTTTTTATGGAGTGAAAAACATGTTCATAATATTGATGACTGTAAAACGCTGACCTTATGTAATCTCCGCTTAATTGCATCTACGAAAATGTGTTTAACTTTTTATTCATCTAATCCGGGAAACTAAACTTGAGTAGATTTTGAGTTAAAAACGTAAATTTTTGTGCGTTATTAAACGAAAATGACATTAAAAAGCAATTAAACGCGAAAGCATTTAAACCGGGTTCAATTAACAAAGGGTTACTGAACAATAGTACCCAACAATTATAAAATTTTATTTCACAATGTCGCTGTGGCGTAGTGGTAGTGCAGAGTGTCCGGCGTTCGAATCTCGGCACAGGCAAAATAAAACAAACAAAAAGTAGAAAAATAAATTTTCTACACGGCACCACCTCTTAGCAGGCAATGGCAAACTTACAAGAGTAAACAAAAAATTGCCTATGAACAGCTTTTCACTTCGCCGTTCGGATTCGGCATTAAACTGTAGGTCCCTTCCATTCATGTGCAAATATAACACGCACAACATGAGTGGATGCGAAAACCTCGGCCTATTCCCTCCATGGGCTGTTGTGCCATTAAAAGTAAAGTAAGTAAGTATTTCAAAATGTGCTTAAATCCACTGGCCGTTGTGAGGTAAATGGTATGTGCAGGAAAGCTAAGAGGGTTCACCCGGTCGCGACCACATGGCAACCACCTCTTGACTAACAATAGCAAAACTCTAAATGTAAGAGATGGTAGGAAAATCATTTCTCTTCACCGTACCGATTGGGCAACAACTTCTTCTTTTCTTCTTTTGAGTATGCAAGAGATAGAGGTGTTGGTTGAAATTGTCTTTCCAGTGAATCACAGTGGCCATTATCAATTTTTACTTTGTGAAGAAGATTTTAATCGAAATAAAAAAAAAAAGAAATGGATCTTAAATCTGAGTTTACTGATTTTCTCTGCTCGTCGTCGTCCTTTTATGTGGGTTTTAATATTTAAACTTAAGCAACATCTTTATAATCGGGGAAAAGTTAAGTTCTAAAATGGACAAAATTGGTAATCGGTACGTGATTTTTTTACTCTAAATAATTGTTTGAAATATGTTTTCAAAACTTATATTTCCTTTTTATAAATACTTATATTATTTTATGCATTCTACAAGTAAACTTAACGAAAGCAGTAACTGAATTAAACATGCGCCTAAAAGTATGTAATACTACTAGCAATGCCATGCAACTGAGCTGATGTGGTACACTGCAGCTATCCATTACAACAACACTACCACGCTTTTTATTCTATTAAAAAAGGTAAAAACTCAAAACTTGTCATTTAACAATCTGGTGATTTTTAATTGAAAATAAATCACCAAAAAATCACCTTTTCGTGATATTAGTTGCTATTAATCAAAACATGAAAAAATAAACTTTTTAAATTAATTAAAAATCAAACTGGGAAGGTTTCTTTGATCAGACCCATCAAATAAAAAAAGCAGAGAGAAAACTTCTAAGATTTATTGGGACTATAAATTCGAGTGAATCATTAGCCAAAATGAACTGAAGCATGTGCTTCTAAGTAGAAGTATGTATACAAAAATTGAGCAACAAAATAAAAAGCAAAATAAATGAAGAGAAAAAAGTCAGTTGTGATAAATTAGTTTTTCCTTTTTTTCACTGGCGTAGGTGAGTAAGGGTGTGAGGAGGTGTTGCAATTGAGATACACTACATTTCTACATGGAAACGTCAAGTACCGAATGCATTACTCAACCCTACAATTCCACCTAAACAACGTTTTTTTTTTTTGTCTCTGTTTGAGAACATTACAGGGTTAGGCGATTGACCTATTGATTATCTATTCAAACGACCATATTTTTATTGTATGCAATTATTTTTTATTGATTCAAATAACAAAAATGTGTGGAAATAATAAACGTTTTAGAATCCATTCACTTTAGCTCGGTGTGGCCACCTTTTGCCTTCACTATGGCCTTCAGACGGTTAAAAAATGAGGTGCATGCTGCACGAATATGATCTTGCGGTATTTTGGCCCATTCCCGTACAATGGCTTTTTTCAGCGCATACATACTGGCGTATTTTTTAGTCCTCACCTTGCTCTCCAAAATGGCCCAGATGGAATAGTCCATCGGATTTGCATCTGGCGAATTCGAAAGCCATTGTGTGGACGAAATGAAGTATGGAATATGGTTTTTCATGGTTCACACGAGCTTTATGAGACGGTGCCGAGTCTTGTTGGAACGTCCATGGTGTACGACCGAAATGTTTGCGTGTCTACGGCTTTAAAGCAGCTTTCAAAACATTTTCCCGATAATAAGTCGCATTGACTTTGACACCAGGCTCGATGAAAACGATTGGACTGCGTCCATCGGCGGTCACAACTGCCCATACCATTACTTCAGATGGAAAATTACTTCCGGTGGCCGTTCGTAGGCTCAAATTTTCATAAGTGGGTTCAGTGAAGTAAACACGATCATTTTGAGAGTTTATGAACTGCTCAATAGGGAAATTTTTCTCATCAGAGAACACAATGTTTGGGATTCGCCACGTGCAAGCGTAACAACTCCTTTGCTCTTTCGAGTCTATCTTTTTCTTGCTTTAGTGGAAGATCATGTACCTCTTGAACCTTGAACTCATTTTGGAATATGCGTCGGATGCTTGGCTCGGATATTTTCAGTTCTTTGGCCATTTGATTACCACTACGACATGGATTTCGTTCAAGTCGAGCCTTCACTTTCCGAACCATTTCAGGTGATGTTGCTGTTTTTTCTTTCGTCCATTATAACGATTTATGGTGCGATACGCAAACATTTAATTCACTTTGAGATGCCTGAGCTCACGAACCTATTGTTCTGGTTGTGATTTTCCACTCGAATATAACGCAATCACACTATTACGTTTGAGTTCCATTTCGAATAACTTGTGTTCTATAAAATTTAGACGCAAATGCTTGTGGTAGCTTGTAAACAATATAAGCAGCTGTCATTGGTATGTATTTGACATAGTTGGCAGTATCGCATTGCCAGATATACCGATGTGAAGTTGGTAAAACTTCAATCGCCTAACCCTGTATCTTACCACAGGGAGGTAACCACAAGTAGCGATAAAAATAGCGAAGCGACAACGAAACATTTGCGAGAATTTATTTCTTGATTGAATAAAGTTGTACATTTTGTTTTTTGTTTTGTTGTGGTTTTTGTTCTTTATAAAAAAAAAATAGAAATGTAAGTATGTATATGAAGCTCGTGTTGCGACAACATTTAATGGTTTTACGCATGTCAACAGTGCAGCTCAGTTCCGCAAATTCAAATCCGTAAAGTGTCAAATTGTAAGATGAAAGCAAGAAAAATGAGCAAAAGTTTAAAAACAAAATCAGCAATAGTAAAAAAAAAACAGTGAAACAAATTCAAACCACCGACACCATTCCAGCTCATTGGCAGCGAGGTACAAGTTTGTGGTTGCTTTGAGGCTATTCCACTTTTCTCGTTACCTAGAAAGTTTTTTCCCCAAGTCTAATGTAAAGTAAGTGATGCATTTCCGTAAGGTCCATCAATTATTTTGGCATGCTTTTATTCGTTTTTGTTTTTTTTATTTTTCAGATACGTAGTTTATAAAATATTATAGAATTTCAAATAGCAATGATTAATTTAATTTTATATTTGTTTTTGGTATGGGGAAAAAAATAAATAATTTTAATTCTCTTGATGGATTTAAATAACATTTCTCACTAGTATCAAAAAAAAAAGTATTTCCCACCGAACACTTTCTAAAGAATTTTATTTAAATGACCAACTGTAGACAACAGTTCACGCTAAAAGTCTCTCTGGGTTATAAATTAAATAAATAACAGTACAATAAGGGCACAGAATTGTATTGCAAACAACGTTGCATAGGTAGTCAGTCGTTGGTATTTGCCGAATCATCACTGATTTTCTATGCTAGTGATAATTTAAATTTCATTGCACTAGATTATTATGCCTGAAAATACTCAAAGAAATTTCAAATTCTAGTTTATGTACATACTACGAACATTACAATTGATTCGTTATTTGTGCAACTTTCAACACTTGAATGCATACGTTGAAAGGTAAAGAAAAATCGAATGGAAACGTAAAGAATATTATTTTAAATTTCGTATTTGTTGCCAACCACTTGCTACATACCTTATTGAAAAAAGTCGATAGTTTCAACCTCAAGCCCATTTCCTTACAAGTTCATTTAATAAAACGGAAATTCACCTATGTGAAAGTCAGGCAAATAAAGAAAATACATTTTAAAAACATTTACAGGAAGTTGCAGTGAAGTGACAAAGAGAGAGCAGAAAGGGAGGAAGTGAAAGGGAGGAAAAAATGTTATCGGCAAAAGGTAGCAGAATAAAAATTCTTATTGCTAAATGATGCAATCACATCCATGCAATTCTATCTGTCCATCGTCATCTTTGCAAGGACAACATGCAGCACAAACACACACATGCCACACAGTATAGGTATAGGTATGGTATTTATGCTCGTGCTTTTATTTGTTGCCACACTAGGGACCCAGTGGGAAAAAGAAGAAGCAACTTAAAGATATGTTCTTATTTTATTTACAAAGCCAACGATATTTTTTGCTCCAAATAACATGAATTTCAGTGTTTCCAAAAATAGTTTTCAAGATTTTTTTTTTTAAGAAAAGAGAAGAATGTTTGAAATTAAATAACTATGTAAAAGATACAGCAGAGAATTAATAGAAAAATTACAATGGAAAACATACAACAGTAAAAATTGCCCAAGAAAAACATTTTATTCCGTCATTCAAAATCAGCAACAAGTTGTAAGATAAATTATCTGAAAATGATTTCCTCTTTTCCCTTTTTTCTCATTCCTTTCCCTTCTTCTCTTTCTTTTCCCTTCCTTTTCCTTCCTTTCCCTTCCTTTCCCTTCCTTTCCCTTCCTTTCCCTTCCTTTCCCTTCCTTTCCTTTCCCTTCCTTTCCTTTCCCTTCCTTTCTCTTCCTTTCCCTTCCTTTCCCTTCCTTTCCCTTCCTTTCCCTTCCTTTCCCTTCCTTTCCCTTCCTTTCCCTTCCTTTCCCTTCCCTTCCCTTCCTTTCCCTTCCTTTCCCTTCCTTTCCCTTCCTTTCCCTTCCTTTCCCTTCCTTCCCCTTCCTTTCCCTTCCTTTCCCTTCCTTTCCCTTCCTTTCCCTTTCTTTTAAATCAAATAACAAATAAAAAATTAATAGAAAAAGTATTCCTTCCCACTGGGTACTATTTACTATATACGATTTTCTAAGTGAAACTACAAAAATGCAGCAGACTGCATGTCCTTTGCATGATTTTGCTATTTTCTTGAGTATTTTCCAACTTATCGCTTAGCTTTACTTTAGTATAATTTTTTTTTCTGCACTCTTCTTTTCTTTTCCTTTTTTAGTTGACAGTATATCCTGTGGCCTTAGTTTCTATACAAAGTATATTTTTTCCATCCTTTGCTGTCATACTAGACTGTGAATACATCCTTTTTGGAGACAAATGCACTATCACGACCATGCCATGTTTTGTGCTTTCGTCAATTCTTCACATAAGTCATTGTGGTTGTATGAAGCAGTACTGGCATTAAAGTGCGGGTACATGAAGAAATGCATGTGTGTGTGATTGTGTCGAAAGAGAAGGAGAGAAAAAGCGACATGTATGTGTGTGTGTGTGTGTGAAAGTAGAGCTTCTCATGTGATGCGGTTTAATGTTGCATGATGTGTGTTTCCGTGTGCGTGTATGTGTGTGTGTGAGTGTGTGGGTGAATGTGTAATAAATGCATGTCCTTGTCAAGACTTGCTAGCGAATATGTTCTTTCCTCCCTCCCTCGCCCTCTCTCCCCCTCTCACCCTCTCTCTCCCTCTCTCTGTGCGAAGTAAATCATATACCTTTTGCCACTGGGCTACAATGGCTTTTTGTAAAACTAGGTCGATCTAGGATGAAAGCCTTAAAAAAATCTATTATTGTTTTGGTGGTTTTTTTTTCTAGATTTGTTTTCTTCTTTTGTTGCGTATTCCATTTCTTTTTTCCCTTCCATTTAGTGTTAATTTTAGTATCTAACAAAATACGATGGCTGTGGGTAGTGAATCTAGAGTAGTAGTGGTAGTAGAAGTAGTAGTAGTAGTAGTAGTAGTAGTAGTAGTAGTAGTAGTAGTAGTAGTAAGTAGTAGTAGTTGTAGTATTAGTAGTAGTAGTAGTAGTAGTAGTAGTAGTAGTAGTAGTAGTAGTAGTAGTAGTAGTAGTAGCAGTAGTAGTAGTAGTAGTAGTAGTAGTAGTAGTAGTAGTAGTAGTAATAGTAGTGATGGTGTTAGCAGTAATAACAGCTTTTGTTGTTGCATTTGTTTTCTCATAAATTTTGTTTCTCATTTTCTGAGCTTCTTGTTTTTTGATTCACTTTTTCTTTACCTCAATTTTTACTCAATTTTTTTTTTTAGTTTTCCTTTTTAATTAAAGTGGCTACCATAGTTTGGTTTTTCGTTTAAATTAGAACTGGAGATGTTTATATTTTTTCTTTTCAATTTTCTTTCTTTACTTGTTCTTGTTAAATATTTATTTTAAAACTTTAAAATTCTCAGTTATTTATTGCGGCAATTTATTACTTATGTAATTTCCATAGAAGCGTTTAACAAAGCTTCGATAATTTTTTGTTGAACCCTCAACTACTTACTTACTTACTTAGCTGGCGCTACAACCGATGATCGGTCTTGGCCGCCTCCACAAAGCTTCGCCAGTCACTTCTGCTATGCGCGCGCTGGCGCCAGTTGATAAGGCCAAGTGCAGTCAGGTTGCCCTGCACCTGGTCTTTCCAACGGAGATTAGGACGTCCCCTTCTGCGTGATCCTCCACCGTGGTTCGAATAAAACACCTTTCTAGCCGGAGCGCTTTCTTCCATTCGCTCAACATGACCCAGCCAGCGAAGCCGCTGGAGTTTTATACGCTTGACTATGTCAGTGTCGGCGTACAGCTCATACAGCTCATTGTTCCATCTTATTCGAAACACGTCATCCACGCATACTGGACCGTAGATCTTACGGAGTATCTTCCTCTCGAACGCTCCTAACAGTCTCTCATCATTGATGGTCAATGTCCACGTCTCTGCGCCATACATTAGGACGGGAAGGATGAGGGACTTATAGAGCGTTATTTTCGTCGGTCGAGAGAGGGCTCTACTTCTCAATTGCCTACTGAGCCCGTAGTAACACCTGTTGGCAAGAGTTAGTCTCCGCTTGATCTCAAGGCTGACATTATTGTTGGTGTTTATGCTGGATCCTAAATAAACGAAATCCTTGACGACTTCAAAAGTGTAGTTGTCAACAGTGACATTTTGTCCAAGACGCCGTGACTCTTTGTTTGTTGACACAAGGTATTTCGTTTTGTCCTCGTTCACCACTAGACCCACACGACGAGACTCCCTTTCCAGGTTGGAGAATGCTGCACTGACTGCTCGAGCGTTTTTGCCAATGATGTCAATATCATCAGCGTATGCTAGCAGCATGACACTCTTGTAGAAGATAGTGCCAGAGATGTCGATGTTCGCAGCTCGAATTATTTTCTCCAGCATTAGGTTAAAGAAGTCGCACGATAGGGAGTCACCTTGTCTGAAACCTCTTTTGGTATCAAATGGTGCGGAGAGGTCTGTCCCAATTTTCACTGCGCTGGTGGTGTTGGTCAGTGTCATTTTGCAAAGACGAATGAGCTTTGCAGGGATACCAAAATCAGACATTGCGGCGTACAAGTGATCCCTAATCGTGCTGTCGAAGGCGGCTTTATAATCGACAAATAGGTGATGGGTGTCGATCTGTTTTTCTCGGGTCTTTTCCAGGATTTGGCGTAGTGTGAATATCTGGTCGATGGTGGATTTACCAGGCCTGAAGCCACACTGATAAGGTCCAATCAGTTTGTTGACGATGGGCTTCAGTCTTTCGCACAGTACGCTCGATAGAACCTTATATGCAATATTAAGAAGGCTGATCCCACGGTAGTTGGCGCAGATCGTGGAATCACCCTTCTTATGGATTGGGCAGAGTACGCTGAGATTCCAATCACTTGGCATGCTTTCATCTGACCATATTCTGCATAGAAGCTCATGCATGCGTTTTTTGAGCTCTTCGCCTCCGGTCTTAAACAACTCAGCAGGCAGGCCATCTGCACCTGCAGCCTTATTGTTTTTCAGCCGAGCAATGGCTGTTAAGACCTCCTCATAGTCAGGCGGCGGTACTTCAACGCCGTCAGTGATTGGGGTTTCCGGAGTGGGTTCCGCAGTGGCGGAATTATTGCCGTCTTCGCCATTAAGCAGCTGCGAAAAGTGCTCCCTCCATAATCTCATTATGCCCTGGATATCTGTCACCAGATTTCCATCTTCATCCTTGCAGGAAGAGGCCCCGGTCTTCAAACCAAGAGTCAGGCGTCTTATTCTTTCAAAGAATTTTCGGACCTCGTTCCTGTCCCGCAACATTTCGATATCATTGAACTCGCGTCTTTCTTCATCTCTTTTCTTGCGCCTGAAAAGACGTTTCTCCTCCCTCCTCAACTTTCTGTATCGCTCCTTAGCAGCTCGCGTTGCAACTGACTGCAGGGTGGCTCTGTATACTGCGTTTTTTGCTTCAGTAGCATCGCGACACTCTTGGTCGTACCACATATTTCTCCGTCGACGGTGGTAGCCTAGCACCTCTTCGGCAGCCGTACGCATAGAGCGGGAAATGTGCGTCCACTGTGCGCATATATCATCAAGTTGAGGGGTGTTTTGCGAAAGGAGAAGTGCAAGTTGGTTGGCAAAGACTTTGGCTGTCTGTTGTGATTGCAGCTTTTCGACATCCAGCTTTCTCTTTGTACCTATCCGTACGCGATTTGCTACACATATACGTGTGCAGACCTTGGCTGCAACCAAGTAGTGGTCTGAGTCGATGTTTGCACCACGTATTGTGCGTACGTCTAGTACATTGGAAGCGTGCCTTCCGTCGATCACAACGTGATCAATTTGGTTTCGTGTGTTTTGATCAGGGGACAGCCAAGTGGCCTTATGGATATCCTTATGTTGGAATCTGGTGCTACTAACTGTCATGTTTCGTGCCGCGGCGAAGTCGATCAGTCTCATACCGTTATCGGTGGCTTCGTCGTGGAGACTGAATTTTCCGATCGTCGGACCAAAGAGACTCTCCTTGCCCACCTTGGCATTAAAGTCGCCTAACACGATTTTAACATCGTGGCGGGGGCAATGCTCATAAGCTTTGTCGAGGAGCTCGTAGAAGTCATCTTTGGTCGTTTCATCCTTCTCATCCGTCGGGGCATGGACACAAATTAGGCTGATGTTGAAGAATTTTGCCTTGATGCGGATAGTGGCTAGGCGCTCGTTCACCGCTGTGAACCTCGAGACTAGATGACGCAGTCTCTTCCCAACCACAAATCCAACACCAAATTCGTGTCTCGACGCATGACAGCTGTAGTAGATATCACAGGATGCTCTTTTGGAGCAACCCTGTCCCGTCCATCGCATTTCCTGTACAACTACCTCAACTACTTAGTAACTTTAAATTATTACATAGGCTTAAGTACAATGGGCTACATAGCCCGAGTGCTTGAGGAACTGTCCTGCACTCGTGGGTCAGGTTCTCGGCCTTCTTCACCTTCAAATCCATTACATGAGCTACAAATTTCTACTTGCTGTGTGTTGGGTACTAAGTAGGATGTGAATTTTAGCAGGGTTGTTATTTCTTAATTATAGGATTAATAATTACATCACTAACTAGCTTAAAATCCCGGCTACAAAGAAGTCCACCAAAGGTCTGAGATGCAGTCTAAAATTCAGGCTGAAGAAAAATTAAAACTCAGAATAAAAGCTGATAGATTATAAATCAGATCATATCAGAAAAGCTCGTTCAAAAGAAGAACGACATCAGATCAAAATTTAAACCAAAAACTTACTTACTTTTACTTTTAATGGCACAACAGCCCATGGAGGGCCTAGGCCGAGCTTTTCGCTTTTCGCATCCACTCATGTTATGCGTGTTATATTTGTACATGAATGGAAGGGACCTACAGTTTAATGCCGATTCCGAACGGCCAAGTGAAAAGCTTTTAATAGGCAATTTTTACTCTTGTAGGTTTGCCATTGCCTGCCAAGAGGTGGTGCCGTGTAGAAAAATTATTTTTTGTACTTTTTGATTTTGCCTGTGCCGAGATTCGAACCTCGGACACTCTGCGTAGCAGTCCAACGCACAACTACTATGCAACAGCGTTTAAACCCAAAAGCAACCAAACAAAACAAATTCGAAAGTACAACATATTTCAGACTAAAAATCAAGCAGACTAAAATCAAACAAAACTTACATCTAAAAACTAAAACTAAATTAAACCAAAAATCAGACCATATAATCGACGAAAACTCAATCCAAACTCTAACTGGGCGTAAGATTTTTTGAGAAAAGTTATAGCGTACAGTTGAAAAGTTTTACCAATTTTGATTGGTTTAAGAACTTGATGGATTCGTTGAAGTATGCAAACTTCAAACCGTTGAACATATTTTTTTCCAGTAAACAAAGTCTGGCATTAGCATGGGCGGAATATTAACAAAGTAAGTGTTCAACAGTTTCTCTCTTTTCAGCTTCGGCAACGGACAACGATGGACCAGTATTCCCTTAATTGATTTATAACTACGAGTATATATAACTTCTAAAGGTCGTGTAAGTTTACGAATTCTTTAAAGGTTCGAGACTAGTTCTTCCATATTCCGAAAATATTAAACTAATTTCTCTTCCAAAGCTTTGCTCTTTCAGTGCTTTCCCGCCTAATGGGTTTGATCTCGAATGTAATTCCGTAGTTTCGTTCACAGCAAAATCTCCATGATCTCATAGAACTGGTATTTTCACACATTCCGCACGACTGAAATTTTCGACTTTATTAAACGTAAACTCTTTAGTGAACCAACGATAAAAGCAAAGGGTCACATTGCCTAGAACTACATATAGTTAAGTTCAATTTTGCCTTTAGATAAATATTTATTCAATAAAATCGATTAGGATTTGTAAATAATCCATTGTTGTAACAATTTCTCACTATAATTTCCTCATATTACGGAATCGAAAGCTTAAGCGAAACTATAATGCTTAAGTATATGTAAAACAAATTGTGGTTACTTACTTTTGAGGTATTGGTTAATTATCATTACAATAACAATTGCCGAACGTAGTCAGTACATAAAGTTGAGCTTAAGTACTTATGTGTGTATGTATGTCTTAACCTTCATTTGCGTGGCTGTACCTGCAAATGAAATTAATTATTTGTATTTTAATCAATACTAAATCAAGCGAACAAAAAGGAAATTATTATTATAAGAAGAAGTAAGCATTAGGTGCCTTCATATTTGCGTGCCCACCTGCAGAGCAGATCAGGTAGCGCTTTGTTAGAAGGGAATGAATTAATATACATAAGTTACTTCATATATATGAAAATAATTAAAAATTATTTTAAATGTAAACATTTATAAAGTAACACAGAAATAAACTAAGAAAATCCCAGAAAAACTAACAAACTGTGAAACCAGTAAAAATTTCGATGAGAGGTAAATGAAATTAGCATCAAATAAATAAAAATTAAAATACCCAAACACCATAAGGTCTAGAGTACTAGAGCTTTTCTTTTAATGGCACAACAACAAGCCCATGAAGGACCCAGGCCATGGCGAAGTGGAAAGTTTTTCTTCTTTGGCAATTTTAACTCTTGTAGGTTTGCCACCCTTTGGATGTTAAATTTCTTATTTTCCGTATAACTTTTTTGGGCCTATCAGCATCAGCTACTGGGATTGGGCTTAAAATTATTAATCTTACATATTACTTGCTTAAAATCTTACAAGTTTTCCTTTCAATATCCCAAAAAGCCAATATTCGCAACCCTGAGGCCGAGACAGCCATGAGTGGATTTATAACAATTTCTATTTGTTTTACTACTTTTTTTAAATCCAAAAAGTTTCTTCTTCAAGGAAAAACAAATGTGACAGTCCTCGGGCGCAGATAACTAGCTCATCAGTCCATACTGCCTTTCCGCGTAAGGACCATTATCTTTCGAGTATTTATCCAACAATATGGCAAGGATTAACAATTTTGAGTATTTCTAATCTTCTACACCGAATTTATCGCTCTGGTCGTTCTTCTTTCGATAATACCTATATAAATGTTAATAAATTGAAACAGTAATATTCAGTTAATTGACTTCCAGAAATATTACGTTTCTAGTTCAAAATGCATTCACCTGTTAATAAAACAAGGGATTGAAAATTTTCATCGATTCAATAATGTGGGGTACACTGAAATTAAGACCCATACAATTGTGAAACGCAAAAACATACAGTATTAGGTCATATTGCCCCTTCTGTAAAGACTATTACGAAAATCTTGCAAGCTTCATCTTAAATTTCCCGGGGGAAAAAATTACCTATAGATGGGTTTCAAATTATTTTTTCTTATCACCTCCCTGGAAATTAAGGAAATTATGTAGCCCCAGGCATATTGAGTATTGTCTCATTTTTACAATTGTACTTAAAATAAGGGGGAGAGGGGGGAGACTGCCATATTTAGAGTTTTAGACCGTTTAATTAACTATATGTTTCAAATGTGTTTCTTCGTGTATTATTCAATACCGAGAATGGGTTGTTTTTTTGGGCCTGAAAACCATCTATACGTAAGGATACCAGGAAATAAGCAGGCTGGAATGAAATGGCAAATGAGCGACGAATGCCGTTACACATTCTCCATATCTTTTTATGCAACAAGATTTACTTAGTCTTGAAAGTCTTTATGAGGCTTCAATGAACTTTTGACGATTCTTAAAGGTAAAGGGGAAAGCGAATGGGTAAATCGCATTTCAACTGAATCTTTGAAGATCCAAGAATGATAAATAGAACTTGATTAGGTTTTATTACAGAAGAATGTCTTTTTGAAAGAAGAAAGAGAAATTTAAACAACAGACTAAACCTTAAGATAAGTTCACACATTATGTATCAGAAAATATCAAATGAATTCTTTCCAAACGTTGAAGGGAACATCATGAAAACATCCCTAATAATTCCTCTATAATAGCTGCAAAAAATCGAGGATAAATAAAAACGCATACCGGCACACACAACGACAAAGATACAAATCAAAGATAAACAAAAAAGATGTTTACAAGTCAGTGAAATGTGGATCTAAATTAAATAATTACATTTAATTAATTAATTGTACATTTACACATAACCTTTAATTTATGTACAATTATAAAATTCAAGCAGAGGAAAATGTGAATAAAGGAACGATAACGAAAGACATAGGAAAAATGCTACAATTTCAGTATAAAAAAATATTAAAAATTTTTTAAAAATAGTCGGTACATAAATACTCGTACTTGAGGAATAAGGATAGCTTGAATTGATGTTGTACATAGAGAAATATTAAAGACCACTGAGTGGCTTTCAGATCAGTAAAATATGAGTAAGGGCACTCATGATGGTATGATGCTATTACTCCTTTCTTCAATTGTGTAACTCCATGCGGAGTTTTTCGTATAAATATTTCAGTCATTATTATCGCTAAATATTAAAAACCTCCTCCATCTGCTTAACTGATCCGATACAATTATGTATGTTTTTTATTTAAGAACCGCTGCTTTAAAGCAATCATTATTGTGTATACAAAAGTTATGCCCTCCACTTGATCCAGGAGCAAATTTTGTCGTAATAGTTTAAGCAGAAGAAAAGCATAGAACAATTTTATTTTCCATTTTTGTTTTATATTCTGTAGGTTGAAATTGCAGCAAATCTAGTTGGGTAAAAGTTTTTACAATGACAACGAGAGTAATAGTTGAATAATAGTTACTTTTTGTACCATAAACTATTTACGTATTTTTCATGTACATGTAAGTTTTATTATTATTGTCTTTTTTTCACTTTTCATAAGTTTTTCTTTTAGAAGATGATATGATTTATGTGGCGAATAAAAAGTACCTGTAAGGTTCAGATATACTTATACACACATTGGAAAAATAAATTTATTTATGAATGTTGAAATAGAACATAAAGAATATATACACGATTCAGTTAATACTTACTTTGTAACTCAGTGTCCTAAACTTTTGTCCCGAGATGCCCTATGCGATTCGTGGCATAATCCGCATTACAGATATCACCGAACACGTCACGAATCAAATAGAAATTAGCTGAATATTTATCCCGACTTTCGGATAACAGATAGAGAAAAGAATTTAAGGGTAGAGACCCAAGGAAAGAGAAGAAAGAACTTCGGCCTTTTGTTAAGCAAAACATTTTGGCTGCTGCAATGCAGTTTGTGGGAATGAAATCGCAATGGATATAGAAACGAAAATTAGATTCGAGGTAATAGAAAATAATCAAAACAGGTCGAGGTAGGAAATTGAATATATCAGATAGAGTTAAGATAGATGAAGCGAAAACGATGTAGTCAGTTTAGAAAAGACAACAAAAGTCACGCAAAGGTAGAAGTTGAGATGGGAAGTAAAAGTCAGAGGAAATCAAGTCTGATGAAAATAAGCAAAAAAAAAGAGCTGCTTAGAAATTATGTATAATAAAGTCAATCGATACATAAAAATAATAAATCAGATTTGATTGAAACCGTGGCTGGGAACAAAGCAACAAATCACTGCGGCCTAAAAAGGCCTATAGTGAAGAGGTCATTGAATATCCTAAGATACACATCCTAAGCTTGTAGCATTTAAAAATGCTAAGATATGCTAGGGAGTCATATTGCCCACTTTAACCGTAGTTGGGTATGCAATAGTA
Source organism: Palloptera scutellata (assembly GCA_958295655.1). Lineage (NCBI taxonomy): Eukaryota > Metazoa > Arthropoda > Insecta > Diptera > Pallopteridae > Palloptera > Palloptera scutellata. Next base: position 10,542,126 of record OY282452.1, on the reverse strand, counting down.
AGGTGACGAAGTGTAAGACTTGCAAGCTTGTCACAGTGGCACAGCATGTGCTCTGCTGCTTCTTCGTCTCCGTCACAAAATCTACGAGTTATTCCTATGTTAGTATGATGTTTACTAACTGTGCAATGTCCAGTAAGAAATCCTGTGACAGCTCGGATTCCATTTCTGTTTAACATCAAGAGTTGTATTGTTCTTAACTTTGACACACTTGGCATGTTACACTTTCTTGACTGTTGCCTGATGTATCATCCCAGACAGCCTTTACCTTTCTGTTCAACCATGTGTTAAGATTGAGCTTTACAAAACTCCATGGCGGGCCGCAGAATGGGGTTGGTCCAAACATGGGTTCATTTTACTTTTCAAGTAAAATCAATTAAGTATAATGATGCCAGGTCTGTTGAAGTTATCAATGAAGAAAGAAACGGATGAAGAGGAAACAGATGAAGTAAAGAAGTAAAATTTAATAAAGAAAGGATTTAAGAAATGAATTTAAAAAAGTCATGTGAAGTGAAACCAGCTCAAGTCTAGTTCTAGTTTCTCCTAAATGGAGTGTGATGACAAAAAAAAACCAACTGAAATCGGAATAGAAGACGAGGAGTTAGATAAATACAATTCAGCTCAAGTCAAGTCTGATAAGAAAAGTCTGAAGTATTTTGTCCGATAAAAAATGGTCTGAGTAAAGAAAAGATAATAAAGTTAAGACATATAAAATTCAGTCAGAGGAGAAATAATCAAGTAATCGCAAGATCTGTAGAAGGGGAAAGTTAAAGGTAGTCACAACTGATGAAATCAAGTAAGAGGTTCTGAAGCTCGCTCAAGTCTCCCTCCTTTAATAGAGATTTTCCGAATCGAACCTGAGGAGTTTTGGATATTCTTAAACAAGAAAATTAACTTAATATGATAATGTCCCTACTTCCCGGGTGGTAGTGCCTCAAGTATCTTTTCCGCCTGCGAGTTAGTGACTCGTGGTGTTTTAAGATATGATCTGGAGTATATGTGAAATGTACCAGGCTTATTACAATAAAAAAAGAGTTTAGCAGATCAGCAGATGTGTGTATGATGTGGAATCCATTGCATCCGAACATAATGGTTATTAATACATACATTGAAAGAAAGATGCTCTCTACGCTTTTTGCCCTTCTCTGGTTTACACTCAGTAAAGTCGGGGCACATAAGTAAACTTAGTTCCTCCTCAAACCACCAACCAAATGATGCACGCATTTGCGAAAACATAGCGGTTCTTGAGCATCCTATATGCATTAGATTGAGAAGCTCTTTACTCATCTTTGCTCACCTCCGGTAGATATATACATATCTATTAGAGGATCTAAGAGGATAGGGCGTATATATTCAAAAGTCAAACGTCCCATTCGAGACTTCTGGATATTTACTAGTGCATATATTGAAAGGATATAGCTAAAAATTTAATTCAAAAATCTAGTAATAATCAATTTGGAATCAATTTGCATACAGCATTCGCAGATGGTAGTCACTTGAAAACTCAAGTTGATACCTTATTTGAATTAAAAGATATTGCAGAAAATACATGCATGATTATGAGTTTCAGAAGTCTCGTGGTATGTTTATATAGGGTTAAAACAATAAAAAACATCTACTTTGATTTCACTTTCCCTCTGACTTTCCCTGTGCTCTTGTGGCAAATCAAGAATTGCAAGCAATTATCTACGTAATTTTGCTTCTATTTATGTAAGTACATACATAAAACTAACTTAAACGTTTATTTTTGAAATTTTCCATCTTTAAAACAGCAACAACAACAAGAGCAAGTTGTCATCAGTACGAGTAGAGGCAAATAATACGAAGGTACTTGAAATATTTATTCATATGTACATATTGAACATAGCTACATACATATTTTATTAGTTATTAATCTTCTATCCTATCCTATCCTATCCACTTTAACTTGAACTCTCTCTTAATTGATTTATTGCAATTTGAATTTGCATTAATTATGAAATCACTGAATTAATAATCGTATCTATTTATCTTTATCTTCAGTGGTAGTACTATTTAGATACATACATACATGCATACACATTGCTACATATTTACATTCACAGAGTGTAGTCAACTGTAATTATGAAATCGTTCATTTAAGTATTTGTAGGAAAATTGCATTGGACGCCATCGTCATTTGTGGCTACTGTGCATTGAACGATTAGTATGTGAACTTTGGAGTTTGCAACTTGCTCCGGTATACAAATGAAGAGTGGATACGCTCAAGTTTATTTGCTTTTGCGTTGGCGTTTGTGGCGTCTGTCTGAAAGCTGACAGAGTTACATACATACATACATATGTACATCATAATGAAACTGGTTGGTACATGAACTACTGCTGCCGGAGAGCTCATTCTAACAAATTAATCATAGAAAATATAAAAATATTATTAATTACTTTTTGACTTCATTATGAGTACGTGCGTTTTACATGGTTTTAACGAGCATAATATTATACATAGTATGTATGTGCATTTATGTAGTTGATTTTTGATGTGTGTATTTGATTTTTATTCCTCTCTCTCCCCCCATTTTTCTCTTTGTGGTGCAAATGCCGGTGAAAGCAAATCTTCTGTCCAACTAATTTGAATGGCGCTTTCAGCTATTTATATAACTACCCACACACACACACACACACACACACACACACATACACCCATACGAGCACTCATATGTATGCATGATATTTACTCAACGTGGCATTCTAGCGTATGAATGGGATTTAAAAATTCAACCAAGCATCCGTTACAATACAAAAGTGAGTTCCATTTATATTTTTCCCACTGCCAACATAGAATTATTATTAATTTTTTTATATACAAAGAAGGAAAATATTAAAATTCTATAGAAATTTTGCAAACATATTAACGATTTATTATATGGTAATTAAACAATTTCTAGTTGCAGTTTTATTACCTACTTACATTGAAAACATGCACGTAAAATTATTACGTTTAGCATATTTCATATTTTACATACTCCTCTGCAAACTATTCTCACCCAAGCAACATCTTAACTCCTTCAAGTAATTGGTCGCACTAAAGCAATCCAGCTTGTAAATATTTCACTCATTACCACTGTTTCAATTCACTGTTGCATCATGTGGATTGTAATTCCATTACCATGTGGAAAACGTTTCACTTTAAATTCGTTTCATGATTGAATTTATAAAACTTTTTATTTTATTTCGATTTCACTACAGCCATTTATTTTTGTTAAATATTTTCTTTTTTCGTAACTGTTTTTCATTTCACGAAGTTTCACTGAACATGTGGTGGATTGTAATTCAATGCATTTCTACATGTTCCAACAATAAGGCAACATATTGCTGGCTTGTAAACAGCTATTTTACATTTTTTGTATACATGTTGCTAGCAACTGTTGCAAATGTTTCGATACTTGTGTCTTTTACGAGTTTAAATCAAGAGGACCAAAGAGAGGTGAACTAGAATTTTCAAATTTATTGCTTTTAAGAAGCTTTACTTTACTTACTTTTAAAGGCACAACAGCCCATGGAGGGCCTAGGCCGAGCTTTTCGCATCAACTCATGTTGTGCGTGTTATATTAGTACATGAATGGAAGGGACCTACAGTTTAATGCCGAATCCGAACTGCGAAGTGAAAAGCTTTTCATAGCAATATTTACTCTTGTAGGTTTGCCATTGCCTGCCAAGAGGTGGCGTCGTGTAGAAAAATTATTTTTTCTATTGATTTTTTGATTTTGCCTGTGCCGAAATTCGAACCTCGGACACTCTGCGTAGCACTCCAACGCATTACCACTACGCCACAGCGACCATTAAGAAGCTATAAAGATTTAAAACGGCAACATTCATTCAAAAGGAAGACATAGTAGTAACCCCCGCTTAATTGCATCATTGAAAATGTTCATTTTCTGCTTCAGTTAACCGCGAAATGCAATTAACCGATCAATTTGAGAACATTTTGAACTGAAAACATAACATTTCTGTAGCAATTGAATGGGAAATGCCATAAAGGCTCAATAATGGCTCAATTAACCGCAGATGACTGTGACGGAGTTTGGAGCGAAAAGGAAACTTCAAAAATATAAATACCCGTTGGAATAAAATGTGTCTAATGTTAGATAATTTTTCTGTCAACTATTTTTCTAAATTCTCGTAGTCTGCATTGGGCCAAGCATTTCATTTGGAATTTTCTTTTTACAGTTTTGCCTTTTCAATTTAATGAACTGACTGAACTGATTGATGAACTGACTATATTTTAAACAAATCTGTGACCAGAAATCATTAACCCATTCTTGTGGTCTCTAAAAATAAATTATAATTGTATTTAATGCATTAGTAACTCATCATAATTTAATTATACTCAGTAGAATATCAACTAAAAACACATTTTATTGCAGGTTTATTGACCGCTAAATATCATCATCAAACTGTGAAACATTGCAATTTTCCAATACTTATTACCACATAATTAACTCGACTCCGACTCGTGCACTTTCGACTTGACTAGCTCCGGCATTAATTGCTGATATATTCTCACATAAAGTATGGATAGATAAAATTAAGCCACGATAAATGCCTAATGCCAACACAAAAGCAAAAACAACCATGCACAATTACAGGGACGTTCTATAAAATAGTAAGTTAGTAAGATGGTATCAGAAAAAGGCTAGCTGCAAGTTTTGATTGAGAAATGCCTCATGACTTTAGAAACTCCAATAATTTAGAGTCTAAGATTGTTAGAAGTAGAATCTCCGGTGTACTGATGTGCTCTACTACTTATAGTCACGAGATATGCAATCTTCTGAAGGAAAAGTTTCCATTTTGTGCTTCTGAGAGACAAATCTGCCAGATGACTAGTAAAATTAATTAGATTCGGGAAACAAAATCGATCGAAAAATTAATACAAATTTTAAAAAACCCATATACTATATGTGCCATGTTAAAGAAATTTTTTTTTTTTTTTTAATTGTTATAGGTTTTATTTCTCCATCCATCGACCCTACAAAAACATTTTTTTAAGCATGATACCACAGAACAATCGATTGAGAAAAATATGCTAACTCTCATCGAAAAAAGTAATCCTTACAAAAATAGGAGAACAGGCTGCCCCCTGAAACGCCTTGCCTTCTTCTTAAAATATCTTTCCAGCAACTGCCCTGGAAAATGATTGTGCGTATTTTCAATGCTCGAGTGCCCAGCATAGTGACAGCATACGCAGCAAAGCCACTGTGAAAGTGATTAATATAGAAATTAATAATATTTGTAAGCATATGTATGCATGTGATGTGAATATGTTTAAACTAAGTGTGTCTGCGTAAGTTAGTTGCACTCACTCACACATACACATTTACGCATAAAAACACATTTGCACACAGTTGCACATATGCAGCCCAAAAATTTCATCGATATCGCGAGCGCACAATTTGCGGTCATTAGTGATAAAAATCCTTAAAAATTAATATCAACTACACAAACGTTCGAGTATATGTACACAAAATTCAAGTGGAATTTCAAAGTCTAGAGTTGCATGCATTAAGTAAATCGCATGCGCTACCGCAGACTATGGCCGCGCTTAATTGACCAACGTCATTCAAGTTCATACTTAGTCGGAAGTATGTACTTATGTATAAAATAAGTATATGTATGAGTACATGTTGTTGCTATTATAAATGCTGCTGCTGCTGCTGTTATAGCTCAGTGTTGCGGTTGCTTGTTGATTAGTTTATAGTTTGTGTGTATGTAATATATAATGGAAAAAATATATGCGATATGTATATACTAGTAAAGTAGCAGACTACATTGCTGCGTGATTAGTTTCAAAATACTATTGCGCTAGTGCTTTAAATTTATTGTTTTTACCATACAATAGCTTCAACAACAATCAACACAATCTCCATCATCAGCAGCAGCAGTTTTGCTGCCTTCACCACTACCACACCACCACAACAATAGCCACTCACTATCGCGCACCACCATCACCATCACCATCACCTCCACTACCAATGTCCATAATTCGCGGTTTTAAGCATAATATTCGATAATATTATAATATAGTTGTCGTTGCTGATTTTGTTTTTGTTATTTTGCTTATGTATGTATTAGTAGTTGTTGCTGTTGTTTTGCTTACGGTTGACATGATAACTCTGTTTACTTTGCAATAAAGTTAATTAACTTCTATTGTTATTATTACACACCTGCACACGCACACACATTGCTATGTTATACGAGTGTGTAAGTATGGAAAATAACATTTAAAAAAAAAAAAAAAACAACAGAAGTCAACAATTTTAGTTACATCCGGTCAAAAACGTACTTGAGATAACCCAAAGCACCACAATGAATTTCTCAAGCGAAAAACTTTTCCTGCATTTTTTTTAATCAAAAGTTAAAATGCCAATTGAATTTTCAATAGATTCTCCCCTAACATTTCCCTGTCGCTCTTCCTCCCCTTCTTTCTCGCTGGTGCTACCAGTAATTAGAACAATACTAAGTAGTTCTCTAGAGAACTTGTAGTAAACTAATTCAAAATAGTTTAGTTCTATAGAATTAAAACAAAAAACTAGAGACAAAAACGGTTGAGCCTTGAAATATTTTCATTAAAACTTTTTGTTGAAAGAATTCTTAATTTTTACTGGGAGCCTGGATTTTTTCAGTATCTTATGAAAGGACATGAATTTATTTAAAATGGAAATACAAGAAGCCTCAGTTTTACAACAACAAAAAGTTATTTTTTAAATAATTATTATTATCATTTGTTTTTCAGGTTCCTGAATTCTCTGAAAGATCCTGTGTGTAGCATCTATAGTATTCTTATTCTTCTTTTTTTAATCGCACAAGTTTTTTTATTTCTTATTTTTTATTTTTTAGATTTTTTTTTAATTATTGATACATTTAACACACAGGGTGTATCCCTATGAATGCAGAGCATTGTGTTGAATGGAACAAAGATTGATAGGTGAGAGGAAGAAGGAGGGAGAATGAGAGAGTGAATGTGATCACACAGGACACCGATAAAGAGATAGGCAGCCATTGTAGCAAGTGTTATGCCTCTATCACAACGAACTTCAGTTTATCAGTGTCGACTATGACCGCATGTAGCGCCAAAGACCAAGCTTTTCGCATCCACTCGTGTTGTGCGTGTTATATTTGTACATGAATGGAATGGACCTACAGTTTTATGCTGAATCCGATCATCAAAGTAAAAAAGCTTTTTATAAGCAATTTCTACTCTTGTAGGTTTGCCATTGCCTGCCAAGAGGTGATGCCGGGAAGAAAAATTTGTTTTCCTTTTTAATTTAGCCTGCACTCTGACTTGAATCCCTGATACTCTGTGTAGCAGGCCAACATACTACCAACTACTCCACAGCGACCACGGTAGCTATGGTGTAGTGCAGGAGAATTTTTTATAATGGTACACCAAGTTCTCGGAGCTATTAGAGTTTTCAATGCTTCCACTTTGAATCATCACAAATCATGATATAGTGCATAATATTTTTCTGTGATTATTTTGAAGTTTGTTCATAGTCAAAAAAGATTTCCATTATTGCACTCCACTCTTGTCATAGACCTAATCAGAAATTTCTAACAGATTAGGCGCTGACTTTTGAACTAACTGTAAACTTCTACAATTATGCTACCAAATACCAGAATAGGCGACAATCCAAGTCCCGAACTGTAACGAGAAGAAACTAGAGAATTAGGAAGAATAATGAATAAATCCTTTAAGTTCTCGAAATTGAGTTACCCTAGTTTAGTTTAACTGGTTCTGGATCAGTGAGTTTAAGTTCTTTTGTCCTCGAGACACTCAAGGTAAATTCGAAATGCCTAGATTAGGAGAATCACATCATGCGTGAAGGATGAGAATTAAAAAAAAATTATTGAAGACAGGTTGAAGAGTTTTAAATATCACTCTATTTTAAGTTAAAAACTGATCATGCCTTACAATTATGCGATTACAGAAAATCCATAAACTTTATTATTTTTGAATTTTTGAAAGTAACGAAAGTAAATATGAATTTTAAAATCAGATAATGCTCACTCTTTAAAATAAAAAAATAAAATTTTTTTAACTAATTCCCATCAATCACAAAATTGTCAATTAATTTAGATGGATTATCTATCGAATATGCAATGCACACAATTATATTTATGATAATGAATGCAACAACATGAGCCACCATCTACCGTAAAATCGATTTTGAAAAGTACATGATTTTAGCATTAAACTTAAACTATAAACAGAAAATATGGTATACACCAAAAACTTGACCAATATCAGCAAATTCAAGCATCATAAATGTCTGTCAGGAAAGAGAGAAGAAAACATCTCAATGGTAACAATAGTAGCCAGCAACATCGAACAACAGCAACAAAATCGAACAACAACAACAATAGCGAACAACAACAGGAGTGAATACAACACAAGTTTGAATTGCTATTGCAGATTTAGAGCAAAGCATATGCTTGCTGCGAGAGCTGCCTCTGCTGCTGCTGCTGCTGCATCACACTTCACTTATGTATATTGCCACAATGCAATGCAAATTAATTGGAAAATTGATTTAATTGATTTCGTTTCGAATTTGAATACCACAAAAGTTGACGTGAAGTTTTCGCTTTTTGCTTTATGTTATCGCCGCTGCTGCTTGCTTCAGCTTCTGTGTGTGAACGTATGCACACCAGGGCAACATGTAAGCTGCCCACTACTACCTTGTTGCACCCAGTGGGAAGAAAGTGAAGCTGCAAGGGAAGCAATTTCCTTGAACTTGTTTGGTTTAAGGAATATGACGATAGGAATCCAAAGGGAAAATATTTAATGTAACTAGAATTTAAAATGCTGCTTCCGTTTCAAGTCCTATTTTGGAAAAATTCATGCAAATTTACATAATTTTGTAGATGAATGAATAAGATAGGTAAATTTTGCATAAATTAATATTAATTATAATTTTAAGTTTTATTCATTACCATTATCACCGCACAAGGTATGAATCAGGGCCCTGCTTCGAATTCAGAATACATTTCTTAAAATCTTTAGAGAATTACTTCAGTAAATGTGTGCCACCCGAAGTTTTGTACGATTTTTCAGTGCTTAATTTGCTCTTCCACATTTTTAAGTCTTACGTCCGCGTCAGGAGCTGAATTTTAACACTAATAAGTATCTATGTTTCCATTGTCTTTGAGATAACTATGATTTATTATTATGATAAAAGTATAAACATATTTTTTAAAGGGTTTATACAAAACTATCAGTTATGAAAAATCTACATTTCTTAAATATCTCTCAAGTTGAATTCTTAAATATTTTTTTTTTAATTTGTAATAAATAGTATAACTTGGCTTTCATAAAAGTACGAGTAGGTATTCTTTGGAAACGCATCATTAGTCAACGTTTATCTTAAAATTTTAATTTAGAAATAAATTTTATATTTTACACTTTTGCCGACGAGACTCTCCCATGTGAACCGATTTTAAAATAAAGATAAATTTCGCGATCAAGGGCCTCAAATTAGGCTGGTTCCAAAATTGTAAGTCTCACCGGTCCCCCTTCTCCCCTATGATGATTTGGCAAATATATTGGACTATCGGCGGCTATGCCAAGCATAATTCAATTTCGTGAGGTGACACTTTTACTCACCTGGATTTGAAAGAAAGGATTATGAGCACTTCCAACGACTCTCCAAATTGTCCCTGAGTAAGAAACATTTTTTGATCAACTTTCAACTTTCATCTTGTGTGGCGGCCAGTTGGCACCAAGTACAGATATTACGATCACTTTGAGGCTAACTTACTCTCCTCTATAATTTACATTTGAACAAAAATGCTTTACATCCTACCTCCAAATTTATACAATAAAACAACAACCAAAACACGTGGGCAAGCATATTTGTATATCGATTAAATCGTGATAACTGTATTGTCTAAAATAACACCGAAAAAGATTTCGGGTTAGAGACTGCAATACTTTACAATAACCTGATGAACATAAAGCTGCTTCTCCCCAATCAGTTTAGAATGATTGAAGAATGAGTCAAAAATCGATATGTCGGAAGAACAAGAAATTCTAAAGGAGGATAGATTCTGAAAAGGGGAGAAAAGACAACTGAGCTTTAACAAGGTAGAAACATGAAAACTTAAATCTAAAAACTTTTTACACCAAATAATACTCGAAAGAAAGCAAAACTTATAAAAACTACGAGCTGGTTACTGTCTTACTCGAAAGCGCATATTCTTTCAGCGCTTTAAGGTTAAGGTCATTTTTCTTCCCACTGGGTTAAAACATGTCCATGTGAAATTGCAATTTACTACCATAAATTAGTTAAATTGATTGAATTTCTCTTTTGTTCGGTTTGTTTTTTTTTTCTCTGTTTTTATTCATAGCTCACATTTTTCTGCTCTTTCTCTCTAAATCTCGTTTGAATGTTGTGTAATGAGCGTTGAAAACTATTTTTGTAATGCCACTTAAAAATTCAAAAACCGATTTTTCACTCACTCAATTCAATACACAGAGTTCAGAGTTCAATACAATTCATTTGAATGTGAACTTGCACACATAGACAAAAGATGGAAATACATAAACGCATACACTTGATATGGCATCATCCACCGCATCCACCATCATCATCACCATTTGGGAGAGACGCAGTCAATCTCTCATAGTGAAGAGCGTAAAAGGGTTAGATCGGTACTGGTTTGAAGTGTAGTAGTAGTGGTGGTGGCCAATGGCCTCCATTGTAAGGCATTCGAGTGCGCTATTTTGAGTGGCATTTGGTCAAGCAACGATTAAAGAAAAGTTTTGCGGAAAACAATTTCTACGAGTGGGTACACGCTACATATTGTGGGAAAGTAAAAAGTGGAAAAGTGTGGCAATTTGAGTTCGATTTTGAGCTCCAGTTTAGTTTGTATATTGTTTTCATTTCTCTGCGATTGAATGTTACGCCGTTGAGGTAATGGTCATTGAAACTTTTCACAACCCTTTGATTGCTTCAAAAGCCAAGTTGTGAATAAAGGAAAGAAACGTTTTTTCCCCCTCTCAAGCAAAATATTCTGATTCTTATTTTTGCTCTCTTGTTCTTCTTGTGCAAAACTTTTTCCTTGAGTAAATCTTGAAATCATGAAATTCCATAATGAAGTATTGAATTTATTGGAAAATTAAAATGTTTCTTAATGGATTTTAATTATGCATAGAATTGTTTTGTCTCAGCGAAATGCAAGCACAGGAAGCGTACTCGTAGTATGAAAATTTCATGAGGGTGTTGAGAAAAAATACTTCAATTTCAAAAAAAAAGGAAAATATTTTAAATAAGTTGGCGAGTACTTATGAAAAAAGTAGCAATTTTATAGCAAAGAAATTAGAAACGGTATGCGCAAGATTTAAGTGTCTGAAAAGTTTTTGCACTTACTGTAGCAAAATTCATAAGATATAAAAGCTGAAATTGTGCTGTAAGTATTGAAAAAGGAAAGTTCATTAATAGTTATTAGGAAAACTAAGAGGTTGATTATATCTCCGTTAAGCCAAATGGCTTCTTATGGTTTCAAAGTTTTATAATATAAAGTTATACCATTCTTGATATAGCTATTATATAACTTTTACTGAGTATATGCAAACGGATCAAAATACATCATAAAATTAAGGAAATTGTGTTTAAAGAATTTCTCGACTGAGATAAGAGTTATAATTTTATTTTTATTTACATCACAAAATATTATACCAAAAACATTTAAGGCATTATTAAAATTTATAATTTTCTAATAGCTCTCTCCAAGCCCTTCTTTTCTCTGAATATTTTTCTATCAAGAATCTTTTCTTCTTTATTCCACGATGGCTTTCCCGTTTTCTTTCTCTTTTTTGTTCCCCGTCTCTCAGAGATATTCATCCCATTTTCATCCTAAGGTTATCATTTCTTTTTCACTCCTCAACAAAGTATTCATCTTATTCTTCACTCAACACTCAACCATTTCCTTCCCTCAGAAATACCTTATTCTACTGCCTCTTTTCTTACTTCTTCTTCCTTATTCTACATCTTCTTCCAGAAAGCTTTTCTCTTTATTTCAAGCAGACTGAAGGAAACCCTTTTTCAAATCGCTCATTAGGAAAGGCTTTAATTTTTCCCTTCATTTAAGAAGAATTTTTTTCTATCCTTCACTCGGGCTCTTTCCTCTCAGGGGAAAGATTTATACTTATACTTTCTACCTCGTTTTACAAACAAAGCTCTTCTTCTCTCCTGTATCTCAAGAAGGACTTCTGCTATCCCTACCCTTATTTTTATTTGAGGATTGCTTTCTTTATTCCTTCATTCTATCAGCAATGTCTTCTTCCTTCATTTCTCTCAACCGGTCCTTATTCTAAAAGAAAGTTTTTCTCTTTATTTCAAGCAAACTGAAGGGAACCTTTTCTCAAATCACTCATTATGGAAGGCTTTCATTTTTCCCTTCTTTGAGGAAGAATTTCTTCTATCCTTCACACAGGAAGTTCTTGTTCCATCCCTTCTAAGAAATGTCTACTTCGACCCCTTGTCTCACGGTTTCTTCCTTGTGAAATCCATTCTGGCATATGCAAAGTTTAGGAATGAACTCGTACTGAGGTTTGAGATTTATTAGATTTTCTCTCACTTTTTAAGTAAATGTAAAACAAAAAATATCGCATAACGTCTTTAAACTTCTAACTGATTAATTAACATTGATTGACTTTCATAGCAGTAAATTCTCACAATTCATTTTAAGTGTTAATAAAACATTTATAGAAGTAGGTAGGTATATACTTAATTATTAAAGATGGGTGAACGCCGTGATTTTCATCAGTTGTCGTAGAAAATTCATCGCCGAGCGTGAGCGCTTTTGAATATAATCAGATCAAATCAAAATGTGTTAAGAATGCGTGATTTTATCGTGCCTGATTCTGCGTGAATCCATTATGCTTTGTGTAAAAAAACTACCACATTTGTCATATTAGAAATTTTAATAATTATTTTTCCCTGAGTGTTCGTGCGTGAGTGATAAATTTTAGCTCATGAATGTAAGTGAGTAAAATTTAATGGCTCAAGCGTCAGCGTGATAGAATTCCGTCGCGTGCGTGATCGTGAGTCGAAAATCAATCACGCCGCCTTCTATAATACATACTCCTCCAGTGTTGTTTTAACCACATATTTAGTACCCAAAAACAAAAGTGTCATTCCACTGAAGCACAAATGAATCATAAAAGGAATGGGTGTATGCTATGTGTGTGTGCGTGTAAGTGCGTGTGTGTTAAACGAACCTAAAACCACATGTCAAAATAAGAGAATCCAGAAACCGCCTTCAGCGGTTTACTTTTGGTAAATTCAATTTTCCAATTTGCCAATTTGTTGAATTTCTCAATTTCCTTAAATTTTGCAAAGCGGCGAACGACGAGGAGCGGAGCGACGCGCAAATAAGTCAATGTCCTGCGGCTCTAATCGACTTTGTATATTTCTGTTGATTTTCTTCAGCTTTCATAGTTGCTTCATCTTCATCTCCTTCATCATCATCAGTATCACCAGCAATTTATTGCATCAAAGAACAATTCAAAAGCTAAAATTCCCACAAGCAATGAATGAGTTAGTGTGCGAGAGAGGGTGAGGCGGGAGGGGGGGAGGGGGGGGGGAGGGGGAGTTGAAATAAGCAAATAAAACTGCTAAGAGAAAAAGTCACAAACGAAGTCATTTTCCCAATTGGCCGCCAATTTTATAAATTGGTAATGTAAGGACGCAGTCAGCGACATCAATGCGAGGACACTCGGGTCATTGTTCGTTTCATTGTCATGCCTTGGCACACAAATTCATATTGCATTTACTTACATACATACATACAAATGTAAATGTAAAATTTGTTTATAGTTTTGCGTATGCGTTTATATTATGCAATAATGCATTTCTATATTTTTATTATTTCAATGCAATCATAAAATGCAAATTGCGGTTATTTAGTGTTTATTGGCAGAAAGGAATTGCTTAACAAGGAATAAGGATTTAGGGAAAGAAGTTGGTGTAAAAGCCTTTCAGAGAAAAAAAAGCAGCAAAAGCTTTCCTGAGAGAAAGTTCACCGAAGAAGTCTCCCTGAAAGAAGTTAGAAAGAAAAGCTTGCCTGAGATAAGGCGAAGACGAACTTTCTTAGAGACGAGTGAGAAGAAGGTCTGGAGGATTGGTGGTTCTGTATAAGAAGCACATTCACATCTCACTGTCTGAAAAAAGGGATCATAGAAGAACTGTCTTACATAAGAATAAAACTAGAATGAGCCCCTTCACGAGTGCAGAGTCACACGATGTGACAACATCCATTTGACAAATACAATTTTGACGTCCTATTTAAATGTGAACCCGATTTTTAAGGAGACATTAAAAAATAACCAACAGCCCGATTTCACTCAAATAACGTCTTTTTAGACTATAATTCACGAAAATTTGATTAAAACATTATTAGTGGTTGCAATATTTTTTAACATTGTTCTTAACGTTCATAGTAAGAGACTGGACAGTACGTTCGGAAACTACTGCATAGGCTTGATTCCGTCGATTTCGGAATTCTACATCATTTCTGCAAACTTTATTGGTTTTTCTTAGGGTTTGTGTCATTATAGCCCAATATCTTTCAATAGGCCGAAGTTCCGGGCAATTGGGAGGATTTGCCTCCTTTGGGACCACTATGATAATATTTTCCTTATACCATTCCATAGTTGACCTGGAGTAATGACTTGTGGCTAGGTACAATAAATGGTAGAAGACGTTTTTGCCGGCATTCTTCTATTTCAAATTCTGGAGTTAATTGTTCCTATCGTAGTGAATGCCCTGCTCCGTAGACCGCAGGTGCAAATAGCTTGCCAAACCATGAAGCTTTTTGGAAATTTTGTATATTTGGAATTTTTCAGAGTATTTTCTAGGTCTTGCATCCCTATTCTACAGAACGATTTTTCAGGGTGAAGTGCTGTATTGTTCGTTTAATTTTCGCTCTCCTCTTTCTTATCTCTCTCTTTCTTTCTACCTCTCTCTTCATTCCTCTCTCTTTCATTCTCTCTCTTTCTCTCTATCTCTCTCTCTCTCTCTCTCTCGCTACTACCCTTCCCTCCTCTCCTCCCTCTTCCTCTCGTCCTCTCTCTCACTTGCTTCTTTGCACCTGCAACATTGATAATTTTTATTAGTAAACTTCACACTCAGGTGAAGCATTTATCGCCATCCAATTTTCAGTACTGATTTATAACTAAGCAGATAACATTTATTCATGTCATAAGCTTTCGTGAACTTGCTTGAACTTCGCCACCTCAAAAATTAATATTTTAACTTCCTCATTTGCCAATAGCGATAAAATTTAATACGCTTATTACAAGCTTCCTTAATTGGCTAACTGAATTATAGTACACACGTGTAGAACCCTCTCACCTCCGAAGGAAATAACTAGAACTCGCCCTTTCGCCTACCCGCACACTCGCTAACATACTCGCAATGCAAACAAACCATAAACATTTAATTACGATGCCGGCTGCCAACATCAAAAAAGTACACAACACATGCACGTTTTACACCTTGAAAATTAAAATTATTTTGGAAAATTCTAACAACAACAGCGTAACATATTTTAAAATATATTTACATATGCACGAGTATGTATGTCCATAGGAAGGCATGCATACCTAAGTACGAGAGGTGGTTGTTGGTTGTTGAAAGTCAAACATTTAGGCCAACAAATAAATTGGATGACGATAACAACAAATGACAAACTCAACGGACACAAGTTGAATAAGTTTTTGTTTTTATTACCAACATCCGCATATTTAGCTGCGGTTAGCAGTTTTATAGAGCTCAGAATGAAAGTGGTCAAAGTGGTCAAAGGAACATTCAAACTCAAACTCATAACAAATTGTTGACATTTAAGTAAAAGTTGCAACTACGCGTCGTTGGAATTCTTGGTTTTCGTTAACGTAAGTAATTGAGTGATTTTACTGGAGTAGCGCCACCACCGCATTACTTTAATGCTCATAGATAGTGTGAGAGAGCGTGATCGTGAGCGTGCGTCCGGGAATTGAGTGGGAGAGAAGGAGAGTAAATCAGTAAGAAATTTACATTTTTATTTCATTCAGCAGCAGCTACTCGAGGTGCAGAAGTGAAACAAATGTTTGTCCTTAATGATGTTGTTGATGTTGTTGTTGTTGTTGCCGTTCGTCGGTCGGTCGTCGTCATCGTAGCTCAGAGGAGACTCAGCTAAACAAAAAAAATGTAATAGTGTCTAAGAAGGTGAGAGAAGGAGAAAGCAAGGTTTTGATGAGTTTTCGCGTGTAACAATATTTTACTACCGCTATTCAAGTTGTTGCTGTTGTTTTTCTTGTTGTTACTCTTGTTGCTCATTTTGTTGGTGGTATTCTCATCATTGTTATTCTAAATATTATTATGCTTGTGGTCGTTATCGTTGTCGTACGTTGTTGTTTTTGTCATTATCGTTGTTTCTTGTTGTGTTACTTACTCACGGATGAGAGAACTCAAATGTAAGTAATACAGTTGAACATCGTTTTACGTTGTTAGTTTGTTCCATAGAAAGATGAAGAAAATTGGGAAAACATACCTAAAATCTAGTAGTCAAATGTGATTAACAGCGAGAAGCTCCTCAGAGCTCTTTCCACTTATTCCTCTTGGGAATAAATTGAAAAAATCAGCCATACACTACGTTAGGGTCTGGACGAGATTTGTCTTTAACTTGGACCCCCAATGGGCCTTAATTCGATGCCACCCAATCACAAAACGGAAACTAGAAGTGTTAAAGACTTCGAGCACATGAAATTAACATAGAATTATAGAGCTCTGTGGACGGTCATTCTAACCGGAAAACTGAGAAAGGGAAAAAACAAAAAGATGAATGAATTTAAAAAAAGCATTCATAGCTAAATAGTACGGTTGGGAAGTATACACAGGCCTGACAAGTAAGGGAAATGGGTGGGAAGAGTCCTAACGGTCCCAGATTAATCAGAGTGGCCAGTATTTTATAGCCTCCGAAAGCGAAATTTTTGAAATTTTTCCTTTGAAATTTACCTAACTATTTTCCCATAATTTAAAAATATGGGGGCCCTCTCTCATTTTTAGCTCAGGTTAAATGTGAATTAATCTCAAAGCCTAAAAATTAAACACATTCTCCAAACATCACCCAAGAAAAAAGTAAGCAACGCAAATCAATGTTTTAGTGTATGCATTGTACATACGCGAATGTATGTATATATGTATACATGTATGTATGTATGTTTGAATGGTTGTAAATATGTATACCAGTAGGAGTATGCCTTCTTTTGCAAAACATTTTTTGGTAGCATTTTCAATTTCATGGTTAATTGTTTCTTTCCTTCTTTCTTTCCATCGTTCGTTCGTTCGTTCATTTTGTATTTTCCGGATGTGAACAGAAGGTGTCGCTTCAATTACTATGTTTTACTAGCTAGTACTTTCATATTGGATGGAGGTAGGTACTTTTAATTCTGTGCGTATGGTTGGGTTCCTGATGGTTGTTTGTGTTACTTGTGTTTTTTTGTTTGTTTGTGTAATAAAGTAAATTTAGATTGACACCATTAAGTTGTGTTGGTAATTCTTTCTGCTTTAGAATTTTAGAAAATTCATGTGTTAATTTTTTAATAAAAATTAATTAAGAAAATTATTGTGAAAAATAAACCGATATATTTGGTCATGGTACTAAAATTCCCCAACAATATTTCAATCTTCATATTTTCGCAAGGATTCGTTAAATTTTTTCTGGAAAGACTTTGCTTTCAAGGTTGGATACTGAAAGATTTATAATATATTCCGAAGAGTATAGATTGCATATTCATTGTATAATCTATACGATTGTTGACATTTGGGTGACTAGGTGTAAACAATTTACAAAATCCACGTAGATAATGAATATTTCAATTCAAAAATTATTTGGTTCTTCTTTCTATGCTACTACATATATAAAAATGAATGCTACAAGTTCGTTTGTCTGTTGTTCGTTTTTCAATAGCTCCCAGAATTCCCACCTAATCTTTATCAAATTGCGTATGTACAGCCGTGGTTATTCAGTGGTATACGCTATAGGCAACATGCAGATGGTTTTGAATAAGGTCCACCCTCTTACAAATAATAATAAAAATAGAGTATAATTTTAAGTTAATCTTTTTGAAGTCAAAGTTCTTAAGCGATTAAGAGTTGTTCAGGGAGTTTTTAGTAGTAATTTAATTCCACTCCTGCTCTGGTGGTTAAATTTCATAAACTTCTTATATTTCCACCGATATGAAGTGAATGAGAATTACAAGAAAGTACACTTCTTGGTAGGCAATGGCAAAACCACCAAGTGGTAACAAATTGCCGCCTGCCTTTCAGAACTAGCATTAAACTGTAGGTCCTACCATGTGTCTATGTGGTGGGGACAGGTCTTGCTTGAGTGATAGCTGCCTTTCAAACCAACCGTAAAGGGACATCGTAATGGACCAATTTGGCCCTTGTGGACGTTCTGATCTCTCTGATCACTTCCCTTCAACCTTAACCTAAGTAATCGTACTCATTTAATTCTGGAAGAGGATGTTTTTTACATTGTAGAAGATTGAAGATTGTTTACAAAGAAAGTAATTCTGAAAAAGGATATTATGCTGAACATTTTAGTTAAAGGAAGGAAGATATAATCCTATTTAAATTACAGAATTTTTTTATATACTAGCAAATTACTGACACAGTTGTACAAGTACATTGCCTACACATTGTTTACACCAATATGTAGACACTTGGAAATACCCAAATTTAATCAACTCCATTTAAGTTTTTGCACTCCGGACATGATTTAAGCATCCCGATTGCAATTCTGTTCCGCTACATCTGAGCTAGATACGCTAGCCATCAAAAAATAATCCTTAAACGTTTTTTAATGCTTATTACATTATTTCTCAAATAAGTACCTGTCTTCAAATCGTTTGCTCTGTCAGCCTGTCAGTTGGTATATGTATGTCTCGTTTAAATAAATGTCTACAACATATGTTGCCACATTTATGCCATTATCATATTTTTTACTTAAATCTTGTTATCATACATATGTACACACACACACGCACACACACACACACACACATAGAGAGAGCTAGAACCACACATTCATATGTCTACCTTCACATAAGTATGAATATAAAACTAAAATGTACAAAAATTATTCTCAAATTATGTAAATTTTCTGTGTTTTGAAACAAAAAATCAACTTCAATCCACAAAATGAAGAAAAGCACATTCGCATAACCACTCAAACACACACAAAGCGCACTTACACACATTTCCCACCACAAAGGATGTGGATGTTGTTTAGCTTATGGTTGTGGGATTCTGTTTGCCACTGATGAAATAACGATAATTTAATAGCATCAAAAATTGATTTCACAGTTACAGGTTGGTTTTCTTCAAGAAAAAAAAAAGAATTTTGATGCCATTTGATATGTTAATGCCAGCAATTGATAATACCTGCCTGCTGTATTTCTTTTTAGCTATATACCCTACATGCGCACACCCTACTCACATGTCATTTTTCCAGCGTGTGTGAGTGAATGACAAGCGTTACTTCCGTTTTTGATAGCAATAACTTATTTTATTTCATTTTCTCAGATTGTTCACTGTATAGCCTCCGCAATTATAAAATAACAAACGTTTTCAATCGCTTGTTATCGAAGGGGCAGAAAATTCAATATGCTATGCACACTACACACCACAACATTTATACTGCCGTGCATTACTCTTAGCTTGGGCTTATCCATGTCGTTAGAATTATCGCGCGCTTTTGTCTTTAGCCATCATGAAATGTTCCTCCTTAAACATTTTAAAGGCATATGAGAGCTATGCATTTGAGAAGCTTATCACGTTCCATGTTGAAGCTGAATTTCGACACTGAAGTGAAATAAAAATACACACAAACACACTCTGATGCATACAACAGTAGTTTTCACCTAACTGAGGCGTCAAAAATGCGCAGAGAAATTTGTAACAGTTATACCCGCTTAATTGCATTAATGAAAATGCTTCAATTAATCGGGGAAAGCAATTAACATAGTAATTTGGTTATAGCTGTTTTTTTAAACTAATTTCTGGGGCAATTACACAAGAAACGCTATTAAGCGTGGTTAGATTACTGTATCCGATGCAGGGATACAGTAATCTGGTCATTTGCACAACTGACCAGAAACTGTTAAAATTTGCTTTCACATTCATATAAAAATTTAATATGAACAAAAAACGCGAAATGCAATTAAGCGGATCTAAATTAACAGAATATAGGCATTTTCATAGCCATAAATTTCAGATCAATTAAGTGAGCACTAGTGGTCGCTGTGGCGTAGTGGCCTATGCCCTCCATGGGCTGTTGTGCCATTAAAAGTAAAAAAGTGAGCACTCACTTAAATGATCAATTCCACTAACTGGCCACCTTAATTAGCTCCGCGACTCAATGAAAAGGGCAATTCAATTAAGCGGGCAACTCAGTTTAGTGGTTTCATAGCCATAAATTTCAGATAAATTAAGTGAGCACTCACTTAAGTGATCAATGCCACTAACTGGGAATCTCAATTAGCTTGGCGACTCAATGAAAAGGGCAATTTAACTAAGCGGGCAACTCAGTTTAGTGGTTTCATAGCCATAAATTTCAGATCAATTATGTGAGCACTCACTTAAGTGATCAATGCCACTAACTGGGAATCTCAATTAGCTCGGCGACTCAATGAAAAGGGCAATTCAACTAAGCGGGCAACTCAGTTTAGTGGTTCACTATTAAGCTTAAACTACTGTATATTGAAAAACTCTTTGTTGCGTGTTCCATACACTCATACATACATACTTGCGATATTGTGTTTGTATGTGTATGTTGCATTCAGCATTTTATGTCTGTTCAGCAGCTTATGTTCGATAGCATGTTGTACATTTTGAGCAGATAATTTTCTTATTGTTTTTATGAGATTTTGTGAATTTGAGCATGTACTTTCTTTTTTCTATTGTTAACAATTTTGCGTTAATATTAGCTTTTCAAAACTTTTGTCAAGCGCATAAGTAGTAAAAGTTTGGCGTTTATCGAAATTGCCATCAAGAGGCGATGCTGTATATGTAAAAATGAGAAGTTGCTTTCTGGAACTACGCTGAGGTCCATCACAGCACCACAACCGCTCTAAACAAGAGATACTGTTCCAATTAAGTCTAAGTCCGAACTTAAGTCCTTGATTGTAGCCTTTAATTTATCTAATGCATTGGACTTATTGAATCACGCCATCCTCTTACAAGCACTTCACGCTTCACCACTGCCAAACTTGCTTAAAACTTGGAAAATTACATTAGAGTTAGGAAATAGGTAGATAAAGGGAATTAAAACAGGCTATAATTCGAGGATATTTGTAAAAAAATTTATTTCAGAGGAACCTGATACATAGGATTCATATGATTTGTTGTGAACCAGAAACAAGTCAACAACACAAACAATAACAGTTTAATGAACACTAATATTAAATATAAATAAAATAGTCCTCAAAAACTATATTTTGAAGAAGAAAGATTCCTCTGTACCTAGTGAATGAATGAATAATCTTGTTAAATCGATTGTAAAATTAAATCGATGTATCGACCAAAACAGCGTAAAAACATTTGTAAGCCTTTTTTTATATCAAATTTGACAAAATTGTACCAAAAATTAATATTTGGGGCTTAAATATAAAAAAAGATACAATTGCACCAACAATATCATCAATAGCTATATATCAGCAATAGTGAAACGAAATAGCTGTAGACAGAATGTAGATATAAACCACTTTAAGATATTTCATTTACTTAGTGTATAGCGGCTACACGTTTAAGTGTTTTATATTTTTCCGTACCAATAATAATAATTTATGGTATATTTGTAGGCGAATGGCGTCTTAAAAACCTTTAAAAAAAAAAACCTTCATAGGAGCCACTAATGTATGTAGGTTTATACATTTTAAGTCCTATAAAGAATTTCCTGAGTACTAGGGCTTACTCAAGATTGGACTTTTAGGGGTTATGCACCCTAAGGGTATACAAATTTGATACGATTTATTTATAAAGTTCGTAAAAACTTTGTATTGTATACTAAAGCTATAATCAACTCAGCTATGCTTTGGGTTAACTCTAGATAAACTCTGCCTGAGTGGTTGCTGTGCCGTAGTGGTAATGCGTTGGACTGCTACGCAGAGTCTCCGGGGTTCGAATCTCGTCACAGGCAAAATAAAAATGTATAAAAATAATTTTTCTATACGGCACACCTCTTGGCAGGCAATGGTAAACCTACAAATTGCCTATGAAAAGCTTTTCACTTCGCCGTTCGGTTTCGGCATAAAACTGTAGGACCCTTCCATTCATGTACAAATATAACACGCACAACATGAATGGATGCGAAAAGCTCGGCCTAGGCCCTCCATGAGCTGTGGTGCCATTAAAAGTAAAGTAAGCAACTCTGCCTGAGTATTTAGCAAAATTCGACTAGGTCTGGAACTGCTAGTAAAAAAAAAATGTGCAAAACAAATTTCCGTAATAAGTATGTAATTTTTTGTTATGTAACACTGTGCTTTTTGAACCAAGGTTGGGCTTAGCAGGCTTCAAAACTTTTAGAGAAATTACAGATAAAAAACATGTTCTTGTTTCACAATGTAGATAATTTATGCTAAGTATTTCTGTGAAGTTAACCCAAAAAAAAGTAAGAAACCAAATTTATATTCAAATTTTTCACTTTCTCACCAACAGCAACAACGCCCAACAAATATATCTAACATGCATGTCACTATCGAAAACTAAATCGAAAAAAATGGAAAGAAGAAAAAAAATTTAACTGCAAGGATTACATAAATCACGCGTCATGCAGAATCACGCTCGTACCAAAGAAAAAAAAAATCGCTAACAAACACAGAGTTGCTGCGGTTGTCCATCCACCTGCGCTGTACAGTTAGCACAGACAACCACCCAAATTAAATGGCAAATGCAAAGCGAAGAGAAGACAAGAAATCGAGACTTGAATGAGTGTCGGAAATTTCGAGGGCGTAAAACTCTCATATGTGGAAAATGTATATAGACGGCGAAGAAAGAAAAAAAAAATGGATACAATATATTCTTTCCAGTAGAAAACACAAAATGAGTTTTTCATCATCACACTTGGTGCATACATGATAAATTTGCCCTGCTTTTGCACTTGTGTGACTGCATTATTTTACCATTTTATGCATACATACTCGTATACGAGTATATACGTATATAATGGCATTACTTTTTTCCCCGCCAAAATGTGAAGAACTTCTTTTTTTTTTTTTTTGCATCTTTCCAACTTACACAACGTGAAAATGTTAAACTAAAATGACATTGCAAATCCTCTGAATGTAATTTTGAATAATGTGTGCGGCGGCGCCATCGCATTTGCAACAAAGCGAGCGGAAGTGGAAAGCAAAGAAAAGAGTAACTACTTATATAGAAATAGTATTTAGTAGTAAATATGTGCACACTTACTACCAAATATATGCATGCGGTTAATAGTCGCTTGCTGCTTTGTGTAGCGCCGCGCCATTGTGGTTCAGGTCCAGCTTGCTTTTTGTGCTAATGTACTGTTGCACATACAACGAAGCCAGCCACTTTGTTGCACATGTTCGCATCCTGTTTAAGGTATACCAACCTACACTGGCTCTCTCCTCTCCTCTACACTAGTAAGTAATTTCTTCTCAACATTTTCGCCATTTTCAAAGTAAGTACGTATATACAAGCGCAAAAAAGTATGCAATGAAGCAGCAATTTATTTTCCCCCATTCACAGCTGTAGTTTACAACTACTTACTACATCGAATATACAGCATCGAATTCAAGTGGCTTGGCTTTCTCACTAACGCGCTTCTTGTCGCGCTCCCATTTTTTAAATCTTCACTAATTACTTGCCTAATTACACAGATTTTAGCGAAAGTAGCTGCCATTTATTTAACAAAATCACTTCTAAAGCGTGAAAATAACTAACAAGCAACACAAAAAATCTCTTGGTATTAACTCTTAACAAAATGAACAAGTAGAAATAGTTTTCACTCCCTGGCGTAGTTAGTAGGAAGAGGTTAGTCAGAGATGTGAGGGTGAGAGGAAGAAGTAAGGGAAAGAGGGTGATGATGGTTGTGTTAAAAGTAAAATTGCATTGCAGTGGTGAAATATTGATTGCATCTACTTAGTTTGCATAAATTGATCCGAAAAGATTGAGCGAGATAGAAGCTACACATAATTTTTTATTTATCAGGCCTCATTAACTTTCGCGGAATCGAAAGTTTTGAAATTCCATTCCTTTTTTGCGGGGGAATTTAAATTTTGTGATGCACTATGCTACATATATCAACTTCATCTTTAGAGCATAGGGTTTTGGATATGGAATGGAAAGGGTATCTGGATCAGTATCCAGTAAAGTTAAGTGAATTTCTCACTATTGAAATTCGCGTTTTACATCACTGATAAAAAAGTCGATTAACCAGATTAGCTTAAAAAATCCAGCTAGGGTATCCTGATCCCTTTTCGTTCCATATATAGAAACCAATTTCTTAAACTATGTTTTTTAAACTTAATACCAAGTTTTTAGTATGTATGGGGAATTGGTTAGAAGAAATTTGAAAATTGGTGTTGGCATCCCTGTTTGTGAATAATGTTTATGGGGTCTCATTGGCACCGATTAACGAAAAACTGAAGTAGCTTTGCGTGTGATCATTCCTCACTATTTTTCTCAGGATCTGCCGAAGATCATCCCCTTTCTTACTAGCTTCCATTTCTTTTTCCACATGGCTGTCTGGCATCTTCTTTAAGCAGTGAGTTACGTGATGCCTATTCATTTTGCCTTCTGATTCATAACGGTTCCGTTTTGATCTAAGGATTAATTCTTCCAGGATTCATTATTCATTCCTAAGATACGGATTACAGAAAAATTTCAATGCGATGATCATTTTGGCTGCGGTAATTGGGAGAAACTTGGGTTTGAACAATCTAATCTTGAAACTGGAGCTAAGGTTGTTGTTTTGCCACACAAAGGTAGTTACATCAAACGAGGTTCAACCCCCAATTTAATTAGGCTAATCTGCAGGCTAGTGGCAATGTTAAAGACACGTAAAACACACTTTTTATAATAACCTAATTTGCCTCAACCTTTTTTCACTTGCTATTAAATACAATAGGTTTTTTTTGGGCTAAGTGCGTTAGCACCCGCTGGTAACCATTTTAACCTAACCTAATATCACTCAACCACTTCAACTCTCTATGAAAGAAGTACTTAGAAGAAAAAATATTACTTTTTCTCTATAGAAAAAAGTTTTCATTCACTATTAAATATTTGAAAAATACGAGACATATTGTGTTCAAGAAAATGGAACACAAAGTAACAACAACAGGAGTTCTGTGATTTCTGTCAGAAGAATCGCGTGCATCGTTTAACTCATGGCGACACAAAATAAATGACAGCGCAAATAAATTTGTCATTTGTTAATGTCAACGATGCAACATGGCAAAAAAAAAATATACTATACTTATATAAAAATTTAAGTAATTTGCAGTAAGCTTAAAATAGCAAAATATTAACAACAACAAAAATGGAATGGATAAAACTGAAGGGGGCAATGGAAGGAAGAAGGGGTACGGAGGGAGAGAGAGAGGACGTAGGGAGATAGAACAAAATCAGTACTTAAATTCACCGAATTATTAGCTGTGTTCGTTTTGTTACTCGCTTAAAGTCGCTTATGCTCTAAATTTGCATGCGAAAGCAACAAAAGCTAAGGGCTTTGCCTCTCAGCGGGCAGTTATGTTAGGAAAGTAATACTAGCGTAGTTCGGCGAAATCGCTAGTCACAAGATTCTGATTTTGATATGTTCTTAGAGACTTGTTAGAAAAGTAATACTAGCTTAGTTCAGCGAAATCGCTAGTCACAAGATTCTAATTTTGATATGTTCTTAGAGACTTGTAACAATGCTGCCAAGTTTCAATCTATATTTTTTTACATTCGGCACATTTTGTAAAGCTATTTTTTTACTAATTTACGTCTACTAAAAAGGATTTTATCAGTGCTGCCACTGGCCTATACTGTCTATAAAATATAATTCATGATTTGTGAAGTAATTACCTAGACTTCATGTGCTGGCGAACCATTTTATTTTATTAAATTGCCTAAATTGCATCCCTGTATAGATTCGAGCTATCACTTCTCTATATACATAAGTTTGCATTTTTATAACATCTAAAAAAAAGCCACCTTCATAATTTGACAAACTCATGTAATATGTAATGTCTCTTTTCATCCTCATCTTCTTGGAACAACTTTCGTCTTCTTTAAACAACTGAGCAATTACGTCATAAAATACGAGTGTGAAAGAAGTTAAAGAAGTGAAGGTTCAAAATAACAAATTATCGCATCAATGATGATGGCCATTGTGTGTTTATTACATTGTCTGAAAAATAACATGCACTCAAATGAAAAAAAAATCTAATAAAATAATAAAAATTAAAGTAGGTTATAATAATTAAAAGCATAATACATAATAAAAACATATTAAAAACTTTAATACGCGCACCTACTTTTTTATTTGGAAAGTTTTGTAAAATACATACAGTAGTTTTCACTTAGCTATAATGAACACACTTAAAATAAAAGGGACGTATTTAAACCGAATGTGTAAGGCGGCCAAAACAAGCTTTCGATTGTGAAGATCATCTTTTCTGCTCAAAATGCTCATAGTTTTCAGTTATAACGAATCGAGTAGAAATTGTACAATGAATTCAACAGCAAATGTGTTTCAAAAACCAAAAATTTTAAGTTTTTGAACTGAAAACAATGAATAATTCTATTTCGAGTCTGTTTTGCTTATTTCAATCGAACTTCATTTAAAACAAACGATGTTCGCCTTAAGCAATAACTAGTGTTAATTTTTTAATCATATTTTCATGATCTTGTCACACTGTATTTAATTTTGCATGTGAAATATACACAGATAAGCATAAGATTCTGGTCCTCATATGAGTCTGGAGTACTGAAGTTATTCGCATGTTGCTCTCTGCTGATGCTCCTTATGTGTGATATGTTGCATCTTGTGCGACATACTGCGCCGCGTTGTTGACAACTCGTCGGCAAACAATAAACACATGTCTTAAGCAAAGATCTTTCTTAGTTTTTTGTTTAAAACTTAATACAAAAAATAAACAATTATTCCATTAAAAAATATTAAAAAAAGAAAGTTTTCCTTCTTCATATTTTTGTTGGTAAATTCCAAGTGTAAAATGTACTATAAGTTAAGTGCATGCATGATGGAATTTCAAATGCGCTATACTTAGTTCTTTACACCGTAATTCTCGTTGCTGCTGTTGCTCGTGTTTTAATGCGCACAAATAAAAACATAATTCCTTCCTAAATATTTAGTGGTAGTTAATTAATTTTTTATATTCAAATATTGAAACAACTCATAACATACTTAGGTCATAAAAGTTTTACAATAATATCCCAGATCTTTTTTTGCCCTAATTATGAAAGATTTAAAATATCTATAGGGCCAGATTCCATTCATGTACAAACATAACACGGACAACATGAGTGGATGCGAAAAGCTCGGCCTAGGCCCTCCATGTGCCTGATAGTTAAATTTCTTAGTTCATAAGATGTACCTACCGCGTTTGGTAAGAGTCTTAATGGACCAATTTTTTCAATTAAGTAGGAAGATTTCCGAAGCAAATTTCAGGGCGAAGTGAAAATGGATGCAATAACTTATGAATTTCTTCATATATCATTGTTCAGCCAAAAATAATGTACCTAGAAATTGAGAAAGTACTTCCTTTCCATGGCGTAAGACTATACTGGAAAAGGATATGGGACAATATTTACTCTGAAGGCAGAAAAAGGGCGCGCTGGTCATTTTAAACTATGTATCTTACTGAAATCTGGAAAAAAAATCCCCTAAAAACTGTTTCTCTGAAAAGGTGATTTTGGCATTCTATTTCTGAGTTCAGAGATTGAACTGGCCATTAATTTTAGACCACATTTCTATAAAGATATACTAAGAACCTTTCGATTTTCTGTTGTAGTTTGAAGATACCGTAACTTCTGCCTGTAAAGTACCTACAAAAGTATTTGCTTATACTCTTCGCAAACCGAAAATGTGTCTGGAGGGGGTAAAGCACAACAATAACAGAAAATTGTTATAATTACTAATTACCGTTGTAAATGAGGCATAACAACAAAGGCGTCACTGTGTGGTGTCAATAAATTCACAATGAAATGCAGTTTTTGAAACAAAATGCTTGCCTGCTTGTGTCAATGGAACTTGACATAAAACAATGACAATGGCGACGACAACGCAGATGCAAAGATTGAAATATTTTGGAAAATACATAAAAGGAAAGAATGTGTTGGGAAAATCTTAAATTAAATAAAAGTATTTCATGATTTCGAAACTTCTGCTGCATGTGTTCATTCAGATTCTTTACAATGGTACATTCAGAGTAGGAATTAAAACTTTTTTTTCATATACATAATGACAAGAACAATATTGCTGCTACTGCTGCTTGCTAGACTCTGTGTTGCAACGTTCTTCTCTGCATCTATGCAGTTACCCCCTTCCTTATCGCCTCCCCCTCTTTCAAATGACATCAATGCATAATCGTAAATTTGGCTCACTTTTCAAAATTTGTATACCCAATTTTAAATTGTCTGCAAATTGTCATGAAATTAGCGCAACGTTGTTTTTTGCTTGCGTGTTTTTACTGCGGCAGTTTGATGTGTCGCCAATGGCAAATGTATTCATACAAACAAACACAAACACACACACACACAATACATACACATGCACACAGACACAATGAAAACATAAGTTTTCTATGCATGAAGCCACATCAAAATTTTACTTTCAATCTTACTGCATAGAAAAGTAAAGAAGTTTTCCTTCTCTTTATTCTTCGAATTAATCTTTTGACATTTGCACAAAAATAAAGCGCACACACACCAACACAAAGAATTATTTTGCACTTTGGATGCAGTCCAAGGAATTATGTTTTTATTTGTGCGCATTAAAACACGAGCTGCAGCAGCAACGAGAAATAAAATAAAAACTTATTCGCATAAATGCTACAGCAACTTTATGCTGCTGCTTGCTGCTGCTGTTGCCAACGAATGGATTGCAATTTTCATCTATGCAACATACGTTCTCAAGTTTATTTTTTTGTTTCAAAATTGAACATAAAACTCATAAAATCTTAAAGATGCTTCTCATTGCGATTGTGCTCTACTGCCAATTGTAGGGAGCGTGTGTAGGGGAGTGCTGTGCTGTGCTGTGGCCGCCGTATTGCAATGTGACTATAGTTTTTGATAGCATTAGTTTTGCGCATCTTTTGAAATTTTTAGATTTATGTGAAAATTTGTTTTTATAGCGCAAATTAAATTAAAATAGTACAAAAAATAAGGATTGAACTCAAGACGAATAATATTTCTATGTTACTTTTTATGTGTAGTAAGCAACTACAAATAATTGTGAGTTATAACATAATTTAATCTATTTAAGGTTTAGATTAACCCATTTTGAACAGATACCAGAAGCGGTGATACGATTTTTTCAAAAGATAGTTTCCATATGGCTTTTATGTATAAGTATTACATTTCCACCAAGCGGAAGATAAAGCGGAGACTAACTCTTGCCAACAGGTGTTACTACGGGCTCAGTAGGCAATTGAGAAGTAGAGCATTCTCTCGACCGACGAAAATAACGCTCTATAAGTCCCTCATCCTTCCCGTCCTAATATATGGCGCAGAGACGTGGACATTGACCATCAATGATGAGAGGCTGTTAGGAGCGTTCGAGGGGAAGATACTCCGTAAGATCTACGGTCCAGTATGCGTGGACGACGTGTATCGAATAAGATGGAACGATGAGCTGTATGAGCTGTATGAGCTGTACGCCGACACTGACATAGTCAAGCGTAGGGCAACCTGACTGCACTTGGCCTTATCAACTGGCGCCTGCGCGCGCATAGCAGAGGCGACTGGCGAAGCTTTGTAGAGGCGGCCAAGACCGATCATCGGTTGTAGTGCCAGTTAAGTAAGTAAGTAATTACATTTCCACTCAATAAAATTACGTCAAAATATTATGCACATGTTGTGACTACACAAAGTTATGTCTCAGACCGCTCAATAATTCCAGTACTCTACTGAGTATCTTCCATTCACCATGAAATCTTAGATTGCATTATAACTTATACTACATACTATCTCCCTTATTATCTATGATATTCTATTTAAAAATCAATCTAGCTAAATCAATCAATTAACGACCACACCTAAAAGTATACTATAAAAAAGTCCGGGATTATGTTTAAAGAATGTGCTAAGATTTCTTGGAACAGTATTGGGCAATAAAGGAAACACAACGGCATCTGATTCAAGATCTAGTACCCCTCTTCACTCCAGGATCTTTTCTCCTGCTCATCGTTTTCTTTATAACCTTTTATATATGTATATAAGTACTTATTTCAAATTCCCCAACACCATGTGAAATTACATTGGTATTTTATCAAATTAATTTTCACACAACGAACCACTTATATATGTATGTATGAACAGGCAAAACAATAACGAAAATTCCATTTCTCGTTTTCTATTCTGTTTTCATTTAATTAATTTGACAATATAAATATTTTCTTATGTTTTGTTTGCTTTACTTTGATGATAAAGAAAAGAATAGAGCAACAATTTCTACTATGTACCTACTTTTTGCTACTTGTATTTAATCATTTTCAATCTAACAATAAATCTGAATTACTTTTGTTAACAGATTTTGAACTGTATACTAAGTCTTTTGCCATTTCTTCTTATATTCTTGGAAATTGTGCAAGTACATCTTTCAAAGAATAAAAAAAAATGTTAAGACAAAGTACAAGAGTAAAAAGCGCAAAAACTAAATAAAATGAATTACAATTTATCTTAAAGGACTGAGTGAGCTCAGCGCAAAGTGAATAAGTCAAATGAAAACAGTCAAAGAATGAATGACTGAATGAATGAATGAAATATAAAATAAATTAGAACAATACGAGTAGAGAAGAAAAAGTAACGACTTGAGTGTAATTACTTTAGAAAATTAACTACAATTATGATGTCTGTAATTTAATTACATTTATTTGTATTGAAATGTTAATGAATTCTTGAATGAATGCAGCCAATATAGAGAGTAATAAAAACGAAAGAACTAATTCTATAAGTCGTGTGAAAATGTGTGGCAACTTTGAGATTTTTATATATGTAAATAACACATTAGAGAGGTTACAAAACTGACAGAGAAAATTGAGAGGAAGGAATTTTGAAGCTGCTTCAACATCTAATTTTTGATATATGATATTTGAAAACTAAACTGGACTAAACTTTGACAGCTACAAGAATGTAGTGTAAAATAATAGTAGAAATGGTACAAAAAAAGGGGCTTAAAATAGTAGTTGAGAATAGTAGAAAGTAGTGGTGGAAATAAATAATAGTAGTATAATATATATAGCTGTTAGTAATAAAAGTAGTAGAAATAGAAAGTTCCCTGCCATCCCCAACACCAAGCGAAAACTCAATGAAAAATTCACAAACGCTAAAGAAGTTTCACTTCAACCCTAAAAGTATACTATATTTCCATTATTATTTTCACCTATTCAATCCCACCTACACCTTTTTGCTGTAGCATTGCATTGTCTACTATTGTCCTTGTACCAAATATTATTACTAGAAAAATAATAATAAAATTATTATTCATTCTACATATTTATTTAAGAAAACAGTACTAGCTATAAAGACTTTGGCTCACTTGTTAAATGTTATGTATTAACAATTAATAGGGTTTAATTATTATAAAAGGGTTTATAGATAGTGATAGTGAAATTATATACGAGTATATCAAATGTGTAAAACCAATTACTAACGGTGTTGAAGTACCGCCGCCCGACAATGATCGCCTGAAAAACAATAAGGCTGCAGGTGCTGATGGTCTGCCTGCTGAGCTGTTTAAGACTGGAGGTGAAGAGCTGCATGAGCTTCTATGCCGAATATGGTCGAACGAAAGCATGCCAAGTGATTGGAACCTCAGCGTACTCCGTTCAATCCATAAGAAAGGTAATTCCACGATCTGCGCCAACTACCGAGGGATAAGCCTTTTTAATATTGCTCCATATACCATTTTGTCTTTAACATTCTATGCTGTGAAAGTCCAGTAGCTCATCATAGTTGACCTAGGTATCACGAATACACATACCTCTTTCTTTAACACTTCTCAGTTCGTTCGTGCATTACTTAAGCTTTTTTCAAAAGGTAAATATTGTATCCGCAACTTAATTCTCTTAAGCCCTTAAAGTATGCTTTAAGGTTCTATCGAGCGTACTGTGCGAAAGACTGAAGCCCATCGTCAACAAACTGATTGGACCTTATCAGTGTGGCTTCAGGCCTGGTAAATCCACCATCGACCAGATATTCACACTACGCCAAATCCTGGAAAAGACCCGAGAAAAACAGATCGACACCCATCATCTATTCGTCGATTATAAAGCTGAATGTCTGATTTTGGTATCCCTGCAAAGCTCATTCGTCTTTGCAAAATGACACTGACTGACACCACCAGCGCAGTGAAAATTGGGACAGATATTTCATACCAAAGAAGTTTCAGACAAGGTGACTCCCTAACGTGCGACTTTCTTTAACGCTTATGACGGAGAAAATAATTCGAGCTGCGAACATCGACACTTCTAGCACTATATTCTACAAGAGTGTCTTGCTGCTAGCATACGCTGATGATATTGACATTATTGACACCAACGCTCGAGCAGTTAGTGCAACATTCTCCAACCTGGAGAGGGAGTCTAGTGGAGTAGGTCTAGTGGTGAACGGGGATAAAACGAAATAACTTGTGTCAACAAACAAAGTTAGAGCGTTCTAGAGGAAGATACTCCGTAAGATCTACGGTCAAGTATGCATGGACGACGTGTTTCGAATAAGATGGAACGAAGAGCTGTATGAGCTGTACACCGACATTGACATAGTCAAGCGTATAAAAATCCAGCGGCTCCGCTGGCTGGTCATGTTGAGCGAATGGAAGAAAGCGCTCCGGCTACTGTGGAGGAACACGCAGAAGAGGAAGTCCTAACCTCGGTTGGAAAGACCAGGTACAGGGCGACCTAACTGCACTTGGCCTTACCAACTGGCGTCAGCGCGCGCATAGCAGAGGCGACTGGCGAAGCTTTATAGAGGAGGCTAAGACCGACCGTCGGTTGTAGTGCCTAGTAAGTAAGTAAGTAAATATCAAATGTGTAGTTTCAAAGCAAAATCCATATTTTTAACTACCAATTGTGCTTTTCATATATCAAAAGTGTGAATTTCTACAGACATAAATATATCAAATGTGTATTCTCTACCATCTAATGCGTACTTTTATTTAAATAAATACCAAGTACCTATATATATTTTTACCTACCAAATATGTATTTTCTTAAATTAAAAGTTTTTAATCTCATATATCAAATCTGTCTATCTTTTCATGCACTATATTAAATGTGTATTCTTATGTGAGGTCTCAAATATAAAATTTTATTTGATTAAAATATGTAATTTCAATTATGGTATAAAATATGTATTCTCATATATGAAATGTGTATTTTTAACTATCTAATTTGTAATTTTCTATATTATATGTTTATTCTCAAATATTAAAGAAGCATTTGAGAATTTGTAATACCATTTATCAAATAGGTTTTCCCATATGTAAAGTTTGTATTTTCATCTGCTTAATGTGTATTTGTAAATGGAAATGTGTGTTTCCATTTATCAAATTTGTATTTTCTTATATCAAATGTTTATTTTCAAATATAGTACTAAGGAATTATGTAAAATAAGTATTGCCCATTATCAAATGTGTATTTTCATATATGTAAATGAATTGGTATTTTTAAAAGTGTGATAAATTTCCTTTTTGTGTACTACGAAATTTAAAAGTAGAAAGTAAAACGATCATAAAGCAATGAGGTAATAATTGAAACTATGTACTTAAGCATGTGAAAACAATTTTACACATCACTAGTCTACACTTACACATCTACTTACCTACAGATAAAATGATAATATTTAACGAAATATTAATTTAAATTATATTATGAGTGTTTACATATGAGTGTTTTTGGCGAAAAACAAGTTTTCTTTTATTGATTTTTGCACAAATTAACAAACTATAAATATGAAAAATCGAAATAACAAATAAAAAATGAGACAGTAACAGTAACATCCACCAGTAAATGGTTACAACCTCACCGTCATCATCATCACCATCAGCATCGTACGAGTACAACAATAAATATCGGCAACAACCAACATTCACATTGATTTCATTTATTATTATGTATACATTTTTCTCGTTTGCCTTAGGGCAAGTTGATTATTTCAGCAATTAATACAGAAATATCAGCAACAGCTACAGCAACAATATAAGTAAATGCAAAAACAACGAGAACATCAGCATCATCAACAACTTAACCCCACGCAACGATTTTCCATTTAATATTAAATTGTTATTCTTCTCATTTTATATTTATTTTCTTGTTTGTATTTTAAATACTCGTATGAAATCACATAAATCTATGCAAAAATGTATAGGTACTGAAATTTCATTTACGAGTATGCTGCAATTTGCAAGAGGTCGGTCGTCTTCATTTGCAACATACTATTGCTGCTGCTGCTCCAGCCGCTGCTGTTGCAGTTGCTGTTTTATGCATTTAATCACATATTGACAACTCAATGTTGTACGATTGCCATATGAAATTGAATTTTGAATTTACGTAGGTACTTCTTCTGTTTCTTTTAGATTAAACAAGATTCGAATGCGAATTCATTGCGAATATTATAATGATTGTGTTAAATGATGATAAAAATTAATTAAAGTTATATGTTATTCATTAATGTTGAGACAAGTGAGTTACAATGGCAACATCAGTGGTGCCCATGTACGGTTTAAAAGCAGAACAGCATATCTTAAAGTCTAAGAACACATTTCAAATATTTACATAGTGTGATACAGATAGATTTACGATATTTCTTATTTAATAGAACATAGTTCTATTCTTGTATTCTTCTTCATAGTATTCCAGTATAAAAATTCAGAATTTCAGTATAAAAAGTTGCAGTTCTATTAGATTAAGCTTAATGCCTGCTAATTTCCCGAACAGCTCGCTTTGTTTTGGGAACATTGTAAAATCTTACACCACTCAACTATTTTATCCAAAAAGAGGCTGCTACAGCCATCTGTATTCATCTGAGTTGGTAACAAACCAGATGACGACCTTACCGCTTTCTAAGGTTTGAAGAATCGTTTACTTCAGAGTTGGAACCAGGGACTGTCACAAATAAATGTAGAACCAACGGAGGTTTTGCTCATGTACAAATATAATACGCACAACAAGAGTGGATGCGAAAAGCTCCATGGGCTGTTGTGCCATTAAAAGAAAGAAAATTTGTTTTTGGTTTTTGTAAAATTTGTTAAGAAGCATTCTTTGATATTTCACAGCAAAATATATTTAAAATGGAAATAAAATTGATTTAACAACATGATTACGAATTATGTGCTAAAATGGCTTTCAAATTAGTAAAATTTTATCAGTATTGGTAAAAAGTTGTTCCTAATCAAATCAATAAAATTTAACTAAAATTGGTAAAAAATTTTCCCAATCAAATTATATTTGGGTCAAACAAACTTGATCAATATCAATATCAACCTGTCTTAAATTTTTATCAAACCAAGAAAAATTTATCAAAATAAATTTAAAATTCATAAAATTTTATTGATAAAACTTGATTAAAAATATTTTTTTTTAAGTTATCAAAATTCACTTAAATTAGTTTATATTATTCACAATTTATTTAAAAATAATTAAACTGGGCTTTAAATTGTTTCTAATTGGGTATAATTCATTTAAACTTTCTCAAACTGGCTAAAATTCAAGTAAAATTAAGTATTAATCGCACAGGATTCAAAATTGATTCAAATTGAGTAAAATTCAATTTATATTAATTAAATAGGAATTGAAATTTATAAGAAATGGGGTAAGTTGATAAAACTGGAATTAAATATGAAAAAATTAGTAAGATTGATCGAAAATGACACAAATTGGATAAAATTAATTTTAGAATAGTCAAAAAGGACTAATAATTCAAATTGATACGAATTAGATCCCACTGCAAGTGGACTTGATATTGATTCAATTTGGGAAAAGATAATTTAAAATTGATTATAAAGGATTTAAAAAAAATATTTTGAGGTAGAAACTATTTAATGAAAAGCCAAAGATGGTCAAAAGATCAAAGTATTTGTATTTGTATTTGTTTAAACGGTTTTTAAATCCATAGTCAAGAAGTTAATATTGAGGAAATTTATTTTATTGTTGATCAAACTGGACTTACTTTACTTCACTTTTAATGGCACAACAGCCCATGGAGGGCCTAGGCCAAGCTTTTCGCATCCACTCATGTAGTGCGTGTTACATTTGTACATGAATGGAAGGGACCTACAGTTTAATGCCGAATCCGAACGGCGAAGTGAAAAGCTTCTCATAGGCAATTTTTACTCTTGTAGGTTTGCCATTGCCTTCCAAGGCGTGGTGCCGTGTAGAAAAATAATTTTTTTTTTGATTTTGCCTGTGCCGAGATTTGAACCCGCACTACCACTACTACAACCAATCAAACTGGACTTAAAATTCATTTAAATTGTATAAAATTAATTTAAAACTGCTAAAAATTAATTAAAAATTATTAAAATCGCTAAATTGTTTAAAGGTGGGTAAAATTTATTTAAAAATGATAAATAAAACTGATTCAAGTTGGATAAAATCGATCAAAAATTAAAATTGATTCACGTTGGATGCAATTTACTTATAAATTGAAGAAGTCCATTATATATTATATTATTATTGATCAAAATGGAAGTCAAATTTATTGAAATTAAAATTGATATCAAATAATATTGATTCAAATCTGATCAATCTGATCTTTAAATTGAGAAGTATTGAGATAAATGCTTATTTTTGGAGCCAGTGTTTAAATGCCTTAAGTAATGTTTATAGAAAATGCACTTAACCCAAAATTTTCCTCACTCCAAACTTGTCTATCTCTTTAATACTCTTTCTAAAACTTCTTGAACAGTTTATAATTGATTGCATAAAACATATTTTCCAAATTGACTTGTTTCGTAAAATCATAGGAAACCTTCTATCAAAAACCTAAGAAAAAACAAACCCTCAACTCAAACTCAATTTAAGTAAACATTTTCACCATCAATTCATTTCAATAAGAATCAAAGAAGTAAAAGAGAAAATGACATTTGGAAATTCTGCACCCACATCAAACAAAATCAAATAAATATACGAGTATGTACTATGTAGAGAAGAAAAAACTTTTAATGGCAGTTCGTACTTACTACCAATAAATAAATGCTCATGAGAACAATTCAATTGCGTTAAAATCGAGTCGAAGGAAACAGCAATGGAACCAAACTTTTGCTCCTTTTCTTTTTAGCTTCTTGAACTTACACAAAAATTCACATTCATTGTACTCAGTTAGGAACGTATGCGAAAGTAACTTTACAACTTTATTCAATCAATGTAAAATGTCAAAAAATGCAAACAATGAAAAACGAAAATGGTATCAATATTTACCAAATTTCCGTTTCCAGTAACGTTAAAAAAAAACTCGCACACAAGACAAAAAGCAGCACTAGCACATGGAAACATTTTTCGAGAAAAAAAAACGTTTGTGGAAAACAATGAAATCGAACTTCCCCAAAAGGTACAAAACTCAAAACATCAGCATTCCTGGAATGTCAAAGAAACGTCATAAAATCAGAGGCACACCATCAAAGACCTTCTGAATTGTGAAGGAGGCTAGCAAACAAAAAGGGAGCCTGCCTAAAGTTAAAAATACTAGATTAGTGTGGGCAAAAACAAAAAAAAAAAAAAAAAAAACAGTTTTGCTATATGCATTTCCTTAGGCTGAGCAGTTCAACTGAGCGGCATTGTTGGCACGTCATTGTTGTTGTTGTTGTTACTGTACTTTTTTTATATTTTTTATTGTTCATTGTTGCTTCTTGAATAGTTTGCAAGTTATTTGGTATCACTTTAAATGCGCTACAGTCAGCTGGCAATTTTTATGACGCAATAAAATCATTACATTATTTACATCCTTCAGGACTTGAACGTCAATTAGTGTTATTCTCACTGAAGCTTGCTGCCCGCAACCCCTTTAGCTACACTTCTCTCCAACAAACTCAAAAAAAAGACCTCTTCAAGTGTTGAAAGATGTAAATGAAGACTTTTTAAAAGAAAAAAAAAAGAAACACAGTTCTAATCGCATTTCAGCTTGGGGAAAATTCTCCAGGTGTTCCAAATGTACAACATTGATTAATTCGACTGATAATCTGCCGAATAACTATAACTTAGTAAACGATATAAAATTAAATTTTCTATAAATTATGGTTCGAAACTACCAAATTAAAACTAAGTTACGCATAACTATAATTTGCGTTTAGATTCTGTGGGTTCTAAGGCAAACTGGAATTCAAAGGAATGATGTTGCTGAAGAACTAGCAAAGAAAATACCATTAATAATGGCAAAAAAAATCTTTTCATTATTCATTAAGAAAAAAGAAAAACAGCAAAGGAAGTTATACTGGGAAAATATACCAGGGCTAGAATGCTCTAAAGCACTTGTAGGAACATAAGTATTTATGACTGTGGATTTCCAGCAATAATAAAAATGGGCGGTTGTCACTTTGCTCAGATGGAACATAATCCATTTATTCTTTCGGCAGTCGGCCAGGCGAAGTGCTCCCGAACTGATGTTTTCAAGAGTATATTCGGAACATAGAATTGTATTTTTTCCATTAGCTTTGGTTCTCGAAAAAATATGTTTCCGGTACCTTGGGTCTCTGCCCTGAATTCTCAACCAAAAAGTGGGATCAAAGGTGCTCAATAAAAGACATTATTTGACCAACCCAGCCAATTCACTGATACTCTTTCTGCAGTCAACCAAGTCGAAATGCCTTTGATATTACTGCCTGACTATATTTCAAGTGTGCAAGGACACTGTTACGCAGAGTGTCCGGGTTTCGAATCTCGGCACAGGCAAAATCAATCGATAATTGATAAACTGCAGTTCTCTGTGGTAAAGGCATTACACTTGCCACAATGGATGTTTATCACTTTATAGGGGTCCTGTGATTGCATTTTCTCTCTCATTCCCCATCTTATTCTTCCTTCCACCTATCAATCTTCCTTCCAATCAACACAATGCTCAACACAATTCATAGGGGTACAACCTGTGTCAATAATGTCAAATAATGTAAAATATGTATCATTAAAAAAATAAAAAAATTTAGCAACTGTATCCGAAAAAAACGGGGTTTGCCCAACTCAGCTGTGATTTTCAACTTTACTTTACTTACTTTTAATGGCACAACAACCCATGGAGGGCCTAGGCCGAGCTTTTCGCATCCACTCATGTTGTGCGTGTTACATTTGTACATGAATGGAAGGG
The DNA here is from genome assembly GCA_958295655.1 of Palloptera scutellata. Classification (NCBI taxonomy): domain Eukaryota; kingdom Metazoa; phylum Arthropoda; class Insecta; order Diptera; family Pallopteridae; genus Palloptera; species Palloptera scutellata. Next base: position 10,502,575 of record OY282452.1, on the reverse strand, counting down.
ACCTACAGTTTAATGCCGAATCCGAACGGCGAAGTGAAAAGCTTTTTATAGCAATTTTAACTCTTGTAGGTTTGCCATTGCCTGCCAAGAGGTGGTGCCGGGTAGAAAAATTATCTTTTCTACTTTTTGATTTTGCATGTGCCGAGATTCGAACCCCGGACACTCTGCGTAGCAGTCCAACGCACTACCACTACGCCACAGCGACCAGTGATTTTTCAAGGTATCTTAAAATTGCCTATTACTTTTGTATCCTTCAAACTCTATGATTGTTTTCTCCATACCACGATTTTTCACGTTTCTTGACGTTTAACACAAATCCTTTTTCATCCCGAATTATCCATGTTAATGTATAAGTAGAGTACAATTATGTGTCGTTCAAGTCTAACTACTTTCAAATGTTCATTTGATTGCAAGCTCCTTGTGTATTATGTGTGACTATTTCTTCTTTTCACCTTCATTGTTTGTGAGTAAATCGTTTTTGCATGAAGAAAAATGTGTTTTTCATGCTAATGACATGAAATGGATTTCGTTTTTTGCCCCCTTTACTTTTCCTTGATTTTCTTTCTCGTTTATACGAAAGAATTTTCCAAATCTTGCTGCTGCTGCATACAATGGTTGCATGTAAAAATGTCCCCAGAATAATAAAGAAAAGCAACTATCAAATCAGCTAGAGGTATGGATTTTGTGGGTTTAGAAATTTTATCGGCCGTTTCTTTATCCATTCTTATATTCTTACTATACAGTGTGCAGAAATTATTATACTCCAGGGAGCTTAATTCACCAAAAATAAAATAAAAAGAAATTTACCTTTTTCCAGGCTTCAATGAGTTGAATTGAGTTAATAAAGTAATTTAAAAATTGGTCTATTATCGGCGTTGTGTCATTGAGAAGAAAATCAATTTTATCAATTTCTTTATCATTTTCTCTTTTCGCTGAAAAAGTTTAAATTAAAATTCAACGTTTTTGTAAATTTATGGGAGAAATCAATGCGGTAAATTATACGCAGGCAGAAGTTTAAAATTTAATCGGAAGGATTTTTTTATATTTTTTTTTGCTTAAATGCAATTCCAGAAAATCTTGTGTACAAAAAAAAAGAGAAAAAAAAAGAAAATCAAATTCACAAAAAGAAAATATACATGGAAATTTATGCGTTTGTGGAAAATGTAAAGTCAACAATTCTTATACAAACAGTAAACAGTTTTTAATTTAATTCTCCTCACACAGAATAATGACATCATGAAACACACACATACACAACATGCACAGGGAGAGACACACACGCTCATGAGCTTTTGCAATATGCAGATAGTTACTATAGGCTCTCTCTCATATCCCAGCAAAAAAAAATTAAATGCTAACCGATAGTATGCATACTATGATAGACTGTGCTGCCAGTATGATTTTCACTTTAGTACGTCTGTGTTTGTGAAATTGTGAAATAGGACGAATTAATAAAAAAGGTAAGATTTAAAAGAAAAACCATTAGTTATTCGAAAAATATTTTATATACTCGTATGTCAACACCACATCATTCAAAACCACTATGACTAATATCATTATAGTCGACTTCTTAAAGGCTTTTGACCAATGGTATCAGGCATTCCATAGAACAAGCAACTTTCACAGGCAAGGCATCGGTGCGGAAAATATGTCGTCCACGAAAGCCTGTTTTAACCATCGCGAGATAACTCCCTGACGTCTGGTTTCCGAAATACGAATAATTCTTGTCCTTTTGTAGGAACTTTAGATTTAAAAATTATTAAAGAAAATTAACAGTTTAAGTGGTAGCTGTGGTGTAGTGGTAGTGCGTTGGACTGCTACGCAGAGTGTCCAGGGTTCGAATCTCGGCACAGGCAAAACCAAAAGTAGAACAAATAATTGGCAGGCGATGGCAAACCTACAAGAGTAAGAATTGCCTATGAAAAGCTTTCCACTTCGCCGTTCGGATTCGGCAATAAACTGTAGGTCCCTTCCATTCATGTACAAATATAACACGCACAACATGAGTGGATGCGAAAAGCTCGGCCTAGGCCCTCCATGGGCTTTTGTGCTATTAAGAGTAAGTAAGTAAAGAAAATTATGTTCGCCTTCTTTTGTCTGAGAAAATTATTTATTAATTGAAACCTTCATAGCGACAAGACTCCCTTGGAAGTTCTAACCAAGACTTAGATACATTTCCTTTGCTTTGATTCAGGAACTAAAGAGTGATACCAAAAAGTACGTCTTCTAAAGAAATGCGTCAATGTTATTACAAACTGTAGGAAAATACACGATTTGTTGACTAAAAAGTTCGATCTGGCAACACAAATGATAGACGGATTCGTATGACTCAATTTGAGATATACAAATTTTAAATTTATATTTAATTGAAAACAGTTCAGTAGCGACCTCCGAATCTGTTTTTATTCCAAAACATAAGGTTGGAAAAATTGGAGCTCTCTTTGAGCTAACACGTAAGATGTGATCAAATAGGATTTTGATGCATATAAAAAGCATATGGAGTGAAAGAGACAACTACAATATGCTATGCAATACAAAACCTTATTTTAACTTACAGTTATAGTCAAGCTGTTCTCACAAATTTCACATTTACCCTTTACGGCTGGGATACTCCCATGTAGTGCACATGCATATAAATGTCAAAAATTTAAATCATGAATGTGGTTTAGTTGCAGTATAACCTCAAAAACCATTATTACAAAATGTTGTAAGTTGTGGAGAGCGACAAGGGGGAGGGTGGCAACAGAGGCGGGGGTTAAGCCCTTGCTTTACTTACTGATTGCCTGCATGCAACCTTTTTCATGTTTGGTAGTTGCAGCAACAGCAGCAGTAGCAACATCGCTAGCAATTATTGCTCTCTATCTCCTGCTCTCTCGCTTTCTCTCTCTTCTGCTCTCTCTCTTTCCTCCCCCCCCCCCTCCCCCCACTTCCAACCAAATTCACATGCATATGTTTTCCACAAATGAAATTATGGTCAGAAATTAAATATCCTTGTTAATGCGTTTGCGTTGTACCCAAAAAATCGTTGAGTGCACCTCCGAGTGCATGCAGCTGTTCTTGTTTCACTGGTTGTTGGTTATTGCACTGTTGCATTCAATTAGTTGCTACCTACTATATGTTGTTGTTATTGTTGGTAACGAGATTGATGATTTTGCATAGAGTTGAGTTTTGTGACATTTTAGTTGGATGTGGTTTTTGCCTGTGGCATATGTAGGTAAAGTAAAAACGGAAACACGTACACAGAGAATTAAGTTACAATGGTCTAAAATTTTGTGACTAAATATTTCGTAATTAGAAACATGAAATTCATATGTACGTGGTTTCATAATCCTTCTCTTTTACACATAGCCACACAGCCTATATGTCATCAGTTGTTAGTGCTACCATAGATAATATGAGTAACTTTCAGGTAGATTCTTTTATCAGAAAAATTAAATTGATCTGAGGAATTCTAGTTTGGCAATCACAAGCTCAACATGGGAATTGCGCATGAAATGATTTTTTGTGACAATTTTTATTCATAGAGTTAGGTCATAAATTTGATTCCTTTGTAAAGCTTTAATTTTTACCTCATTCGGAAATTTAGACTGGTACTTTTCCTGATATCAAGCAGGCCATTCGTGTCACTACAGTCCACTAAAAGCTTGTGTCATCGGTACGACGACCATACCATTCATAAAACCAGGGTTTGATTTCAGTATTCTAATGGAGTACCCCTCCTGATACCTGGATACCTCAGGAAGAAATCAATAGTCATATCGTTGTAAGGAGTGCTGGGGCAGTTAACCTTCCCTTCCCCAGCATTACCATTTCATGCTTTAGCCCGTTCTGTTTAGGCAAGGGGGTCCATTGTCCCGCTGACTTCTCGACAGAAGATGACGACTGAAATCAAACAAATTTACTTAGAAAACGTGTTGCATTCGGGCACCTCCCAACGGACGACGGCCGGGACTGTACTGGACTTAGATTTAACGAACATACCAAAGGAGCTGACAGACCTACACAGAGTAAACAGAATTCCCAGTATGCCCACAAGGGTCCCACAATTAATGACTGGAGGGCAAACAAAGTTAAAAAATGGATGTGGGAACCGGAGCTGAGCTCTTCTCGGAAACACACGGACTGAGTCTTTTAGATTACCTGAAACATGCAGTATCTTCCAACCAGAAATCCAAGCAATTAAAAAGTTACCAATGCAACACAAACTGCGATCTTCTTCCGTCCAATATCACAATCTTCGTGGATAGCCAGGCAACTATCGAAATCAATACAATCACGTATAGTCAAATTAACGCACTTCGCAAGTGCAACTTAGCATGGCAGATGTTACGATGATTGATAATGTGGTTGAATCTGACCAACCGCGCTTGGGTAAAGAGAAAAGACTGCATCATAGCTCGATCGTTATGATCGGAGCTAAAGAAAAGCAAGAACGTTCTTCTGACCATTAATAGAAAATCATTCCGCTTAGTGACCGTAGCGATTACGCGACCCTGAGCTAATGAAACTATACTCCAAAATTGTTAACTAGAATTAAAAGATTATTGCAGAGCTGCGGTGATATAGAGGAAATCGAATCAATCTAACATTTATTGGTTGTATACTCGTAAGAAAAAAGGCAACTCTGATGTGGAATGAAGAGAAGAAAGATGGAGGAGTCATTTATTATACATTCCTGAAGTTCGCATGCAATTTGCCCAAACCTCTCTCAAATCACTTTACATATTTGTATTTAAAAACAAAAATATCATCACCAAACTCAAATCGTATATGATTTGATTTTATTATTCATGACACAATTGTCGTCACTGCAATGTAATCTGATAAAATAAATTCTTTGCTTGTACTTTTTGTTTTTCGTTTGCTTTTGTTTTAAATATATAAAGGTAATAAATGTTAATTGTTAATTTAATTAACATCATTCAAATCGAATGACCAAAACACGTTTCAATATTGTTCTAATTTCAAAAGCAGAGAGCGAGACAAACAACGAAATTAATAGCATAACGTTTGTGTAATGTCGAAACGTGACAGGAAATTATAAAATCGTCAACCTTACAAAAGAACAAAAAGAAAAATGAGCGATAAGAAGTAGAAAAGCAAAACTTTAACCAGTCGTTAATAAGTCAAAGGAATTTAAGTAAAAGTTCGTGATCTAGTTTACAAATTTACCATAATATGATTAAACTTAGTGCATATATTACGTATTGCAGTAATAGTACCTATCTTTAAACTAATCGAAAAGCTAAGTTCGGTCGTGGCCGCACTTTATATACCCTACATACCCTCTGAATAAATCGACAGGTGATTTTAACGGGTGATTTTTTTAAGAGTTTGGTTTTTGAAAATGAAAAAAAACACAGAAATTTTACAAAAGTGAATGAAAGAATTTTATTTGGATCGATAAATCAATTTCTACCATCTACTTTTTAAATATAATTTCACTTAAATGTTTGCCGCTGCTACGCTTCAAGTGGACCATTCTGAAGGTCCAATCTTGGCACATTTTTCACACATTTCGGCCGTAATCTCACAAATGACGCGTTCAATGTTGGCTTCGAAAGCAGTAATCGTGTTTGGCTGGTTCCTATAGACAAGAGACTTGACATAGGCCAACAAAAAAATAGTTTAACGGAGTCGAATCACACGATCTTGGTGGCCAATTGACTACACCAAAACGTGAGATTAACTGCTCTCCAAATTCGCCTCTCAATTGATGCATGGTTTCGCGTGCAGTGTGGCATGTGGCATGTGGCATCGACCTGTTGGAACCACATGTCGGCCGAGTCCAATTCTAGCATATTCGGCCAAAAAAAGTGTTATAATCGAATTGACCATAACGTTGCGGTCATCGTCTTTGAAGAAATGATGCCGCCTTCCGCCTGCCCATAAACCGGACCATTTTTCGGGATGCATTGGTAGCTGCTGAATTGCCTCTGGCTGGTCTTCACTCCAACAACGAAATACGGCAATTCTGCTTATTCACGTATCCATTGAGCCAAAAATGAGTCTCGTCGCTAAACGGACGTAGCTTGCGAAACACTTTTATAACAGCGCATGAATTTTGATAATAAATTTCAATAATTTGCAAACATTGTTCAGGCGTAAGTCTATTCATTATAAAATGGCAAACCAAACTGAGCTGTCAAAGAGACCAACTCCGAAAAAAGTATTGCCAGATTGAAAACCACACTTCTATAAAAAACAGCCTTTAGATATGCTAAATTGCGGTGCTTTGTGGGTAAATTATTTTTTAACAGCTTAACTCGATACATTTGGTTGTAATCTTTAAAGATTTCATTTGTATGGGAGGTATGCGTGGTTATTGACCAATGATGATAATTTTCATATGAGCTGTTTTTGAAGCTATTTTATACCATTTGCTTCACTATTTTCTTTGATATTACCTTTTGAATATTTCACTCGTATGGACAATATTGATCAATTTTACCACAGATGTTTAAGAGAATATTTCAATGATGTGTATCGAATTTTTTTCAATTCGCTTTAGAATTTCTTTCAATATCACTTGTACCTCCTCAGAACCTAACCTCTTCCTGAATATAACGCATTTATCGCCTTCTACCATTTTGGGCGGTTTTGCCGGTTAGATAGCTTAGGTCTTCCTGTTGGCACAAAAAAGTAATCCATCATCAGCATTGGTCAAATGGAACATCCAGTGATTATATCCCAATTTTTTATTATATCTGAGAAATGATTTCAAGAATTTCAAACTTTTATCGGAACATACAAAAATACTTATATCTTTGCTTGCGAAGCTCTGTTAAGATATTCTAGATGATTCTGCTAAAACTTAAATGCCCAATGTAGCTAGTTGTTATTTTAAAGTACCCCCAATGAATCAAATATCTATTACTTAGACACTATCCAATTAGTTCAAAGATTTGATTTCAAATTTTTTGAGTAAAATAAATGGAACAGTAGTTTTTGGCTATCAACCTGTCAAGAATAAAATATCAAAAATATTTGCAAGTCTCGATTTATTATTTTTTTTTAAATTTCCCTAGACAAATACATACATTCTGCAGTACCCTGCAGTAAATTCGAGCATGCCTGACAGCATAAGATATAAAATATGTGTAAGTATATAAACTCCAAGACCTAGAGGTTTGATATCTGAGACAAAATTGTTCCTTATGAACCTGAGACAAGCTCATCCCAGAAAATATTTCCGATCGAAAACTAGTTGTCAACTACTGAAGATCAAAAGCTACCCAAATCCAAACTTGTTAAATAAATCTTCATACCCAAAAAGTTGAACATTACGCTTAATTTAATATCTAAATACAGAATCAATCACTAGAAATAATATCAAATTATATTTAGCAGAAAATACTTAGAGCCACTGAAGTCCAATTATTTTTTTGGGCAGTTGAAGAACTTCAATTCACCACTAATGCCTCAAAGTGGTTTACTTCTTTGGAACAGATAAACGTAAATCAACTTGAGCAATTTCCCATGTTTGAATTGAATCTCCAGTCTATATTATTCTATATTACTATAGATTTTGAAGCTTAAGGCGTGAATCACAGATGTAAAAAGGAGGGAGCGACCCTCAGCGAACCGAACGTATATTAAAAGCTAATCACTCGTCATTTAATAAAATGTCAAATTATCACACAGTGTTATCAGCAAAATAATATTTTTCAGTATTATACTACAGTTAGTTACTTAGTTTGAAGTAAAAAAAAATAGAATTTGTTGTAATGTGTCACTTTTCTACAATTTTTAACCAAAATATGCAAAACATGAACTTGTCTCTACACTCTTTTTGGGACACAGAAAGCGATGTTTTGGGTGTCTATTAGGTCCTATTAAGTTTTATAAGGATTTTCCTAGAATTAGAAAAATAAACATTAAAAAAAAATCTTTTATCAGGGATATATTTTAATCTGATAACCTCATTTACCATTTCAATCAGTTCACATATCCGCTTCATATTATTATTATTACACCTGATTTCCGACATCTATTGGTGTATTTCCTATTGGGTATTTATTTGTTACCGATTTGGAGTAGGGCTAGCGTTAACAAAACATACTATTTACAACACTATGCTATTTTTTCTCTTTGCCCTAGCATTTTCTAATTTCGCAATTTCAATTTTCATTGATTGCTTAGCAATAACAAGGAAAAAATTTACCAGAAAAAGGAAAACTTCAGAACAAAATGAGAAAAAACGAGAAAGTGAAATAAACAAATGTCTTCACTGAAAAATGATGTCTCCTACGCCATTGTCAGGTACATCATCTATCAGCAAGTTTAATGTCAGTGTATGTATGTCTTTTTTTTGTTTTTTTTTTTTTTTTGTTTTTAGTTATTATTATTGTTGTTGTAGCTGTTAGTTATTTACAACTCATGCTATTTGCAGAGACTGTTTATGCAGAATAGGGTGGCATTAGAAAGTATGTAGGTATATGAGTTCTCCATAAAATTAAGAATGTCAGCTGAGATAAGAACTTCGATTATTAAGAACCTAACGATGATTTTGGAGTTTCTTATCGTCTAGAATCTTGTGCGTTAAATTCAAGACATTTTTACAGCTATACAGTTTAAAAACCCTCCATGAACTTCATATACTGCAAGAACCATGATTGCATAGCTCAAGGCAATCGTTCAAACGCAAGTGACCAGAGAGACTAAGTAACTTTTCAATGATACTGAGAGATGTTGAAGTCGACTGATTTCAATAATTTTAAGTGAAATATTAGGCAAGCAGGCAACATTTGGTAGTTGCACCTTATATAAAGATGATTTCGCTTGTACAGGGTGTCCCAGAAGCGGTATTTTTCATTTGGACTGTTTGTTTAACGCGTTGCTTTCTAATTTTTGTTGTTGTTGTTGTTGTTCTAATCCGTTTAGTTTTTCAGTTGTTAACAATTTATTTTAAGATATTTTTCCCAACTAAAATATCTTTATCTTTACTCGTCACTTAGGTCGACAGCTCGCTTTCAATGACTATCTTCAGCCGCGAATAACTTTGTTAATATTGATTTAAAAATGAAATGTCGAAGAATTCGATCGGTAATTTTGGGGGGGGGTACCCTGTATACTGAAGTTGTACATACTAACCGCATTGGCACTTCTACATTCATTCATCAATTCATTCATTCACTCACTTTCATATTCACATTTCATCATAGGGATTCTCTTCTCACTTTTATTCTAGTCGTAGTATTATTTTTTTCATGTGGATGTTTGACACTTCTGCTGGCATTTCCCATGCTATTTTTGCTGCACAAATCGAATTTTGAAAAATACGCATAAAGAGTATGTACCACACACACACACACACACACACACCCATACTCACACATATACAAATGTCACCTTTGTTGAGTTGGATTCGGACACATACATACATAGACATTTTCATATAAAGTAATCACTCGTACTGCATGGCGATATTACAAAAACATTTATCAATGCCACACATTGGAACATTGCAAAAAAAAAAAAAAAACACAAAAAATAAAAGAAGAAAAGGAAACCGCATAGGCAAACAGGTAGTAGAATATTTTTTATTTTTCTTCTGGAATGGAGCGCTATAGCTGCGTCGCTTGGAGCGCCGGGGAGCTTCCAGCAGGACGAACAGAAGCTTTCAAGTATAAATGGTTTGGGATTTTTTTCCCTCGTTTGTTCATTCGTTATTGTTCTTTGCGTTACGAAATTGATGAAAAATTTTTTTTTATTCGTATCATGTTGTTTTTGTTTATACTTATCTAAGAAAGGATGAGTAATTGTTTTTGAGTGATTTTCATTCAAAGCATTTAAGTAAATTATTCTCTACTTACTTTATGGTAGTTTAATAAAGTAAGTATTGAAATCCACTGTTTGAGGATAAATCCTGAGGCTACTGTCGCTCCTGTTTAGCACTCTTTGTCTAGGCCACTGTGGTGACAGCAATACAGTCACCATGGCATAGTTGAACCTGTTCTCAGCTGTTACGCAGGGTGCCTGAGTTCAAATCGTAGCATTGTCGAATCATTTTTCTAAACTAAAATATTGACAGGTAATGGCAGATCTCCAGGAGAAGAAAAGTTTTCTACTTCGCCGGATAACTTCTAAACATAGGCGCTTCATGGACTATTGTATTACTAGAGAAGAAGAAGAAGAAGAACATCATTGCTAAAGATTTATCATACTCGTAAAAACTACTTTCTTTCTACTCTTTATGAATTGAAGACTTGGTTGTGATGCTAGTGCTGCTTGGAACTCAATGCTTCGAGTCAAAAAGCTTTAGCTACACAGTGATCTGTCGTTTGAAGTAGAATCTGAAGAGATTCAGTAATACTGAAGTGTATACGAGGTGTGATAAAAAAATAACAGTTATTTTCAAATTTCGTGAGTTACGTATGTTCGATTTTCGCATTTTTTTTTCTTTTATATTGGTACACATGTCTGTTATATATGTTGGCAATACCAACCTTTTTGGATTGTCAGTTTGTTTTTGACATATAAAAAAGTTAGTCGTGTTTTGGTGTGCTCTTCGATTTTTTACTATTCGAAAAAATGGATCAAAGAAACTGTATTCAGTTTTGTGTAAAAAATTCAATTAAATGCGCAAGGACATTTGAAATTTTGACTGTGGCCTTTGGTGAGTCTACTATGAGCAGAACATAAGTTCAATTGTGGTATAACCGGTTTAAGGAAGGCCGAGAAGATGTCAATGACGATGCTCGTCCTGGTCGCCCGAGCATGTCAACAACCGATGAAAACATTGACATTGACGCAGTGAAGAAAATGATTTTGGATAATCGTCGAATCACTATCAGAGAGGTTGCTGATGATGTTGGCATATCGTTCGGCTCATGCCAAGCAATTGTTACGGATGTTTTAGGCATGAAACGTGCGGCAGCGAAGATGGTTCCAAAATTGCTAAATTTTGAACAAAAACAACGTCGCTTGTGCGTAAGTTTGTGGCCAAAAACAAAACCGTTATCATGCCTCAACCACCGTATTCACCGGACTTGGCCCCCGCTGACTTTTTCCTGTTCCCAAAACTGAAGACACCGATGAAAGGAAAGTATTGCTACGATTGAGGAGATAAAGGAAAAATCGAAACAGGAGCTGTTGGCGATACCAAAAAGCGCGTTTCAGAAGTGTTTCGCGGATTGGAAAAAACGCTGGCATAAGTGTATTATATCTGAGGGGGATTACTTTGAAGGGGACAAGATAGTTGTTGATGAATAAATAAATACTTTTTGAAAAAATAACGGTTATTTTTTTATCATACCTCGTACAGTAGCTTCCGCTTTATTGCAGGCCGCTTAATAGAGCTAAAATCTATGCTTTGCAAAATTATTACATAAAATGCAAAGTTTTCCCAGTTTCATTGCACCTCAACTTTTTATATTTTAACAATTTGAGCTTAGTTGTATAATTTGAAAAAATTGAAATAAGTTTACTTTGTAGAATATTTTTACATCATTACTCTCTCAGCTTTTTTACTTAATCTCTTCATCAATGATTTTTTAACCGGTGAAAGGGCAACTGATTTTTCTGGTTAATTTCAATCCCTTTTGTTTTGTTTTTCTGTCGGCTCAATTAAGCGGAAAGTATTGTAGTAATTTAGAAACTTCTCAATATATGAAAAGCAAATTAATAAAAAAAAAGTGTATACAATTAATGTCATATCAAAATTGATAAAAAATTCATCGAGGACACACACGGTAATGCAGTATCAAACAAAAACAATTGCAAATCAATAATACATTAAAATGATGAATTTCAAAATAGCCCCCAGTCTCGGCATGCCTGAGTAAATAGTTGTTAATACAATACTTTTATTTTCCATTATTTCGACTTATAATTCCCAAGAGAAAAGAAGCTTAATCCACTTAAATTGAAACCTTTCATCAACGCTAATTAGTTTCAATATCAAAGTTTCTTATAAGCTCATACTTACTTGCTCAAGATTTTCATCAGTAAATACAAGTAGAACATAGAATTATAAGGCAAAGGCTTAATCATAAATACTATTTGTAATTCAATATCAAAGTAAAATGCCAAATCTGATTAATAATTCTTTTATATATTCAAATGCTCACTACTAACATTGAATTCCCAACGATAATTGCAGAGGTATGTATTGTGCTGCCAATGCATCTTGAAATAGTATTGAGAATAAAACTGTCAAAGGATAATAAAATGTGTGTATGTTCCATTTATGGGGGAGCGAAGGAAGAAAGGAATAATACGCCATAGCAAGCCACTACTCCTTGCACGCAAGCAGAAATCGTCAACGTTACAGGACCCCTCCCACTATCAGAAATACTCGTTTGAATGTACGTTCATTGTCCTCATGTCCTTGTTAAAATGGACAATAATAAATGCAAAAGGTTTCTTCTCCCAATCTGCACACGCACACACACCTGCATGCAGATTCAAAAAACAGCATGCATACATGCACACAGTTCATACTTAAATAGTTTGATAGTCCCTTGTGATGAGATTATGGAGCAAGCTGTGTGGCTACATATGTGTCTCTCTCTCTATATATATAATTTTTTTTTGCTTAGCAACGACATTGTGTGGGCATGGATGCTGTGGCTGCTGCGGTCGGCGGCACTTTGTGTGGTAATTTTAAGCTTCATTGACTTTAATCGCATATAATCAATTCGTATTATTTTTTGGTTGAATCTTGGTTCTATCTATGAGTATGCAGCAGCAACATATTCTATTCAATTCAGATTTCGCTGCAAGCACACATACAATCATACGTATGCATGTATGTATGTGCATTGCTTCATTTTGTCCGACGTGCAGAGTTGGCATAACTTCGTTTTCATTTTCCTTAAATTAAGTTTATTTTATATGCGCATTGTAATTGCTTTGGATTAAGGAGGTTATTGCAGTTTGTTTGGTTGTTTATAGGTAAAAGTTAAATTGAATTCAATTGATTAAGGAATAATAAATATACGTAAATAGATTGTTGATTCCATTCGTCATAGATAAAAAAGTTTGTTGTATTATTTATTTCAAGCTTTAGCAGACATTTTTGTTTTGTCTGAATGCAGCAGACATTTCTCTCTTCATTCAAGTGTTTATAGCAAGTAAATTATTGTAGATTGTCGATATTTCTTTGATTTAATTTCACAGAAGCGGAAAGAAAATATTGAAATATGTAGTTTCGGATGGTTCAAAAAAAGAAGAATTCTCCAAATATCTCAAGAAACAGAAGTAACAGTTCAAAAGAAGGTTCAGCGACCGCTAAACTTGCATGAAAATAGATTAAAAATTTAGACGACTTATTTTTTTCACATTTTGAAGATACTGTCGGAAAAAGAAGACGGTGTCAAATATATTGCGTGTTTTTGTTTTGTTTTTTGAACCACCCTAGTGTGGTGGAACTAAGGGTTAGTGTAGTGGCTCGACTAGCTGTAATTCAAGACAATGTGCATATTGAAGTCAAAGCTGATGGCTTCGAAAATATAAAGTTGGGGAAAATCTTGTTGAAGCATTTCATTTCTTTATATTTTTCACTTTTATAATTCTACATAGACTCAAATTTACGGAACACTGTACTCAGGGCCGGGTTTGAGAAGGGGAAAGTGGGCCCAGTAGTCCCGGGACCTCACCAGCTGCGTTGGGAAATTGCAGTAATTTTAGTTGAACGAATAGCATTGTCAAAATTTCATACTAAGAAAAATGCAACTCTATTTTCATTTCTAAATAAATTTTGAAAAAAATTGATTGAAGGATTTATGAGAAAAAGAAGATTAGAAATTTTAAAACATCCAGAAAATCATTTAAGTTCCCCGCACAACAAAAAAAAAATTAAGAAAAACCATAATTTTACTTGCTTTTGTAAAAATGTTTGAAATCATTGAATGATTTGAAAATGCTGCCAGGGATTGAAATCGTTAACGGTTTATTACCGATTCATTCTATTTACCGTTATCGTTACCGGTAGCAAAAATTCATATTTCTCAAAATAAAATCTATGATAATAACTGGTCGATGTAAAAACCCATTATTGATTTAGTACCAAATTCCTTAACTTTAACTCTTCGGTACCGGTAGCATATCGGTTTATCGCTACCGGTATGACTTCGTTTCCGTTATCGTTACCGATATTCGTTTCGGTTTCATAGTGGATAAACGATCAGATGTGTGTCGCTACTCGAAAGGTCAGTTCATGCAGAATGTGATAAAACTTGTTCGCAGCGATTCTTTGTCATAATGGAAAATTATTTGCGCTCAAATTTTCTCAATTACGAAATATTTTTACGCATTTACTAGTTCATGATGGTAACCAATAGCAGTGGAGGATGATCGTTTTGAAATCGCACACTTATAAAAAATATATTGTAATTACGCGAACTATTGTCTCTTGATCCTCTTATGTTGATGTATACGCTGAGAATAAATGGCGAAAAATTCCTTTACCTTGAACAAAATGAACAGCAAAATTTATATGTTTTTACTTTTCATAAGATGTTCAATTACTTGTACATCACCATTTGAAAAAGGGCCACCACCATCCTTCAGTCCCGGGTCAACAAATCTACATCACCCCTTTAATGTGCCCAACACGATCAGAAATTCACGAAAGGCGCATTTTTCGAAATGAGATTTAAGAAGAAAACGTGTATGAGTAAGTTTCAAGATTAAATTATACAATGACGGGTTCAAAATCTCAATTCGTTTTCGATTTTGGGTCAGTGCCGATACACTCAGATGCAGATCACTTCAATATAGCCCAAAACTTCGACTTTCCGTCGAAGCCAAAGTTTTGCAAGTGAAATTCCAGAGGCACTTAACTAGCAACTTTACATGAACTCAATTTTCAGTTCGGTCTCTGAAAATTTGTTTCCACCGATTAAGTAAAAATGATATTCATATTGAAATATACACAGTAAAAAAGAATCTGTGTCATTCTAAATAATTTGTCTACAAACTCAATACCTCGACTCATTTTGATGCCTCTACCCCAAATGTTTATGAGAACATTATCCACCCACCCACACCAAGCAAGCAACTAGCCACCAGCCGCTAGCCGCCCACCACAAACGCCAACAAAAAATACACAATTCTCCAAATAAACGATTTCGATATTGGTTGGACGTAAAAACGGAAACCACAATAGTAAATAAAGTATTTTCACGTACCATCATCGTGCATCCATCGTACAATGTATTTACAATGAAATGTTTGTCTCCGCCAAACGCTTTGATCTAAGCGGAGGAGCGCGCGAACAGCAGCAGTAACAAATCAACATTTGCTTAAACAAAACTCACACACACAAATACAAATACAAGAAGTAGATGGAGAACAAACTGATGATGATGAGGAAGTTGACGATGATGTACTTGGGTTTCATGCTACATGAGATGAAGATGCGAAAGGGTTGCCGCGTCGTTTCTTTCTTATGTGCTTGATATTTTCCTTTCTTCTTTTCTTTTTATATGTTTGTTTGTTTTTATTTTTTATTTGGGATAAATGTTTAGAAAGCGCAATTAAAACTTCAATTGAACTTCATTTTACATACACATACTCGTACACAGATAAATACGAAATACTACTGAAATGCAATATGCAATTTCCTCAATGTGTGGCATGTGCATGTTTACATTTGTGATGTTATTCTTACAGTCAGTGCCGTTTTCAAGCGAGAAACGGGGGACCTTAGTAAAATTCATATAAATAAGTTTGGGTTAACGTATCCAGGTGGGAACGCCCTAATTGATTTCGAAGACAGGGCATGTCCTGAAAAAGGAATAAAACTAAATAGTAGGGAAAAGCAAAACTAGATGAAGCAACTTAACCATTTTGATAACGATGATAAAAAAAAAATACCTCATAAAACAAAAATGTTTACTTTGGTTTTTGTTCTGAGCTTTGTTCTGAGCTTTGTTCTGGTCTTTGGTCTGGTCTTTGGTCTGCTCTTTGGTCTGCTCTTTGGTCTGGTCTTTGGTCTGGTTATTGGTCTGATCTTTGGGCTGGTTTTTGGTCTGGTCTAGCCTTTGGTCTGGTCTTTGGTCTGGTCTTTGGTCTGGTCTTTGGTCTGATCTTCGGCCTGGTCTTTGGTTTGATCTTTGGTCTGGTCTTTGGTCTGGTCTGTGGTCTGGTCTTTGGTCTGGTCTTTGGTCTGGTCTTTGGTCTGGTCTTTGGTCTGGTCTTTGGTCTGGTCTGTGGTCTGGTCTTTGGTCTGGTGTTTGGTCTGGTCTTTGGTCTGGTCTTTTGTCTGGTCTTTGGTCTGGTCTTTGGTCTGGTCTGTGGTCTGGTCTTTGGTCTGGTCTTTGGTCTGGTCTTTGGTCTGGTCTTTGGTCTGGTCTTTGGTCTGGTCTTTGGTCTGGTCTTTGGTCTGGTCTTTGGTCTGGTCTTTGGTCTGGTCTTTGGTCTGGTCTTTGGTCTGGTCTTTGGTCTGGTCATTGGTCTGGTCTTTGGTCTGGTCTTTGGTCTGGTCTTTGGTCTGGTCTTTGGTCTGGTCTTTGGTCTGGTCTTTGGTCTGGTCTTTGGTCTGGTCTTTGGTCTGGTCTTTGGTCTGGTCTTTGATCTGGTCTTTGGTCTGGTCTTTGGTCTGGTCTTTGGGCTGGTCTTTTGTCTGGTCTTTGGTCTGATCTTCGGTCTGGTCTTTGGTTTGATCTTTGGTCTGATCTTTGGTCTGGTCTTTGGTCTGGTCTTTGGTCTGGTCCTTGGTCTGGTTTTGATTCTGATCTTTAATCTGGTCTTCGGCCGAGTATTAGGTCTGATCTTTGCTCTGGTGTTTGAAGAAAATTCCGGTATATTGATTCATAAAAAAAAGACCTTCGATACCGAGCGCTGTTGAAACACCACTGGTTCCTTCTACCACTTGTATTTGTTTACCCAAGTGAATTGTTAATTTTGTTGATATTCTTATACATATACGTAATAGCTTCTTCAGCATCAACTTCTTTACATAAAGCTTTCTATAATTTTTAAGTAATTTTTAAAATGTGTTTATTTAAGCAGAAAATGCCAATGGCGAGTAAATTAAATTGTAAATAATATTGGTATTAAGTACGAAAAAAATAAAACAAAAAAACCAAAATGCAGTGAAATTGTTAATGATTGATTAATGTCAAAATGTTACAGACTCTAGTCGCTAACAAATACATAAACAAATAAAAATTAAAACTAAGCCATTAATTGGACGCATTTCACACACACACCCACACTGCGTAAACATATCGTAAATTGTATATTTTATACTTATAAATTGAAGGAATGTTAACCCATATATTCTAAATAAGTAAATTGCATTGTGTACGAGTTCAAAGGTTATCCCAATTTCTATTAATTTAAACTCAATTAAATCTCTTAGCCCTTTGCGATGCAACGATGACAATTTTACATAGCTGAAGATGAAAATGAACGTAAAAGTGCATATACAAAAAATTACTACAAAGGGGTAATATTCAAAATACATTTCAAACTAAACTTTCAAACATAAAAGTTAAAACTCAAAATGCATTAAATTGTTCTCTTCTTCTGGATCAAAGTCCTCGTCACTACACTTGAAAGCGCAGCGCACACATTTGACTTTGAACACGTCATAATAATGACAGCTTAAAACACATTTTTCTATTATTTTTCTAAAGTCACGTGACACAAAGCGCTCAAAGCGCTCATCGTGAACGGAAAAAAGTGAATGGAATGAAATCAAACAAAAGATTAACAACAATTACAATACCGCGTAGCTAATTTGTTATATTTTCTAAAGAATAAGCAAGCAACATTTTCAAACATTTAATAAGAAGGCGCAACGTATCAAATATATTACACATAATGGAATAGAAAAGGGTAACAATCAGGCAGGCAGACTGGCAGGCACTAAAAGAGGGTAACATGTCAAAACAACCCTTGGCTAAAGTGCTGTGCTTATTTTCTATTAGATTTACGAGTACCCATCGTCGCGTTTATCATGCAAAAACAACTAAGCGTGTCCATTTTTTACATTTTTACTGTAGTTCTTCTTTACCTTCTTTATAGCAATTTAAAACTATGTATGGTGTGTATGTACATGGTATTACTAGGTACATAATCATAAATTTTTTCTTTAATTCCAAATTAGGGTCGTTTCTATTGTTGGAATAACAATAATTATTACTTTTCATGACACCTTTCAAGTAAGTGAGTAAGTAAATAAGTATATTTTCATTCTATAATCCACCACCATCATCTACCACCATCATGATCATCACAATCATCACATGTTGTCCTGTTCCATGTTTTCAATAAATATTACAATTTCTGTTTTTTTTCCTGCGTTCTTTTAATTTTTGTGGACATTTGTTCTCGCTTAAACTCGGAATGAAAACGCTTCCGGTTATTTTCAGGATTAACTAAACAACTGTCACTGTTTTCCTGTCATTGGAATTACTATTATTAGCATATTTTACAATGCGCCCGCCAGTCATTGATTTCGCCATACTTCAAATTCAAAATACTTATTTTTGAATTTTGCCATAGTTGAAGATAAGAGTAGCAGCCGAAGTAATATTTTTCCAGAGAAAAAATAATAGGGTGCAATTTGCAAATATTATGCAGCACTTGAAAATCAACTGCTTCTGAAAGAAATGAAGCTGTTCGAAAGAAGTTTTTTCAAGGAAAGATTAATATTTTAGAAACAAGAGTTTAAGTACTTACTTCCCTCACTACATAATACAATTACAACTTAATACATACAGGAAGATCACGACTTTCTTCAGATCTGGTTGAACTTTTGATTTATTTCGACAATTGTGCAGTGATTTTTTGTTGCCACCAATATTTCAAATTATTTTACAATATTTTAAAATCATCTTCCAAGGAAGATACACAATTGGAGTGGCAGGACCAAAGATTCATCATTTCAGAGAGGACTTGATCTATATTTTGATTTCTGTCCAAAGATCTGGTATTTTCCCAATTCTACGCCTGAATTTTACTTCGATTTTAGCAAAGAAAGCCCGAATTAGTTTTCCACAATAAAATTATTTTTTTTTTCTAAGCCAGAGTTTTATTCTAATTTCAGTGAAGATGTCCTCAAGAATGAGTTCTGACCCTTTAAAATATTTCCATTTCTGTCCATAGTCTGGGTTCGAGTCTTTCTTTTTTTATTTTAACTAAGATTTAATTTTTATTTCAATGTAATAGATTTAAAATTTTTTATCAAAAATTTGGTTACAGCCCCAAATTCTTACCAATTTCATTCTTGAAAATAAGAGACTTAATTATATTTACATTTCAATACTGAATTCAAATTAAGGTGAAGAAAGGGAATCTGAATTATTTGTTATTATTTTGTAGTTTCAAGTCCGATTTCAGACATAACTAATAACTTACTTTCTTCACTTTTAATGGCACAACCGTCCATGGAGGGCCTAGGCCGAGCTTTTCGCATCCACTGATGTTGTGCGAGTTACATTTGTGCATGAATGAAAGGGACCTACAGTTTAAAGTCGAATCCGAACGGCGAAGTGAAAAGCTTTTCATAGCAATTTTTACACTTGTAAGTTTGCCATTGCCTGCCAAGAGGTGGTGCCGTATAGAAAAGTTATTTTTTTTACATTTTGATTTTGCCTGTACCGAGATTCGAACCCCAGACACTCTGCGTAGCAGTCCAACGCACTACCACTACGCCACAACGACCACTAATAAAGGTCCGATTAACTGGCAATTCAAAACCAATAGATTAATACATCTGGTTTCTAAACTGGAGTTGGATGGACCACACCGTGCTAAAGGACCCCAATGAAATTTACCGATATGGGCGAAACTTATAAATGCGAAAAGATTTTCTACAGAAAATTTTCATTCATCAATTCTAGTATGACAACGGTAAGTCTTGAAAAGATTAAAAACTATGTAAGAGAAAAATATGTTAATGCTTAAGTGTTGTATTGGTCGCTTAGTCGCTATGGAACCACGCTGTTGAGAAAAATCGCGCAACGGTCTATGATAGCCCTCATATTATTATTTTTGTACCGAACATTTTAAAGTCAACTACTATTTTTCGGCTCTGCTCATAACTTGGGTTATGCATCATCTTAACCTATAAATTTTTCTTCATGTTCCACCACATACATTTAAAGATAAGTATTTACTAATAAATAATTGCAAGAGTAACAATATTTGGCAGTTTCGCCCTACAAATTCTGCTTATTGGTGAGTTTTGATTTTTGCAGTGCCATTATTCGAGAAGTGTTATTATTCATATCCATTCAAAAACTCACACATACATAGTGAAAATTTCATTTTTAATCCTCTTGAGTTTTCTATTCTATTTATGTCAATATCTTTTGTAATTTTACTACTAACGTGAACTGCTGTTTTTCTACTACATACACACTTTACTCATTCTATTTATACTAATTGTGCGGATTTTGCTTGTAATCCTTTGCTTTGTTCAAGGATATTTATGTTTTCTTTTCAGCTTGAATTGAATTTTGAATAGATTCATATGTGAAGGAGATAATTAGAGCTCAAATACAAAGCAGTACCTACATAAATGTGTGGATAGTGGTTGTTGGTAAAATTCTAAGATTTTAAAAATATTTAATTAAAACAATATTGCAAAACATACTCGTGATGAAGATTCAAATACCATTCAATGTTAGAGAAATAGGAATATTTTATTATATAGGACAATAGTAGAATATGTAAATATTTTATTGTAAAAGTACTTCTAAAACAACCTAGATCTTCGTTTTAGGTTTTTTTTTTATTTTTGTTTTTTGGAACAACAAATTTAAAAAAAATTCATGTTACATGAGGAAAAAACGAAGCAACAATGTACAAATGTAACCTCATTAACCTAGAGAAAAACTACACGTTTCCATGCCAGGTATGAGTATGAATCCTACATGTTCTCCTATTTACTACAAATGTAGCTACCTACCACTCTCACATGAAAACAAAAAAAAAATTTGTATGCTCCACTTGTATGTATTTAATTTGCATTTTTGCAACATTAAAATTAAACAGAAACAGCAACAACAATATCAGCAAAAACACAAAACAGCAACTCATTCATTCAAAGCAGCTAAAGAATTAGTATTTAAAGTCACGTACCTGAAATGAATTCACTGTGATTCTCATGTTCCCTGACTTTTTCTCTTTCATGTGTGGCCATGTGTGGCTGTGTGTGTGTGTGAGAGCTGTAACTTTTACTATGCACACAGTGCACTTAGTATGTGTTTATATATATATGTGTATGAGTGTGTGTGTGTGTGTTTGTGTGTGTATTTGCTATGTTGTAGTTGTACGTACACACACAATAGCGGTTGTGTGGCACGTATAAAAGTCTTAACTTGCAAAAGCTTTTGCCACTGACTTCTATGGAAGCTTGTTTGTATAAATGTGAATGTGTGTGTATTAATGAATTTTTCATACACATATACATACAGACATAGTTACACATGTATGTAATCTAAGTGTGTATATGTGTGTGTATAATATCCAATGGATAAGCAACCTAGTTACCTTTAACCATTCACATTTTATTTAATTTTCTTGTTTTTTCCTTTCTAGTTAAATAAGCATTTTTGATTACGAAATTGCGAACGTTTTTCTATCGAAGGAGAAATTTAAGTGGGCATTTTAAATATTTTATTTTTTTTATTAATATTTTATTCTGTCGACTCCAATATTATGGAAACTAAATCAATACTAAAATTTCTATTGTTGGCTTGACTTGGAAGTGCTTTAGATTCATGTAGAGGCACAATAGTTCTAATAGGTCGCAGTAATAATGCAAATATTACTTGTATTATCTCTCCTTTTAAAGTGAGGATTTACTAAATGGGAAAGGAGAGGCTGGCAATGTATCTTGTAGTATGTAGTATATTTGCAAATTCCTATTAAATGCTCCTAGAATGTACACAACACCTATTCCTACTACTTATTTAATCCCTAACAGCCACCAGTATGTAAAGTTGTTTTGTATTTGTAGATACACACATTCATACATTCATACATTCATACATTCATACATTCATACATTCATACATTCATACATTCATACATTCATACATTCATACATTCATACATTCATAGATTCATACATTCATATATTCATACATTCATACATTCGCACATTCATACATTCGTACATACATATGTGGGTACCTAGATGCAGTTCTTTAGAGTTATAATATATTTGCTAACAATTTTAGAGCATGTTTGGATTTGTTAGTTAGAAAATTCTGAACACCAACCGATATGGTAGCCACAAAAAAATTTAAATTCAAAAAGAGCGGAAGCGAGAGAGAAGAAGATGAAAGAAAATTAAGGATCTTTAATTGGATGGGAGAAGAAAAGGAAGAAAGATGGAAAGCGGAGAGTAAAAAGAGAAGTGGATTAAGGAGACAGGGCAGGCAGTGAGGTAGAATGGTAGTTAGGAAATGGAGGTAGTGATGGAGAATATAACAAGTGTACAAGTATGAAACCGGTAATGACATCTCTGTGTCGCTAAGTCAAACCAAATCATTGGCGTCATTTCTTCGCATTTAGTTCTGTCAACAATATTCAGTTCATAAACAATCAAGTTTCACTGAAATATGAAATAACATTTTTTTTTTCGCTCTTAAAAATGTCGAATTTTGTGCCTAACGGACTTCATTGATTTTCTGTTTCCAATTAAAGAAATCTGTTTTGGAATCTCATCGAGTGGTTGTGGAAGCTTACGGCCAGCACGCTCTAGGCAAAACACAGTGCAACGAGTTGTTCAATAAGTGTTATATGATTTGGCCTGCTGAAACCAGGTGAAAAAGTTACTGGTCAACGCTACCAACAACAATTGAGCGTGCTTTGCGCTAAAAACGTCCAGAATATCAAGCTAGGCAACACAAAGTGATTTTTCTTTATGACTATGCACCATCACATCGAACAAAACAGACTGGGGAATTGGTAGATTCGTACAGCTGGAAAGCCCTCCCCCATGCGCCTTAGCACTTCGATTCGTTCGAAAATATGAAAAAATGGCTCGATGACTGGTTTGACTCAACAAACGAACAGTTTTTTTGGCGAGGCATTCACAAATTGCTGGAGAGAGAGGAAAAATGTGTAGCTAGCAATGGCCATTACTTTGAATATAGAATGTATAGCTATTTTTCTTAAATAAACGTGTATTTTCTTTTAAACAAAATACTGTACACCAGGTAGAGAGGTAGAGAAGATTGGGCGTGAGATGAGATCATGACGGAGGGCCGATGGAGAGGAAAGGGATATAGTAAAGGAGGAAGATAGAGAAGAAGGGGAGATTGTGAACGAGGAGAGTTAGTGAGGGAGAGAAGATAGGGAGAAGATAACCATATAAAAGAGAAAGTGAATAATGAAGTGAAGAAAGGGTATGGAAGAAAAGAGTAAGCGGACAAAGCAAGAGAAATTGTGAGAAAGCAGAGAAAATAAGAGAGATAGTGGTAGATGGTAGAGCGGGAAAGGAAAGAGAGGGAGGAGAGAAAGAAGGAAAGAGCATATATGCAACACTGTAGGTAAAATTTCGACTTTTGAAAAATCCACATGGAAATACGAGTCACGTACACTTAATTTTCGGCCATAAAATTCGATGGTGTAGTCAGTTATTCTCCAGCAGTACGAAAATCTATAAAAAAAGGGTTAAAAGTACCCAAAAATTAAAAATAAAAGAAAAAGAAAAAGAAAAAAGAAAAGAACGTCCTAAAAACGTTGAAAGACTTCAGTTTAATGACTATCGCCATTTCAAAAGAGATTTCAACGTCTTATGAGCAAAATTTAACAACAAAAAAGTAGTCGAAAATACGGTTTATTCGGTACGTGGTTGGGAAAAACTGAATACACCTCCGAATTCTAAGGCCGAAAGTTAATTTTACGTATCTCTGCTTTCCGTAGTGTTTTTTCTATTTTTAACGACCCTACAGTGTAATAAGGGGAAGCAGGAAAGAGAAATAGTTTGGGAGATGAAGTAGCGAAGAAGAAAGTTAAAAATGGAGAAGAGTATTTGAGAAAGGGGAATTAATAAGGGGAAGGATGGTGAAGGGAGAGCGTAATGAGATGGGAAAATAGTGAAGGAAAGGCAATAGCGAGGTGAAAGGATTATAAGTGGGATTGAGAGAGAAGAAATACAAAAGAGGTAGAGAGATAAAGAAATGGAAAGGAATAATAGAAGGGAACGATATCACAAAGTAGTGTGATAGTGAAGAAAATTTCTTCATTAGTATAATAAATAAAGCTCATTGAACCTCAATTTTTTGGATTGCTTGTCACTTTCAACTATAAATAATATATTTCATTAATAAATATTACGAACATAAACAAACTTATTCATGATATTTACGATTGCTTTCACTGAATTGATGAAAATATATCTCAATCTTAATTTGTAACAATATTTAATATATGTATTGATGAAGATATTTATAAGCAAATTATAAGAAATCTTTAATGGAAAAATCTAAAGTAATATTTAAGAAATTTTTCTGAATTGTGATTTATTAAAAGTTTTTCTACTATTCTGGGTACTCTGATGAGCTCTTTGTTCTTCAATGTCTTTTAGATTTCCAATAATATTGTTTTGAATAGTGATACTAGGTGTCTATATAAGCTCAAATAGAATTTAAGTATTGTCACCTGCGATCTTCTAAAATTCATTTCCATACATTTATTAATACCACCTTTAAATGCTATTCAAAATATTATAAGCATATAAATAAATTCATATATCCGAAATTCAATCAACAATGACAACAAAATACTTATGTACACATTCAATTTAAGTAATATAATCAAATGTGTTTAGGGACCGTTTGGTGGCATACCTCCTACAGTAAATTTGACATAAAGTGTGTGATTTAAATACCCAAAAAGGATTACAGCGTTAATGATGATGTTGATGATATTTTTGATGGGTATGAGATGTGAATGATAGACGCAATTACATGGCAACACACTGACGTAAAGGAGAAAATTAACAAAATGACAGACCAACTCCTTTGTATAGGCAGCTAGACCAAGAGACATACAAATCGATAGACAAACGGACATTTGTATGAAATGTATAGTAAGTAAGAGTATGTATGCATGTATCTAGGACATTAATGATTTTGACATGTCATATAGTCAAATCAGCCTTGTATAATAATGCCGTAATAGTTGTGTGCTCAATTCATTGAAATGATTAACAAAAACTGTTCACTAGTTTCTCTTTCTCATGCACAGAACGTATTTGAATTAGTAGTGGTAAGTGATGCAAGATATTAAGATATTAATATTAAAGTGAAGACAAAGTAAAAAGATGAAGATTTCCAGAGCCTTCGGAGTCGGTGCATTATTGAGGTCTATTAATTAATACAATTTTATTTTATAATCCTTATCAAGACTCAGTATTCTACTAAATTATGAATCATGTTGACTGATGGGAAAATGGCTGGATAGAAAGTGATCTCAGCAATTGGTTGAATCCGCACCCATATGAATAGTGAAAGTATATCTGGACCAGAAAGCTTAAGAAACAATCAATAAATATTGCCAAATCAAGAACAACTATGAGATAGTCTGAAGCCCATTCTGTATAAGAAAAAAATATGGAACTGCCTTAGTCTGGAGAGGAAACAAGTCGAAATACGATTAAGTTTTTAAGGAAATCTGTTTCGTAGATATACAGGTCACTATAAAGAAAATTTAATTCATAATGGATCAATCTTTGGCCTCCCTGGTCGCTCATTTTTTCTCACCCCTTCCGTCTAAGGTAACCTAGCCTGAATCGCCAATTTTGTATCAGTAGAGTTGTCTTTGCTTTTGAACAAACGGATCCTTAGACAACGACTAGCACTACAATTTAGAACTAGTGTCGGATGTTTATGTTTGTTGCTTAAATCTCATTTTATTGGACTGTTGTAAGATATTTATCGCAGATAAATAGAAATAAGCATTAAAATTCTTCTCTTCATATTCTTTTGATTTTCTAAAATCGGAGATATTTTTTATTAAATAAATTACTTATTAAATTTTATGATGTTTACTGGGCTTTGAAGCACGTGACTGTGGATTATGGAGCAAAGGTCTTATTAGGTGATCTACATGCGCAGATGTATGTATATATTTTTATCTTTTGATCCCATATGCAACTCTCTCCTTTATACGTAGAACACAAGTAGCAGATACAACTAATTTTCCTTGTCACCTAATATCAGTCAGAAATATCAACTAAAACATAATACAAAAGCAAAAACATTTGTCAAAATGCAAGATGACACGAGACGAGACGAGTCTAATGGAAGCAAAAAATATTTTAACGAATTGTCATTAGGTACGTAGAGCGATAATGATAAATGCAAGTAGTGATAGCCAGTTTAAGCCAGCTCAAGCATGAGTCGAAGCAAACCAAAATTAACATAGATATTTGTAATACTGGCACATGCACAAACACACACATACAAAAACGTACATAAATATGTATATACATATTCATGTATTTGTATTGATATGAAACTATCCAACAATTTATTAGGTATGACTTGCGTTGGCTATTGTTGCTAGTTTTACTTGTACAGGGTGTTTTTTGTTAGAAGTGTGGTTTTCAAGAAGAAATAAAACGCATATAATTTAATGTTATGGCCAAAAATTTAGCTTTATTATAGAGATAAGGATTTGCCATCATGTTTTAAAAACGATTTCGGGCAAGTGGCAAGTGGCCACCGCGGCTGGTTCGAATAAATTCCAGCCGAGGGGTCCAATTTTCGACCACTTTTTGCAGCAATTGGGGCCGTATGTCAATAAACAGGCATCAATCGTCTCGGGCTTATCTGCGTAGACAAGCTACTTCACATAACCCCACAAAAAATAGTCCAGCGGTGTTAAATCGTACGATCTTGGAGGCCACACCATAGGCCCACGACGCGAAATAATGCGCCCACCAAAAGTTTCCTTCAATAAAATGATTGTTTCGTTGGCTGTATGGCATGTAACGCTGTTGCTCCAATTCAGGCACGAAAAAGTCATTAATCATGGCTCTATAACGTTCCCCATTGACTGTTGCATTCGGACCGGCTTCATCTTTGAAGAAATATGGATCAATGATTCCCTATGCCCATAGAGCACACCAAACATTGACTTTTTGAAGATGTAACGGCGTCTCAACAATGGCTTGTGGATTATGATCACTCCAAATGCGACTATTTTGCTTATTAACGTTCCCATTCAAACAAAAGTGAGCTTCATCGCTGAACAAAATAATCTTGTGAAAATCGGGATAGGTGGCCATCTTGTTTTGGGCCCATTCACCGAACTTACGACGCGCTTGATGGTCGTTCGGCTTCAATTCTTGCACGAGTTGGATTTTGTAAGATCGCAAACCAAGATCCTTCCGTAAAATCTTCCATAAAGTGGATGGGCACAGCTCCAGTTGTAGCACGCTATGGCGGATGGACTCATTCGGATCTTCTTCGATACTCTGCTTCTCTGAGGATGCGCATTATCCACTAGAGTAAACGTGGTGCGAAATCGATCCATGGTTGCTCGAATTACCGACTCTGCTGCGCGATTATGTCGACCGAATATTGGACGCAGCGCGCGATGTGTCGCGCGAACCGAACCATTATTTTCCACGATTTGCAAACGTTGTTCAGGAGTAAGTCTATTCATTATGAAATGGCAAACCAAACTGAGCATAAATCAAGTGGCAGCTGTCAAAAAGACCAACTCCGAAAAAAGGTTTACCAGATTGCAAATCACACTTCTAAAAAAAAAAGCACCCTTTATATGTGTGTATATATTTTGTTGTTATTTGCTACACCATTCATGCATGTTGTTCATGTTGATGATGTCGTTGTAGATGCAGTTGTTATGGTTAGTCTGTTGTATTGAGTTAATCCATGTACAATTTTCGTATTAAATTCTGTCATTCGGAGATAAATTAAGCATATTTACAATGGTAATGATGTATGTAAGTGCATATGTCCGTGCATTGAGCTGAGCTGATAATGAGGGTATGTTTAAATTTGCAATGCCTAGAGGAAATCATATGAAACATTAGACGAATGCTGATGAAGATTCTAAACTTAAAGATATGTTACTTTAAAGTAGGGGATAAGATGGATACTTTATTGCTTACTTTTAGGCATAATTTTAATTTAAATGTGTTAGAATGATTATGCTTTGAACCTATTTTTGCAGCAAACAAATTAATGATACTTATATTATTTATTAACTAAGTTTTCAACACATATTTTCAATGCACTTGAAAAAACAACTTCAAATACTTAAATCTAACAAAATGCAGTGCTGAGCGACTGTATACAAATGTAATTAAAGATAGTGAAGCTATAGTTATTTAACAACAATTCTAATAATGTCAGCATTACACATTGACGATAGAGATGAGATTTTTAATTAAATTCAAAACTTCAGGATTTTTTTTTTTTTTGGTTTATTGCAGGGTTTTGAGAACAACATGACGCTTTGTCTGCTTATTTTTTTATATTTTGCTTAAACCAAAAATATTCTCATGACAAAGTAATGGTATCTAGAATGAAAGACATCTCACAATATCATTCACACCTTGATGTCTTACATAATAGTATGCTTTGTTAAAATGCATTGTTCTCTTTTTGGTAAAATGAAAAAGGAAAAGGGAAAACAAAGCATCATGTCAGTATGGACTGAAGACTGCAGGAGGTTTCTATAAACCAATAACTAAAATAGCAGCAAAGCAAATTCTATTTATTTATACTAGACTATGCGTGAATATTCAACATTATGCAGGAGATTTAAAAATCAAATATATAAAGTCAAAGAAAAGTAGAAATGCATAGATTAAACAAAACCAAAAAAATTCAGCAATAATTCGCAATACGCTAAAATGTTGATTACTTTTACTTTACTTTACTTTTAATGGCACAACATAGCCCATGGAGGGCCTAGGCCGAACTTTTCGCATCCACTCATGTTGTGCGTGTTCTATTTGTACATGAATGGAAGGAACCTACAGTTTAATGCTGAATCCGAACGGCGAAGTGAAAAGTTTTTCATAGCAATTTTTACTCTTGTAGGTTTGCCATTGCCTGCCAAGAGATGGTGCCGTGTAGAAAAATTGTTTTTTTTACTTTTTTTTGATTTTGCCTGTGCCGAGATTTGAACCCCGGACACTCTGCGTAGCAGTCCAACGCACAACCACTACACCACAGCGACCACATTGATTATTAAAACCTAAAAGTATGCAACAAATTTTTTGTATTCATATAAATTATCTTTTTTTTTTTTTATTTGAATAAAAATCAGATAAAATCAGAGAAAATCAGTGAGAACAAAGTCTAGTTAGACCTTACTTAGGGTTGAATGGTTGCTGATGTTATCCGCTTTATTTCAAGGAAATCATTCTCCTCTGTTTCTATCTCATTTCAATTGGGAAATATTCATTTACATAAACCTTAAGTTAATTTTATCGACGATTTAATAAATTTTAATAATTGGAAAAAACGTGTGCTCTGCTGGTTGGTGTGGGAATACTTAATATACTAAATATACTCCTACACCAGCGTGTTGCAGATACAGTAAATTAAAGCGCCTGGCCTAATTTCCTTCCCAATTTAATATTTCATAACTGAATTATCTCTAAACGCTTCCCAGTTTATGGCTTCAATCTCACATCAATTGGGAAATATTCATTTATGAAAGTGATTAAGAAATACTGTGTTTTCAATGAAATCATCTTTAGTGATTTGTAACGATATCCATTTAGAGGTAAAAGCCCTTGGGCCATCAATAGAACTTTACCCGGGCAGAAGACAAAGTCATATGATTACTTTTACCTCTGTTTTTAAATAGGTAGGTACATTACATATAATTCAAAGCAAAGCAAATGCAACTTTTGAATGCATCTTATTAAATATTTATGCAGGTATGTACGATGAATATTTAAAATGTAAAATTTAAGACTATCGTGGTTATGGGCAGTGTTACTGACAACATTCGAGGGATAACAAGCATGTCACTCTACTTACTCGTACTACAATTATAGACAAATAACCAATACTCGTTTATATTAAACATAATCCGCTTAGCGATAATACGCAATTCAAAACCAACAATTTAGTATCAATAACATGAATGGCGCGCGCAGCGAGCATTAAATGAGGCAACAAACAACAGAACCAGCAGCAAACATAATAATAATTATGTGAGTAAGCATAGAAAGGAGTAATATCATACACATACACACAAACTCATTGATAGATAGACAATACCCTCCTTGCCCCTCTCGCCACCAACTTGTCTCTTCACGAAAAGAGCGGCAGTATCATTACTATGGCAGCTCCTCTATACATTTGTAGTACATACACATACACATTTAATTAAACCCCAATATCTGTTAGGACCCCAAAGTTCCCATCATTCTGTAAGTCAAACCACCACGCAATAGGCTTGAGTAAAGCTACAGCATAAACATATCAATATTTGTGATATTATTTAATTTTAACATCATTAAAATCATTATTAAGTATTATTATTAAACCCTACGGAAATAGAAAATTTTAGAAAGCTTCATTTGTTGAACAATTACGAGTATATACACACAAACAGCAAAGCAACCGGCAAAGTTAGCTTTCTGTTGTTGTCGATATTTTAAGGTATACTTTACGGCGCAAATGTCGCTATTGGTATTTGCATTAATTATGACTAATTAAAAAGTTTTTGAGTTTTTTATGAATGTCTCGCATTTTGTTCCAACACTCAGCTTTGTAATAAATACAGACAAACACCCACACACACACACACACGCACACAACACACACACTTTCACATATACAACAAATAATTAAACAATTTAATTACTACCTTTTTATTGTTTTTGTCCTATATAAAGATACACGCATACACATTACATAAATACGAGTATATACGATATTATGTACTTATGTATGTAAGTATTTATGTACAGTCCAAAAACTCTTGCATATGATAATTTAAATGCTCCTATGAAAAGGCTTTAAAAATATACGTATGTCTGGTACATATGAGCATGATATGGACGGCAGTGTAAGTACTTTTTGTAAATGTAATTGCTTGTAATCGCATGTAAAAGTACAACTGTCTGCGGCTAAAGTTTCATATGCGTATTGATGGTTGATTCATTTTCAGTTTTCCCAAAAATATTTTTAATTTGTATTTTCTTTTTGCCAGTTGAACGATGTGTAATTATTTTTACATTTTATGTACTAATGAACATATGTACATAAACTTTAAACGCACTTAAAGTATATAAAGGTTAAGGAATTCCTATTTACTGTGTTCAGCATAGGTAGTTACTTGTTTATATGTAAATAAAATATCTAGAAAACATATCGAGAGGGTGGTTTTGTTTCTAGAAAGGTAATTAAGTGCAACATTTTTTTTTGGCCTATAACTTGTAAAGGGTAAGGAATTTCTATATACTATCTCTAGCATAGTTGTCATCTTTAACATCTTTACTCACAACTGTGTTCAAGACAGTAAATGAAAATTCCTTACACTTTATAAGTTAAATGCCAAAAACCGAAAAAAGTCGCACTTTATTCGACTCTAGAAACAAAAGCATCGTAGGAGGTGAAATTGGTTATGAACTAGCAAAGAAAGGAGCATCAACTCTTTTGTTGGGATTAGAGCCATTCTACCCTTTCATGGGTCTAGAATCACTCTACGGGAGCACAATTCATTTCATATTCATATATAGAAAAATAAATTCCATACTTTCAGACATATTTAAGGCAAACCTTTTCACACCTCACAATTACATATAACAGCGTAGTAATAAAATGATACCGAAAATATTCCATAAAAATGGGCTAAATTACACCTTGGAGAAAAAATAAAATACACGCTAACCAAGCGATTTTCAATTGAAAAATAAAATCCAATAGAAATTTTGTTGCAGCTTTAAGCCCATTTTTAAAATCAGAAAAACTAAAACAAAAATCCGGTAATTATAAGTAGCAATTAAATTATATATTTTCAGTCATCGCTCTACTGAAAAACAATAAGGCTGCAGGTGCAAATGCGAAGCTACCATATATCGAGGTAGCCAAGATCGATCATAGTTTGCAGTGCCAGCTAAGAAAGTAAGTAAATTATATTTTAATTTCTGCTCAAACGATTTAGAGCCCATTTCGTAAATTCAAGATTTTCGTAAATATTCCATGAGATTGGACTAAGTCAGATTTTATTTATAGTGTAAAAATTAATTAAATCGAAATATGCTGCATACTTTTAGGCAAATCATTTCGTATCTCAGAGCTAGATATAAAAATTTTGGGTAGTAATAAAATTATACGAGAAGTATTCTACGAAAATGGGCTACATTAGGGCTAAAAAAATCACCCAAGCCTTTAGACCACAAACTTTTTAAAATCTGAAAACTAAAACAAAAAAATGGTTAGCTATTTATTAGCGGTAGAAATTATGCTGCTCAACAAATTGCAAACCCAAGATGTTCATGCAGAAAGTATAACTACAAACTCATGTACTATACAAATATTTCAGGCACTCAAAAATATGCAATAATTAATTTTGACATACACCTTGTGGTTGCAAGTGTTTATGTATGTGTGCATTATGAGTTTAATTCATACAAAACCAAATTTGCCTAATTAAATGGAAAAAGTAGTTAGAATATGATATGAGTACAAACATAAATTTATATCTGTATGCAGCGATTAAGTTTTTAGTACAATTTAATATCTTTACAAACATATTACTTGCATATCTTTAGGCGTTTAATATTTTAATAATAACTCAATAAACATAACACAATTTTAAACTGCAATACATATTTATTCTATGGTACGAGTACATACTTTAAAATCTATAAGCAACATTGCTCTATATCGTCTATTAAAAAAAAAAGTTCAAAAAAGTTATGTAAAATCTAAAAAAGAAAACCCAAAGTCTTAAAAGAGAACGACCAAAGACTCAAAATCATATGCATGTAAATAAAAATGAGGTCAAAGTAAAATTTGTGACAAACTGATAAAAATGTAGGAAAAAGAAGAAGAATAAAAGAATAAATATGATAAACGAGTTTGAACTTTTATACTGTACATAGTTTATAATGTACATAGTTACATAATACAATTTTCATTTTTATAGGGTTAAAAAGCTCAAAAAAATGACAATGGATTTTCTTAAGTGTGTCAGTGTGTAGCACACAACTGTTTTCGTTATATGTAAAGTTATTTCTTTTATCAATTTGATACGCTATGCAAATACATACAAGTTACTAGCAGCAAACTACGGGATTGAAATTTATATAAACGTAGAAACTTTTTTCAAGACAAATATTTTACATTGAGAATTTTAAGCGAATTCTAGGCAACATAACTCTGAATATAGGTATTATATTAAGGAGAGGCTGTTAGGAGCGTTCGAGAGGAAGATACTCCGTAAGATCTATGGTCCAGTATGCGTGGACGACGTGTTTCGAATAAGATGGAACGATGAGCTGTATGAGCTGTACGCCGACACTGACATAGTCAAGCGTATAAAACTCCAGCGGCTTCGCTGGCTGGGTCATGTTGAGCGAATGGAAGAAAGCGCTCCGCTCCGGCTAGAAGGGTGTTTTATTCGAACCACGGTGGAGGAACACGCGGAAGGGGACGTCCTAATCTCCGTTGGAAAGACCAGGTGCAGGGCAACCTGACTGCACTTGGCCTTATCAACTGGCGCCAGCGCGCGCATAGCAGAAGTGACTGGCGAAGCTTTGTGGAGGCGGCCAAGATCGATCATCGGTTGTAGTGCCAGCTAAGTAAGTAAGTAATTAAGGACTTACTTTCAGAAAGTACTATCTCTTTAACTTTTGTAGTATATCTTCAATCTAGTATAAGTACTTTAAATGCTTTCGTATTTCACCCCTCAAAATATCCATTTACTTTGATTTTAACAATGTGCTAGGGTACTTACACTTGTGGCCAAAATAAAATTATACCAATTTTTGGTATAATAGCCCTGAAGATCTTATCAAATTAATGTTCACAAGAACTTATCTGATATATGAACTATATTCACCATTACCATAAGCAGAAGGCGAATCACATTGACAAAGAGTACATTGCAGAGATATTTTTTGTTTTTGTTGGGGTGAAGGTTTGTCGGACCTATTTTCTACCGCCCTAATTTAAATGTATAGTTGTCTTAAAACGTACAAGTAACGTCAATGCTTTGTGTTAAAACTTCAGTTTTATAAATTTGATGTGAATACTTAACCATTACAGTTTGAATTTATAATAGTTTTATAGTTCATGGATTTTATATTTCAGGCTTAAATCTCAACACAGGTAAAAATTAAAAATGGAAATGAAAAAAAATTGCCTACACGTCACCACATCTTGTTTTTGGCAATGGTAAACCTCCAAAGATAAAAATTTCAATAAGAGAAGCTTTCCAATCGTATACAACTGTAACTCGGACAACATGAACGGATGCGAAACTTTTGGCATAGTCCCTCCATGGGCTGTTTTGGCATTAAATAAAAATAAGAAGAAGTACTTAGAGGATTTTCAGGGGTGCTGAATGCGATTTGAAAAATTCAAGTTGGCGAATTCAATAGGTGGAAAGAATTTGGAAACGCTAATATTAATAAAAATTGAAATCCCGGGGTCTTTGATTATGAATCAGATATAAGATTTAACCATATATCCCAATAACTCACAAGCCGAAAGCATAAACAGGCTTATAGAAAGTCGACGTGTTAGCGACTTTGATGTTTGAATGTGTCGTTCGCTCTCATAATCAAATTTTTGTATGCCGAAAGAAGCAGTCCGGTGCTATGGCTTTTTCAAGCGGTGTAAGAAATATCTCACTTTGACTGATCTCTGTCTAATCTATATCATCACAAGTTAAGCACGAAATTTAAGCTTATGGAGAGTATACATTTCCAGATCTCTTGACAACTTAGAACAACGTCGACATGTGACTTAATCAACCATTTTTTATGGTAGATGTTTTTTTTGGAGATGCGGAATTGGATGAAACCATTTCGTGTACGATAACCGCAAGCGGAATTCGCGTATTCTACGTGAACACGATGTTTCAACGTTCAACATATTACACAGATAGCTATTTTTTCTGCAACGCTACACGATTAGGAAGCAAGCATTCTGCGAATATTTTACATGATAATTTTGACCAAATTAAATTTGAAGTGAACATTCCCTGATACTATTCCCATATACTTATCTTTACCTACTTTACTTTACTTTTAATGGCACAACAGCCCATGGAGGGCCTATGTCGAGCTTTTCGCATCCACTTGTATGTTGTGCGCGTTATATTTGTACATGAATGGAAGGGACCTACAGTTTAATGCCGAATCCGAACGGCGAAGTGAAAAGCTTTTCATAGCAATTTTTTCTCTTGTAGGTTTGCCATTGCCTGCCAAGAGGTGGTGCCGTGTAGAAAAATTATTTTTTCTACTTTTGTTTTTTTTTGATTTTGCCTGTGCCAAGATTTGAACCCCGGACACTCTGCGTAGCAGTCCAACGCACTACCACTACGCCACAGCGACCACCCCACATATCTTTACTGGTTGTAAATCTTATCTGACTCACCTTCAATGACCATTGCCTTTACTGCTCGCCGTGTTCAAAATCAATGACCCCAAAAACTCCCATTTATTAATTTTCACTTATTCTGAGGCTATTGGAATTCCAGTCTAGCACTCATTCACTAAACCAACGAGGTAGTTACAGTTATAACGTATTAGCATTAATTGCGACATATTTGGCTTAGAATCTGTTGTAAAAACTAGTTACTACGGTGGCTATCAGATCTTAGTGGGAATCATTACTTTAGAAATAAAATTATGATAATTTACAAAGAATTGTAATTTGTAATCGATTACTTTAGAACCACGTTAAAGAGATTGATTATTTTTGCAATTCTATAGAGTAATTGATCAAAATTGTTTGAAATTTTACTTTCAATCAAAATTTTGATACTTGAGATAAACCCGACAATTATCCCACGGGCAATAACACCTAAAAACTCTCACTCTCCCTTTCTTTCTTTCTTCCACTTTTGGCCTATTTAGTATGTGTGCGTATTTTTGCTATCAACAAACCTTAATTATATAGTTTATTTGTTGATTAATATTTTTGTTCATCTTTTCTTTTTTTTTTAACTACTTATCACTAGACCATATTAACATTCATTTTTGTTTACCAATGTCTCAAAAGAAAAGGTGTGTAAACAAATAAAATGCCACAATTTTTTGTAGCTGCACTCTTTTAATTACAAAGTTATCACATCAAAGTGAAGAATATTTTCAATTATTTACATACACAAAATAAATACATAAACTGTGGCATCACAGCACAGAGAAAAATGTACACTTTCCATTTTCATGGATATCTCTTTTGATGATGAACTAAAAATACTGGTAAATAAATAAACTCCTACGTTCAAAGATCGCTCAACAGATTATTTATTTGCTTGTAATTTACTTAAGGTTTATTTTACCAATGATTTATTACAAACATAAAATTTCTGCGAGCTGTCAGCGGAGAAGGAAAACTGAATGAAATTAATGAATTTTTAATTGCGTGGAAGTGGAAAAATATTAAAGTACGAGTGTAATACAACAAGTTCAAAACAGGCTACAAATTGGTATTTTTTATTTTCGGGCAAAAAATTTTGAATCCACCGTTTATTATATTTTATAAATCAAATAACAATTTACACCTAAAATTTCTAACACAAATTGTAACCCTGCAAGATTTTTACAGTAAGTATTCATGGGTTAAATCCTTTAAAGCTAACACCCTCTAAAAAACTTCTCATTCAGCTGGAAATATTCAAGAAAGAATATTTAGGTATTGAAAATGTTTCTTAATTTGGTAAATATTTAAACACATGTGTTGTACTGTGAAACCTGTCTTAATTGTAAGTATTCCTCGGAGCAATCATTTTCTGTCCAAAGTAAGTAAGTAGGTGGCCAACTTGTAAGATGTCACATTATTTTCATTTTAGAACATCAAATCTTCACGTGTAATGAAATACCATCATACTCACTCAGTTGGCCAACACATTAGGTTGTCTAACTATACAGATTTTACTGTATTATTTATTGGTTATATTATTCACCGAAGATATGGTAGACTTATACCATAGACAAATAGGCAAACCAAGGACCATAGTACGTATGTCATTTTACTCATATGCTAAATTAACCACAACCGAATGCATACCGAGTGTGTGTGTCCGCCTTTGATATAACCAGAACAACAACCCACATACAACAAATGCACGTACGAGTACATACCCAACATGTCTCATATGGATATGTATCTATGTAGTTAGTATCCTGCCATTTGTTTCTCTACCATTCCGGTCTGTCCTTTCAAAGTTTGTTATTGCAGATGTTGCAATTCACAGATTTAATGATGGTAAATGTTTTTATTCGTTGTGTTTTTTTATTAATATTGTTCTTATTTTTGTGCTTCTGTTGTTTGTTGTTATTGTGCTTATTGTTATTATTATTGTTATTATTGCTGTTATTGCAACGAATTTGTTAACCATTGAAACGTTAAACAAAACATTCCCAGTCTGGGTTACCCACATTATTAGCAAAAACACATTCAAAGATTCTAAATGAGCTAGAGAGATACGTACGCCCCCAGCTCCCAACTCCAGTCCTAGAAAAACAAAGCAAAGAAAAGGGCATTTCAATGCAAAGCAAATCCTTTTTATGATGTTCGAACACTTTAACATTTTTTTTTTTTCAGAATTGTGTATTGTTTGTAGTATAATCAATAATTGTTGTCATAAATTAGTTAGTAAATTAGGAAGCATATTAATTTTAAGACATATTGCATATTTTTCTATTGGAAATACAGAAATTTTTATATTTCTTTTTCAGCATGGAATAAGTTGAGGTTAGTGTTCGACTTCTTCGCAGAGTGCCAGCGTTCAATTCTCGGACCAATCCATAACCGAAATACAGAAATAAGTACTATTAAAATTCCATTTCACCGATTTTCATACATTTTAAAATTGAAGCGGTTTTCAGTGGAATGTTGTACATATGTAGCAATAAAATATTGAAATACTTATTACTACAGTTTTTAAAGATACAAATAGATAGTGTTCGACTTCTTCGCAAAGTGCCAGCGTTTTGAAAATAGAGATTGATTCTCTGAATTTCGACTTTTTGATATGAAAAAAAATATGTATTTTTTAAATATATATGATAAGGGAATTCCAAAGAAAATTATTCATACACATATAAGGCCATATAAGTCTAAGGCCACTAGTTAGTTATGTACTTAACTACAAAAGAATGTCATATCATAAAATCAAGAAGACAGCAATTAAAATAAATCCAACAAAAACTTGTAAACAAAATCATAAATAATTATGTAATATAAAAAGCATCCCAATCGGAAAGAATACAAGTACTTTTCAAAGGAGATAGAAATAAGAAACTTTTCCCATTATTGCTTATTTTTGGAACAGTGGATCGGGAGCAGTGAGCAGTATGCCAGATAGTCGGAATATATTCCGAAATATTCTGAGGTCTTCTGAGATTTGAGCATTATTTTTATCAAAATTTGAGTGGGAAAAATATCAAATTGGCAAAAAAGTGCTTCGGCATCTAAATTTCTGGCTTCTTTTTGTTTTTATATTTGCCTTTCATTTCAATAAATAAAATTTACAAAATTAGTGTTATATCAATTTTTAAAGTGCTTAGAAGAAGTAGAGCTCAAATTACATTGCATATCTAGATACGTATAACTTTTATCAATTAGAATATTTTAATCTTAATCGTAACAGGACTGACTCGGAACTGCTTATCAAGACCAAGTAATTTAATTTGCACTAATTCAGGAATTCTAGACCGACACCCAATAAAAGTGTTACGATAAACCATCGAGAAGTATGCATTTCATACTAAAAACTATGATCTGGAAAACTTGCTTCTTATTTGTGCCCTCAATGGAACAACATGAATGGAATGGACCTACAGTTTAATGCCGAATCTGAACGGCTAAGTGAAAAGCTTTTCATAGGCAATTTTTACTCTTGTAGGTTTGCCATTGCCTGTCAAGAGGTGGTGCCGTGTAGAAAATCAGGTTTTTCTACTTTTTGATTTTGCCTTTGCCGAGATTCGAACCCCGGACAGGACACTATGCGTAACAGTCCAACGCCACAGGAGATCTTGCTTAGCATCATGCTAAAGCAAAGGTATTTTTGTTTTGCACAAAGCACTAGAAAAGCTCTTTTAGAGTACTTTTCTTCCGGTTGGGATAATACAACATATACATAGACAAACACACACACTTGCACACATACAAGTAGCAACACACATCAAATACAATGAAATTATTAAGTGATACAGTGATACAGCAATAAAACATAAATAACAGCAAAAACAAAAACAATGAACTTATATAGCCCTTTCCTTTGCCAAAAACTGCAAATAAACATAGTTTTTGAATACTACAACACAACAATGAACGAGTGTTGGTAGCGATGGCAGCGGTGAATGTATGATAGGAGAAAGATTATACAATTGTCAATGAAGCAACCTACTCATTTACAGCCACAATATCAATATTCATATATTCATGTGCGTGCATATGTAGTATGTATGTATGTATATCATTGTATAAATATTTATATGTACATAAGTGTATGTCTGTATTCAAGCCTCTTATGTGGTTAGTTATGTATGTTAGGATGTTGTACTTGTAAACTACATGCATCTATTTTATTATACTCCTATTAAATATATACTAAATGATGAAAGGATACAAAAAGCTACAGAAAACAATAACAACAACAACTAACAACCAACAACCCACAACCGACCACAATAAAAACAAGAGCAATACGATATTGGCTGCTTGTTGGTACCCTGCAGTGGAACGAACTAGCGTAAAAGGTAGATAATTAGCTAGCTTAGAACTAGTTCATTACTCTATCTCATTTACACGTAACATGCTGTGATTGCATTCCCTCTCTCATTCTCCCTCCTTCTTCCTCTCACCTATCAATCTTCCTTCCATCACGATTGGATACCATCTCATCCCTTGCGTCCATACATTAAATACTTAAGAGTACACCAGGAAGACATTCACGAAGCATCTGAAAGTCGCTAGTGAAAAGGCAGCCAGAGTAAACAGTGCACTAAGGCGCATTATGCCGAACATCGGAGGACAAGCGTAGCTTGTTTTCAACTGTTACTACTTCTGTAATCCTGTATGCAGCACATTTTTGGGCAGACAGTAGGAAGATCAAAAGATATCTGCGCAACGCATAGACTCAGTGCCCTGAGAGTAGCCAGTGCTTGTCACACAGTATCGGATGACACAATTTGCATCATCGCAAGTATGGTGCAAATTGACTTGCATGCACAAGAAATGAAGCGGTTATATGGGAAATTTGGCCAAAAGAATGCTACAAAAAAAGAGGAGAGGCAGCCCACCATTATGGAGTGGCAGCGAAAGTGGGAGTTATCCGAGAATGGTCGATGGATATTCAACCTTATTCCAAACATATAAGAGTGGATATCACACAAATACGGTGAATTGTATTACCACATAACACAAATGCTAAGTGGCCATGGGTGTTTCAAGCACTACCTACATAGGTTCAATGTCGGAGAGGAAGACCTGTTTTGCATATAATTTAATGTTATGACCAAGAATTTAGCTTTATTATAAAGATAAGGATAGCCACCGCGGCTGGTTCGAATAAATTCCAGCCGAGAGGCCCAATTTTCGACCACTATCTGTAGCAATTGGGGCCGTATGTCAGTAATAACGCGCCGAATATTCTCTTCCAAGGCGTCAATCGTCTCGGGCTTATCTGCGAAGACAAGCGACTTCACATATCCCCACAAAAAATAGTCCAGCGGTGTTAAATCGCACAAAAATCGTGCCCTCCACGCCACAGGCCCATGACGCGAGATAATGCGCTCGCCAAAAGTTTCATTCAATAAATTGATTGTTTCGTTGGCTGTATGGCATGTAGCGCCGTCCTGTTGGAA
Organism: Palloptera scutellata; assembly: GCA_958295655.1. Lineage (NCBI taxonomy): Eukaryota > Metazoa > Arthropoda > Insecta > Diptera > Pallopteridae > Palloptera > Palloptera scutellata. The sequence continues at coordinate 10,461,612 of OY282452.1, read as the reverse complement.
CCGAAGGTCGTCCACATCAACATCCTCCAATTCAGGCACGAAAAAGTCATTAATCATGGCTCTATAACGTTCCCCATTGATTGTAACATTATGACCGGCTTCATCTTTGAAGCTGGTCCATACCAATGATTCCCTCTGCTAATAGAGCACACCAAACAGTGAGTTTTTGAGGATGTAACGGCGTCTCAACAATGGCTTGTGGATTATGATCACTCCAATTGCGACAATTTTGCTTATTATCGAATGTCGCGCGAATCAAACCATTATTTTGGTAATTAATTTGCACGATTTGCAAACGTTGTTCAGGAGTAAGACTATTCATTATGAAATGGCAAACCAAACTGAGCATAAATCAAGTGGCAGCTGTCAAAAAGACCAACTCCGAAAAAATTATTGCCAGATTGAAATCCACACTTCTAAAAAAAAACACCCTTTCTAAGTAAAAAATATTGTAAAGTTGGTCGCTGTGGTGTAGTGGTAATGCGTTGGACTGCTACGCAGAGTGTCCGGGGTTCGAATCTCGGCACAGGCAAAATAAAAAGTAAAAAAAAATAATTTTTCTACACGGCCTACACCACCTCTTGACAGGCAATGGCAAACCTACAAGAGTAAAAATTGCTATGAAAAGCTTTTCACTTCGCCGTTCGGATTCGGCATTAAACTGTAGGTCCCTTCCATTCATGTAAAAATATTACACGCACAATATGAGTGGATGCGAAAAGTTCGCCCTAGGCCCTCCATGGGCTGTTGTGCCATTAAAAGTAAAGTAAGTAAAGTATGGGAGCATTACAAGACAATATTTTTATTGTATTTGAAAGAAGTTCTTTGTTTTTTTGCATATTCGAGTAAAAGCAGAAAAGTCGAAGCTGTCTTCAAAATGACTTATTCAATCAGTTTTGATTTAGTTTTTGGTAATATACTAGGTGTTTTGTGAGGCTAACTCATATTTGTCGCTGTCATATGGTCGTTGTGGTGTAGTGGTAGTGCGTTGGACTGCTACGCAGAGTGTCCGCAGTTCTAATCTCGGCACCGGCAAAATCAAAAAGTAAAAAAAATAATTTTTCTACACGGCACCAGCTTTCATTTTGCCGTTCGGATTCGGCATTAAACTGTAGGTCCCTTCCATTCATGTACAAAAATAAAAGCTCGGCCTAGGCCCTCCACGGGCTGTTGTGCCATTAAAAGTAAAGTAAGTAACTCATATTTCACTGCAGGGTAGTGATTGTTGAGCATTTATGTATGTACATAAAAGGATTTGATTACATTTTGGTAATTTCCTATGAATATGATACATACGAAATAAATATGTATATATGTATGTATGTATTAATTTTTCTATATTTACATTCGGTTTTGTTAGTCTCATTCACTTTATACTTTATTTATTAACTTTTTATTATTTGAACAAGCACAAAAATTTGGATTTCAATTAAGCAACATCAATCTCTTTGTATGCATTTGTGTTTTGTTTGTTTTTGTATTAGATACAAAAATGTATTCAAGTTTAAAATTGTAGTAAATAAATTGTTTTATGTATCTTTATTTGATTCATAATTCTATCAAAGTAGATAAACAATAAAAACAAGAGATTTTATTGTAGCAGGCTTTTAGGCGCATTGTGTTATTATGTTATTGTGTATCATCACTGTGTGTATGTATGTTAAAGCAATTTGTTAATACTTTTAATTGATTTTCTTTTGTTATTATTATTTTACTAGATGTATGTTCTATGATACTGAAATTGTATTATTATTTTGTTTTATGCATTTATGAATGCATGTACTATTACTTGTAAAATTTTCAATTAAATTAATTATAAATTTTATTGAACCTATTACATTTTGATAAAGGTTGCCCCCGTAATGTAAATGTGATTCGAAAAAGGAAAACATTATGTTCTTTAATCGAAACTAACAAAAGAATCAACATCACAGGGCGAATCGTTGCTCCATTGAGGTGAGGGGCTTTTTGTCGTGCCGCGATTATGAATGCGTTTACTGTGATTACTGTAATCAACTTCATCGTTTTTCTCTTTCTTACCTAAACTTGAATAAGTCTCCCAAATTAACAACAAATTCTACATGCTTATGCTATAATATAATAAACAACAAAAAGTATATGTATGTATACAAAACTAAAAGTAAATAGTTTGCAATAGTTACAAAAAACTTCAACAAAATTCTTCCGGAAAATTCATGGAATCTCTGCAGGTCCAAGGATAATTCTTTTATCTTAGCAAATGTATGCAAATATATAAATATTTAATTTTATTAACTTTTGCAAGATTGAACCATTAAAGATTAAGATGAAAAAGTATACTTTTTTTTGATGATCGCAAGCAAAAGCAAAAGCACAAAAAAAAACCAAAAACAAAAATGTATAAATTTTACGCATAGGAAAACAGCAGCAGCAACAACAACAACAACAACCCCAAAATGTCACATATGTCAAGTTCAATCTTAATATTTGATGTTACACTCCGCAGGATACACGCAGCTGATACCGGCAACAGCAATAGCGACAAACAAAGAAGAAATATAAAAAATAAAGGACATTTTTCAGCTAACATTTTTATGCTTTAAGAAAAGAAATAGTAAACATTTTTCAAGTAAACTTCCTAAAGAAAGCATAAAAATTAGTAACAAAATAAAAATGAGAAGAAATTGCCAAAAAAAAAATCCTTGATCCTTGCCAAATATGCAAGTGTATGCTTTGTCTTCTTCTCTGCTGAAAATATAAATGATACATAATAATTTCCACATTTTCTTTGAGGTCATTTTTGCATAATCATGATGATAAGTAAATTCGCAATGGTAAATTTACTTTGTAAAGGTCATTGTTATGCTGATGCATTCTAAACAGCTTGAACCTTGATAGAGAACAGAACCTTTTCGCCAACACTATGCACACAGTATTGTACTTCGGCACTTTAGCGCCTTTTGCCAGAAAAGTAGAAGCTGAAAGAGGATAACATCATCTTCACGAAAAAGATTATGAAAAGAAAGTGGAAAAATAGCAGAAAATTAATGTGCTCCATTGTTCATTATACACGGGTCATTTGTTGAGCAATTCAGCAAAAAAGAAAAATAATAAAATAAAAGGAAGATAGTTCAGTAGGAAAAGAGAAAAATACTGAATAAGGAATAAATAAAAATAAAAGAGGAAACTTTAAAAATGAAGAAATAGCAGAGGCCACTGGCGGTGCCACGTAATACTTATATGCAAATAAAAAAGAGACAGCAAATACACGAGACAAAAAAAAAAAAAGAAAGAAAGCATTGTAGAAGAGCTAGAGAAGAAATGATGCATGAAATTAAATGAACAATATTAATTTGTATTAATCTGTGAATAAGAATTTGACCATATCAAATTGGAAAATATATATGAAGTTAGTTCTTTTATTCAAAAGCTAGAGTTAGAAAAAAAAGGACGAAAAAAAAACACAATTTCGTACCAGAGCAAAATATAAAACATTACTCATAGCTAACTCAAAGGAATGCAACAACATTCACCGTCAAAGTTGTAACAAATTATATTAACTTTGTAGTTATCCAGTTGAGAAGTTTGGGTTACACATAACAAAAACTTTAAATGGACACTCTGTGGACATTGTCAACTTGTATTTGGTTCCTCTGTCCTCATTCCTAATCAAAAATTTTAACCAGCTGTTGGACTAACCGCCAATGCAGGCCAATATGAGTTAGAGGAAGGGAGCTCAAATAAATTGGGAGACTATTCTACTTATTTTACTTACTTTTAATTGCACAACAGCATCCACTCATGTTGTGCGTGTTATATTTGTACATGAATGGAAGGGACCTACAGTTTAATGCCGAATCCGAACGGCGAAGTGTAAAGCTTTTCATGGGCAATTTTTACTCTCGTAGGTTTGCCATTGCCTGCCAAGAGGTGGTGCCGTGTAGAAAAATTATTTTTTCTACTTTTTTGATTTTGCCTGTGCCGAGATTTGAACCCCGGACACTCTGCGTAGCAGTCCAACGCACTACCACTACGCCACAGCGACCACTATTCTTCTCCTACTTTGGAATTCCTTTTTGAGATTTAATCCCAAACTAAATTAGTGGGATACAAAGGGCTCTTACTTCAATATTTCTCAAGTAACAAGGAACATGAGTATGGGTAAGGAATAAAAAGAAGTACGTGTTATTTTTTAGTTCCTGTGGCCAGCTTTTTTAACACTATATTATGGTGGATTATCGATTTTTTTTTTTCATCATAAGAAAATAGATTGTTTTATTCTACAAGAAAATAGTGTCTCTCTGGTAACTCTGGTATCTCAGTATCTCTGGCCACTGGAAGTCAAATTGTGGCTTTATCAATTTGAGATTTTTAATATGTATAACACAATTTAATTTGAATTTATCTACCAGAATATCATATTAAATTAGCTGACCACAGGAACTAAAATCGTGCCGGAGTACAAAAGAAATGGACTCTGGATCAATATTGATTAGTATGACTTTAATTACTTTTTGGCAATTGGGATTTCTAAAAATTGAGATTTTTTATAATAAAAATTAGACAATTTAAGAAAAATGTCTGTTAAATTGCTAAAATTTACGTCGTGTGACTGCATGGCATTATTTTACTTATACCTCAGCTGGTACCTGTAACTTGAAAGTTATAACTGTACATGTTTTACAAATTACAACACCCACACAAAATCACCACATTGAACATGCTCTTACATTGTTATATTGGAGCATAAAAATGTCGTATATAATAAAAATAAATAAAAATATAAAAGAGAAATGTTTCTACATACAAGTTATGGAAAATTTTGCTTTAGTATTTGCTGGATTTTTGTTATAGAAAAATTCCACAAAAAACATACGAAGGAAGCATACAAGTACAATATGCACAAAAGTTTGTAATTTAATAACATAGAACTTTTCGTTTCAAATAACATTCTGTGACTTGTTTTTTGTAAGCATAATAATTCTTTGGTCTGTTTTGGTTCATTAATGTAAATTTTGTAGAAATTGTAGAAAAACCATTCTGAAAAATACCATAGGTAACTAGAAATATTTAAGTATGGTATGTTTCGTCTTCAATGCTCGTATGTAGTAGTGCTTCGTTTGTAGTATATGTACTTAGTTACAATACTAAAGAAATTTACCAGCATTAAATACATATTAGGTAAAATTAAATTGCTACGTTGAGTAGACAAAGTAAAAAATATGTCATGTTTCACTATAGTTAAACCGAAGCAGGAGACAGGAAATAAATATGAACAATCATGTATCTCAGAAATAATTATATAGAATCGTCTGAAGTATTGAGTTTTTAATTATTGTCGAAGAGTGTTAAATGGAGAATAGAGAAGAGTGTGTCGCCGTGGCGTAGTTGGGAGTGCGGTGGCCTACTACGTAGAGTGTTCAGGTTTCAAATCTCGTCACAGCCTGAGTAAAAAAATAAAAAAAAACTATTTTCACATGGCACCACTTCTTGGCAGGCAATGGCAAACCTACAAGAGTAAAAGTGGCCTAAGAAAAGCTTTTAACTTCGCCATTCGAATTCGGCATCAAATAGTAGGTCCCAAGGTTCAATTCATGTACAACTATTTCACGCACAATATGAGTGGATACTAAAAGTTCGACCCATGCCTAACAAAGATGTGAAATATAGCCAAAGTAATATTCATATCTGCAAAATGACTACTAAGTACCATATAGGGTGTCATAAAAGTTAACTTCATCCCTTTATAACTAACCAAAAAAATATGTAAATTTTACGTTAGTAAACAGTTATTAGTTTTTGAGATATTACCACTTTTTCGTGAAAACTCATGAATCCGGTAAAAACATTTTGGTTTGACAGAATTGATGTTATTTTCCACTGTGATCAATAACAGGGCAATTCAGAATTCAGTAACATAAATTGGAGTCATAAAATATGAAATTTTGTAGCTGTGGCACTCGAAAATCTTATCGGATTTCGTCGAATTCCCGAAATTCATAGAAGTTCCATTATGTCAAAAACTAACCATTTTTGATTTTCTAATATTCTTTTCAGTTATGGGCTGACCACAAAGGGATGTTGGTGACTTTTAGGACAGCCTGTATATACATTTAGAAACAGAATGAATCTAAAATTGATGACAAATAATACTTAAATTGCTTTATAATTCATCTACAGGCTTTTCACTCTTGATGAATAGTTTTATAGTCTCTGCCAAATATTTGAGCATATTTTCTGAAAATTTTATATAAATATCCGTAAGAGAACCTGATTCGACTTACCAGGAGGCATGAGATTTATATTAAAATTCCTTGTATTTTGAACGCTTGCACTGTACACTTTTTTATATATAGTAAGTCTAAAGACAATTTAACTTCTGTATAAAAGAATCACAAATTAAATTTAAGCTTCTTCTTCCTTCTTGTGCTCTCTCAAGCTTTTTATTTGCTGCGCAGATAGGCTAGACACAACTAATCTACAAATTGATCTAAAATTAGCAAAATTTTTCAATACGTCAGTAACAGCAACTAAAAAAAAGAGAAAAGAGAAATACACCCTGGTAATTTAACGCTTCATTGGAAGGCGCACATGTTGGCGACACAGCAACAACAACTGCACAGCAGCAACTGTAAGAATTGCACATAAAAACATAAAAAAAAAGTGGAAGTAAACAAAAGACAAGAACCACTTCAAATTTTTGTGATTTTTTTACTTGCATTTTTTATTCCTTGCCAAAACAAAAAAACTGAATAGAAAAAAGAGGAGGTGAGGGAAAAAGTTGAAAAGTTTTTTCTTTAAAGAAAACATTCATAGAGATGAGAGAGTGTGAAAGAAAAACCATGGGTGTTTTCATTTATTATTTGTATTAGGCGTCCGAGGGAAATTTTTACACACAGAAGTGAAAAGTATGAAGCATTGTCCTTTTTAATCAAAGCCTTGGTAATCAAGGCCTCATTCAATATTTAAATGAGTAATTTTCAATATAGTTAATATTTTTATTGGTATGACGTTAGAAAATATTGTAAATTACAACCAATTTGTTAAGCACATCTTCTCTCTTCCTCTTCTTTCAGTGGCACAACAACAGCCCATGGAGGCACCAGGCCGAGCTTTTTGCATTTACCCTTGCTTATTCCGGACGGCGAAGTCAAAAACAATTTAGGCAATTTTAACTCTTGTAGGTTTGCGATTGCCTGCCAGTTGTATTTTCTCGTTTTGGATTTTGCCTGTGACGTGATTTCAACCCCGAAAACTCTGCGTACCAGGCCAACGCACTACCAACACTCCTCTAGAGGGTGTTTTTGATTCTAGAGTCGAATTTAGTGCGACTTTTTTCGATTCGAGATAAGTGCGAAAAAAGTCGCACTAAATTCGACTCCAGAATCAAAAACACCCTCTAGAGGAGTGTTGTTGTCGACTCTAGAATCAAAAAAACACCCCTTACATCGCGGGAATTCCTCTAGAGGGTGTTTTTGATTCTAGAGTCGAGTTAAGTGCGACTTTTTTCGGTTTTTTGGTCTATAACTTACAAAGGGTAAGGTATTTCCATTAACAGTCTTCAGCACAGTTGTAGCTAATATCATTACGCACAACATTATGAGGTATAAAATATTGGGAACACTCCTTTTACGATTATAGAGTCGAGTTAAGTGCGACTTTTTTCGGTTTTTGGACAATAATTTGCAACGGGTAAGGTATTTCTATTTACAGTCTTCAGCACAGTTGTAGCTAATATCATTACGCACATAAAAATATTGAGAACACTCCTCTAGAGGGTGTTTTTGATTCTAGCGTCGAATTAAGTGCGACTTTTTCCGGTTTTTGGCCTATAACTTACAAAGGGTAAGGTATTTCTATTTACAGTCTTCAGCACAGTAGCTAATATCATTACGCAAAACATTTTGATGTATAAAACATTGAGGGAACTCCTCTAGAGGGTGTTTTTGATTGTAGAGTCGAATTAAGTGCGACTTTTTCCGGTTTTTGGCCTATAACTTATAAAGGGTAAGGTATTTCTATTTACAGTCTACAGCACAGTTGTAGCTAATATCATTACACACAACATTATGATGTATGAAATATTGAGAACACTCCTCTAGAGGGTGTTTTTGATTCTAGAGTCGAATTAAGTGCGACTTTTTTCGGTTTTTGGACTATAACTTACAAAGAGTAAGGTATTTCTATTTACAGTCTTCAGCACAGTTGTAGCTAATATCATTACACACAACATTATGATGTATAAAATATTGAGAACACTCCTCTAGACGGTGTTTTTAATTCTATAGTCGAATTAAGTGCGACTTTTTTCGGTTTTCGGACCATAACTTACAAAGGGTAAGGTATTTCTATTAACAGTCTTCAACACAGTTGTAGCTAATATCATTACGCACAACATTATAGTGTATAAAATATCGAAAACACTGCTCTAGAGGTTGTTTTTGTTTCTAGAGTCGAATTAAGTGCGACTTTTTTCGGTTTTTGACCTATAACTTACAAAGGGTAAGGTATTTCTATTTACAGTCTTCAGCACAGTTGTAGCTAATATCATTGCGCACAACATTTTGATGTATAAAACATTGAGGGAACTCCTCTAGAGGGTGTTTTTGATTGTAGAGTCGAATTAAGTGCGACTTTTTCCGGTTTTTGGCCTATAACTTATAAAGGGTAAGGTATTTCTATTTACAGTCTACAGCACAGTTGTAGCTAATATCATTACGTACAACATTATGATGTATGAAATATTGAGGGAACTCCTCTAGAGGGTGTTTTTGATTGTAGAGTCGAATTAAGTGCGAATTTTTTCGGTTTTTGGCCTATAACTTGCAACGGGTAAGGTATTTCTATTTACAGTCTTCAGCACAGTTGTAGCTAATATCATTGCGCACAACATTTTGATGTATAAAACATTGAGGGAACTCCTCTAGAGGGTGTTTTTGATTGTAGAGTCGAATTAAGTGCGACTTTTTCCGGTTTTTGGCCTATAACTTATAAAGGGTAAGGTATTTCTATTTACAGTCTACAGCACAGTTGTAGCTAATATCATTACGCACAACATTTTGATGTATAAAACATTGAGGGAACTCCTCTAGAGGGTGTTTTTGATTGTAGAGTCGAATTAAGTGCGACTTTTTCCGGTTTTTGGCCTATAACTTATAAAGGGTAAGGTATTTCTATTTACAGTCTACAGCACAGTTGTAGCTAATATCATTACGTACAACATTATGATGTATGAAATATTGAGAACACTCCTCTAGAGGGTGTTTTTGATTGTAGAGTCGAATTAAGTGCGACTTTTTTCGGTTTTTGGCCTATAACTTACAAAGGGTAAGGTATTTCTATTTACAGTCTTCAGCACAGTTTTAGCTAATATTATTACGCACAACATTTTGATGTATAAAACATTGAGGGAACTCCTCTAGAGGGTGTTTTTGATTCTAGAGTCGTATTAAGTGCGACTTTTTCCGGTTTTTGGCCTATAACTTACAAAGGGTAAGGTATTTCTATTTACAGTCTTCAGCACAGTTGTAGCTAATATCATTACGCACAACATTTTGATGTATAAAACATTGAGGGAACTCCTCTAGAGGGTGTTTTTGATTGTAGAGTCGAATTAAGTGCGACTTTTTCCGGTTTTTGGCCTATAACTTATAAAGGGTAAGGTATTTCTATTTACAGTCTTCAGCACAGTTGTAGCTAATATCATTGCGCACAACATTTTGATGTATAAAACATTGAGGGAACTCCTCTAGAGGGTGTTTTTGATTGTAGAGTCGAATTAAGTGCGACTTTTTCCGGTTTTTGGCCTATAACTTATAAAGGGTAAGGTATTTCTATTTACAGTCTACAGCACAGTTGTAGCTAATATCATTACGCACAACATTTTGATGTATAAAACATTGAGGGAACTCCTCTAGAGGGTGTTTTTGATTGTAGAGTCGAATTAAGTGCGACTTTTTCCGGTTTTTGGCCTATAACTTATAAAGGGTAAGGTATTTCTATTTACAGTCTACAGCACAGTTGTAGCTAATATCATTACGTACAACATTATGATGTATGAAATATTGAGAACACTCCTCTAGAGGGTGTTTTTGATTGTAGAGTCGAATTAAGTGCGACTTTTTCCGGTTTTTGGCCTATAACTTATAAAGGGTAAGGTATTTCTATTTACAGTCTACAGCACAGTTGTAGCTAATATCATTACGTACAACATTATGATGTATGAAATATTGAGAACACTCCTCTAGAGGGTGTTTTTGATTCTAGAGTCGAATTAAGTGCGACTTTTTCCGGTTTTTGGCCTATAACTTATAAAGGGTAAGGTATTTCTATTTACAGTCTTCAGCACAGTTGTAGCTAATATCATTACGCACAACATTTTGATGTATAAAACATTGAGGGAACTCCTCTAGAGGGTGTTTTTGATTGTAGAGTCGAATTAAGTGCGACTTTTTCCGGTTTTTGGCCTATAACTTACAAAGGGTAAGGTATTTCTATTTACAGTCTTCAGCACAGTTGTAGCTAATATCATTACGCACAACATTTTGATGTATAAAACATTGAGGGAACTCCTCTAGAGGGTGTTTTTGATTGTAGAGTCGAATTAAGTGCGACTTTTTCCGGTTTTTGGCCTATAACTTATAAAGGGTAAGGTATTTCTATTTACAGTCTACAGCACAGTTGTAGCTAATATCATTACGTACAACATTATGATGTATGAAATATTGAGAACACTCCTCTAGAGGGTGTTTTTGATTGTAGAGTCGAATTAAGTGCGACTTTTTCCGGTTTTTGGCCTATAACTTATAAAGGGTAAGGTATTTCTATTTACAGCCTTCAGCACAGTTGTAGCTAATATCATTACGCACAACATTTTGATGTATAAAACATTGAGGGAACTCCTCTAGAGGGTGTTTTTGATTGTAGAGTCGAATTAAGTGCGACTTTTTTCGGTTTTTGGCCTATAACTTACAAAGGGTAAGGTATTTCTATTTACAGTCTTCAGCACAGTTGTAGCTAATATCATTACGCACAACATTTTGATGTATAAAACATTGAGGGAACTCCTCTAGAGGGTGTTTTTGATTGTAGAGTCGAATTAAGTGCGACTTTTTCCGGTTTTTGGCCTATAACTTATAAAGGGTAAGGTATTTCTATTTACAGTCTACAGCACAGTTGTAGCTAATATCATTACGCACAACATTATGATGTATAAAATATTGAGAACACTCCTCTAGAGGGTGTTTTTGATTCTAGAGTCGAATTAAGTGCGACTTTTTCCGGTTTTTGGCCTATAACTTATAAAGGGTAAGGTATTTCTATTTACAGTCTTCAGCACAGTTGTAGCTAATATCATTACGTACAACATTATGATGTATGAAATATTGAGAACACTCCTCTAGAGGGTGTTTTTGATTGTAGAGTCGAATTAAGTGCGAATTTTTTCTGTTTTTGCCCAATAACTTGCAAAGGGTAAGGTATTTCTATTTACAGTCTTCAGCACAGTTGTAGCTAATATCATTACGCGCAACATTTTGATGTGTAAAATATTGAGGGAACTACTCTAGAGGGTGTTTTTGATTCTAGAGTCGAATTAAGTGCGAATTTTTTCGGTTTTTGGCCTATAACTTGCAAAGGGTAAGGTATTTCTATTTACAGTCTTCAGCACAGTTGTAGCAAATATCGTTACGCACAACATTATGATGTATAAAAGATTGAGGGAACTCTTTTAGAGGGTGTTTTTGATTGTAGAGTCGAATTAAGTGCGAATTTTTTCTGTTTTTGGCATATTACTTGCAAAGGGTAAGGTATTTCTATTTACAGTCTTCAGCTAAGTTGTAGCTAATATCATTACGCGCAACATTTTAATGTATAAAACATTGAGATAACTCCTCTAGAGGGTGTTTTTGATTCTAGAGTCGAATTAAGTGCGACTTTTTTCGGTTTTTGGCCTATAACTTTCCAAGGGTAAGTTATTACTAGATATTACCTGTTGCATAGTTGTAGGTAATATCATTACGCACAACTTTCTTTTATAGAAAACGTCGACAAAACACCTTTAGAGGGTGATTTTGTTCCTAGGGTCGAATTAAGTGCGACTTCTTTTGGTTTTTGTCTTATAACTTGCAAAGCGTAAGGAATTTGTGTATGCTGCCTTTAGCAATGGTTTGCGTTAAAATATTAGCTACAACTATGGCGAAGACAGAAATTAGAAATACCTTGCCCTTTGTAAGTTATAGGCCAAAAACCGAAAAAAGTCGCACTTAATTCGACTCTACAATCAAAAACACCCTCTAGAGGAGTTCCCTCAATGTTTTATACATCAAAATGTTGTGCGTAATGATATTAGCTACAACTGTGCTGAAGACTGTAAATAGAAATACCTTACCCTTTGTAAGTTATAGGCCAAAAACCGGAAAAAGTCGCACTTAATACGACTCTAGAATCAAAAACACCCTCTAGAGGAGTTCCCTCAATGTTTTATACATCAAAATGTTGTGCGTAATAATATTAGCTAAAACTGTGCTGAAGACTGTAAATAGAAATACCTTACCCTTTGCAAGTCATAGGCCAAAAACAGAAAAAATTCGCACTTAATTCGACTCTAGAATCAAAAACACCCTCTAGAGGAGTTCCCTCAATGTTTTATACATCAAAATGGTGTGCGTAATAATATTAGCTAAAACTGTGCTGAAGATTGTAAATAGAAATACCTTACCCTTTGTAAGTTATAGGCCAAAAACCGGAAAAAGTCGCACTTAATTCGACTCTACAATCAAAAACACCCTCTAGAGGAGTTCCCTCAATGTTTTATACATCATAATGTTGTACGTAATGATATTAGCTACAACTGTGCTGTAGACTGTAAATAGAAATACCTTACCCTTTGCGAGTTATAGGCCAAAAACAGAAAAAATTCGCACTTAATTCGACTCTAGAATCAAAAACACCCTCTGGAGGAGTTATCTCAATGTTTTATACATTAAAATGTTGCGCGTAATGATATTAGCTACAACTGTGCTGAAGACTGTAAATAGAAATACCTTACCCTTTGTAAGTTATAGGCCGAAAACCGAAAAAAGTCGCACTTAATTCGACTCTAGAATCAAAAACACCCACTAGAGGTCTCCTCACGATATTACGTATATCACAGTGTTGTGCTTAATGATATTAGCTACAACTATGCTTACTTTACTTTTTGCTTTTTATGGCACAACAGCCCATGGAGGGCCTAGGCCGAGCTTTTCTCATCTACTCATGTTGTGCGTGTTATATTTGCACATGAATGGAAGGGACCTACAGTTTTTATGCCGAATCCGAACGGCGAAGGAAAAGCTTTTCATAGGCAATTGTTAGGTTATTTTTTGTAGGTTTGCCATTGCCTGCCAAGAGGTGGTGCCGTTAATTTTGTTGCTGTTGCATTTTTTTAAATTTTATTTTATTTTATATTATAATTTTTTTTTTTTTTTGCCTGTGCCGAGATCCTAACATCTGACACTCTGCGTAACAGTCCAACGCACTGAAGACTGTAAATAGAAATTCGACTCTAGAATCAAAAACACCCTCTAGAGGAGTTCTCTCAATATTTTTTATATCATAATGCTGTGCGTAATGATAGTAGCTATAACTGTTCTGAAGTAAGTAGAAATTCCTTACCCTATATAAGTTATGTATATGCCAAAATATCTATTATACATAAAAAAATATGGAGACAACAGCTCTACATGGTGTTTTTGTTTCTAAAGTCGAATGAAGTGTGATTTTTTTTATAGTTATATAGGGTAAGGTATTTATATTTACAAAATATTTTATATCATCTTAAAAATTCACGCATCACCTTGAAACCGCCCTGATGTAAAACAACACACGCGAAAACCCTCAACGGCTCGTCTTACAAATGTGTTACCACTTTATGAAACTGTAAACGAAATTCAATTACAACATTGGCGCTGTTACAACAGTGAAAAAAGAAAATAATGTGAGAAGAAGAAATTGTGGAAAAACGTTTACCAAATTGAATGGGAAAACTTTTTGCACATTGACGTTCTCCTTTTCTTCTGCAAATGATGTCGACTTCGACATAAACAGTTTTTCTTATTTTTGCTGGTATTCTTTTCTATGATTCATAGGGAGAGTGCGAGGCAGAGCAATTCGTGGATTGGGCTGGCGGCGCACGAGGAATGCGTGTTTGCGTGCGAGAAACATAACCACAAAAGCGAATAGGAAAATTCTTTTGTAATTAGCAAAATAGAATTACTAGATTTATTTCGATTTGTCTTTAAATGCTGAGCTGCTTCAACTTTTAATCAAAAATGTTACCAAATGAATATTAACTGAAGCGTAGTTTTAAGTAATTTGTGAGTGTCTTTTTTGGTTGCAAAGTGCTTGCAGAATTTGCACTAACCAAAATCATACGAAGTTAGATTTATTAATAAAATTATTATTTATAATTGTAGTTTCTCAAATTATGGAAATCAACAACAAATTATGGAAATACTTACCAACAAATCTCAAAGATTTAGCAAATTCAGAACATTTGTTTTCCAAAAGTCACTGGTACTTGTTTTGCTTTAATAGTATCTCGCAGATATTTGCTTTTACACACATGAAAACTAACACAAACATTTAAAAATCTGATTCATACTTTTTTCATTATTTCGCAAGACTGACCACTTATTATTGAAAAAAAAAAATTGTTTAAAATCGTTTCAAATAAAACTTGAAATAATACCGGAAATTCTTAATTAATAGATAAAATTTATACTTTAAATTTTTGAATACTACTGTGAACAGAAAGTTTTCCCTCTCTGTATCTTTATTGGGAATGAGTCTTTTTCAACCGAAAAAATATTTTCCACTGCGTAGTCATTGCAGATTTACAGTTCCACTCACTGTATAACTTATAGAAATGTACACAATTTTTATTCAATTACTTCTATGTATTATTGTTTACTCGTAATAAATACAATTTTATTACATAAATTCACTATTTAACACTAAAAGAATAATAACAAAATCGTGAAGGAAACCGTTCAACTTTACAGAAAATACTTTCGGACTATTGTGAATATGCCAAATGTCTATTGTGCACTAAAAAGCATAACATTAATTATATATCTTTATACCAAAGTATAAAAGTTATACAGTATAAATAAAAAGGAGGGAATAAGCGAGTGCCATAACCTTAAAGCAAATACACAATCCACAAAATTGCAGTTCACTAGCAGCAAAAGAGATTTATTACTACCCACATTCAAAGTTGCTACTCTTGTCTGATGGCATCCCAGCGGCATTTTAATGACGAACGTAAATAGAAAGCAAAATGTCAAATAAGCAAACAAAATCATGTAACTTTACAGAAAATATTTTCGCACTATTGTAAATATGGCAGATAGCAAGCAGAAAGTGACTTCTCTATAATACAACAAAAATTAGCTACATCTCTTTATACCAAAGTATAATGGTTTATGTATAAAAAAAAACGAGAAGATAAGCGAGTGCCATAATTTGAAAGCCAATACAGAATCCATGAAATTGCCGCTCTCTAGTGGCAAAAGAAATAAATAACTACGCACATTCGAAGTTGCTAATTTTTTTACTTAAGGCAACCCAGCGGCATTTTAATGACGAACCTAAAGTCAAAGCAAAATGTCAAATAACCAAACAACTGTGAAAGCAACAAAACTTCAAATTAGAACAAAAACAATTTCAGTAACGAGGCGAATTTCAATGAGAGTGGTTGTGTGGTTTATAGTAAACATTTATTTTATAATAAAAAGAAGAAAAAATGTCAAAATATAATCAAACTAATATTGTAATTACAAGTTAGTGTAAGCATAAATTATTGATAAAACAAATAAATAATAATTTCATATAAATAATCGAATAAATTAAAAAATATATTTGTTCGTGGGGGAAAAAGAGGAACATTGAAAATTCAATAAGGAATATTAAAGTAATGACAGCTGCTTCTTCTGTTGTGGTGGGGTGGGGGCTGCTCGGAAAATATTCACCCCACAAAGCAATAGCAACAAACAACCAAAAAAACAAGAACAAAAATGCAAACGACAGACAAAAAACATAAGAAAAAGTTACAAGTGCAAGTGGAAAGACAACGGCAACAACAACATGCGAAAAAGAATAAGTGAAAAAAAGAAGTAAAAACAAAATCAACCATCATAAATAAAACAAACAAAACAAAATTAATTTGACAGACATGTCGAAAGTAAAAAATAAAAATAGTGAAAGCAACACAATAAAAAAAAGGAAGGGCGGGCGGGGGGCACAATATTTTATAGGAAATGTAAAAATTAAATTTAATTATTATTGTTATTAATTTGTCTTTCATTTTTAGGAATTGCATAAAAAGTGTGTGAGTGTTTGTGTGTGTGTGTGTGCGCACAAAAAGAAACTCACCCGCCGTTAAACCGCATACCGTGCATTGATATTGTTTTTTTTCCGCAAAATAAATGCAAGATTGTTAAAGAGTGAGGGAGAGCACGTGGAGTGCGCGCTATGGATTAAAATCTACAAAACGGAGCATATTTGACTGCACAAACTAAAATCCGATACGATTGTGCAAAAATTATGGAAAAATTATTTTTACTATGTATTTTTGTAAGAGCAAAATAACAAAAAAAAAAGGAAATACAAACGAGAGTTTGTGAATGCTCAAATTCAACTGCTTGGAATTCGATTGCAGTGAATTGGGACGGTGTATTTCGTTTAAGATTTAAGGTGCGTTTCTTTTTTACTTATTTTCTATATATTTTCTTTACTGGCTTTTATTTTCTTTTCCTTTACTAAATACTTGTACTCCTGAGACTAAGGTTCCCAAATGTCCCGGATTTTGCGGGATGTTCTGGAGAGAGTATCTGTGGGAGGCCAATAGCATTACAGACAAAAGTAGATTTTAAAATTTGTATTCCGATCGATCGATCGATCGATAAATGATTGACTATTTGAAAGAGCACTCTTCTCTCATTAATATAATAAAATTACATTATGGGACACCGTGTAAATCACCCAAGTATCTATGGAATTGAGACAAACCAATTTCTCTCCACTTACGAGATTTCTCTTGTCTTAAATTTGATTAGCTGTTACTGCTCTTACATATCTTCAAAACCCTAGTTTTTTTGATTTTAGCTACAATTATTTTACTAAAAAGAGTAGATATGTACATATATAGAGATAGGATGTGCTTGAAGGAAGTCGTTAGGAACTCTTGTTATTTTAAAGTTCGAAAACTTTGATATTTAAAAAAAATTTGTTCGTATTGAAAAGTTAAACATGAACCCTGAACTATACTCACTTTCACAGCGATAGAACAATTTGTATGAGAGAGAGATAGAGAGAAAGAGAGATAGAGAGATAGAGAGAGAGAGATAGAGAGAGAGAGATAGAGAGAGAGAGAGAGAGAGATAGAGAGAGAGAGAGAGAGAGATAGAGAGAGAGATAGAAAGAGAGAGATAGAGAGAGAGAAAGATAGAGAGAGAGATAGAGAGAGTGATATAAAGAGAGACATAGAGAGAGATAGAAATACAGAGAGAGAGAGAGAGATAGAGAGAGAGAAAGAGATAGAGAGGGAGAGAGAGAAGAGAGAGAGAGAGAGAGAGATAGATAGAGAAAGAGATAGAGAGAGAGATATAAAGAGAGATATAAAGAGAGAGATAGAGAGAGAGAGAGACAGAGAGATAGAGAGGGAGATAGAGAGAGAAATAGAGAGAGAGAGAGAAATAGAGAGAGAGAGAGAGATAGATAGAGAGAGAGATATAAAGAGAGACATAGAGACAGATAGAGAGAGAGAGAGAGAGAGAGAGAGAGAGAGAGAGAGATAGAGAGAGAGAGAGATAGAGAGAGAGAGTGAGAGATAGATAGAGAGATAGAGATAGAGAGATGGAGATAGAGAGAGAGAGAGAGATAGAGATAGGGAGATAGAGAGAGAGAGTGAGGGAGAGAGAGAGATAGAGAGAGAGATAGATAGAGAGAGAGATAGAGAGAGAGATAGATAGAGAGAGAGAGAGAGAGAGTTAGTACTAAACTGGAATCCGAACCAAGGTATAACATTCTCTCCTATAGTAACGCCTAAAACAAACTTTCGAGTAAATAAGAGATGCAATAGACTGTAAGGACTAAATATGTACATATATAGTGACGAGATATGTTCAAGGAAGTCCTTAGGAATGCTTGTTATTTGAAGCTCTAAAACTTTGATATTTGATAGAAAATTGTTCGTTGCGAAAAGCTAAACAGTTTTTTCACGCTTTCCGGGTGGCGCCGGTAGAAAAAGTTCTGTGTGTGAGAGAGAGAGATAGAAAGATATAATATCTGTCCTATAGCAACTCCAGCACAAACCTTCGAGTAGATAAGAGTTGCAATAGACCAGTAGAAATTCATTAAGTCCTTTCACCCAAGCCATTTCAATCAGAATTTCTACATTTTTCTCTGTGCTTGAGCTTTCTTCGTTCTTGAACCTTAACAAGAGATAGTCATATTGCCACTATAACTTGATCAATAGCTTCTAAAAGTATCCCATGATAATTCAAGCGTATATCTCCTAAACATAAGCAGAATGTCCTCTGAAACTTTATGAAGTTTAATCTTAGCTTTTAAGATTCCCTTACACATTATCAGAAAATCCTCACTCTACCTCGCATAAAAGCAACATATGATAACTAATAAAAATTCAAACACTTAGAATATACAAATACAATTTTGAGCAATCTCTTCCTAAACTAAAATAATATAATTCACATGTCGGACATGATATGCGATATTTGCTCAATCAAAAAAGCAAAACCTTTCATCAAAAGTTTATAAGGACACACAAATAAACAAGGTCGTTACGAATAGTAGCAAACAACATATACAAATTTTTGTTTACAAAGTCAATACGAATGAATGAATATAAAATAC
This sequence comes from Palloptera scutellata, assembly GCA_958295655.1. Taxonomy (NCBI): domain Eukaryota; kingdom Metazoa; phylum Arthropoda; class Insecta; order Diptera; family Pallopteridae; genus Palloptera; species Palloptera scutellata. The sequence continues at coordinate 10,442,715 of OY282452.1, read as the reverse complement.
AAAACAAAATACACAATTAGAAAAAAAATTATAATAAAAAATCTCAAAAAAAGCACAAAAAGTAGTATGAACAAATGATAAAAAGCGTGAAAAATCATGAGTAAGAATCGGTAACTTTTGCCGCTACTTGAAAGTATTTAAATATGAGAAAAAAAAAATTGTTATATTAGCATTGAATTGTAGATGATTCATATTGAAGCACAGCCGCTATTCTACAGCGGTATATAAAATATGTATAAAAAATAAACAAAAACGACAACAACAAAAAATGGTGCCAATTGATAAGAGTTACAGCAGTTGTTCCCTTTCCTCATCTCCTCATTGGACTTCATAATTTAATTAACCGAAACAATAACAATAACAATAAAAAGAAATTGAAAATCAAATTAAGACTATTAAATTTTGTATGAAACAAAAAATAGCTTCGGACAAAAATATAAATATTCGTAGTTGTTGTTGTCTGTATTCTTAATCCCATGACCTTTTATTTAGCGATAAAGGAAGTATGTAGTTAAGCCGGCATTATCGGATATAGTGATGATATCATCTTCTGTATTACACTCTACAAAATAACAATAATTCTGAGTCTGATCTATTGAATCTGGTCTGATATTTGGTAGTGGTCGCTGTGGCGTAGTGCTAGTGTGTTGGGCTGCTACGTAGAATGTCCGGGGTTCGAATCTCGGCACAGGCAAAATCAAAAAGTAGAAAAAAATAATTTTTCTACACGGCACCACCTCTTGGCAGGCAATGGCAAACCTACAAGAGTAAAAATTGCCATGTAAAGCTTTTCACTTCGCCGTTCGGATTCGGCATTAAACTGTAGGTCCCTTCCATTCATGTACAAATTTAAAATGCAACAACATGAGTGAATGCGAAAAAGCTCGGCCTAGGCCCTCCATGGGCTGTTGTGCCACTAAAAGTAAGTAAAGTAAGGTCTGATATTTGGATTGGCATTTCACCTTGATACAGTATCGACTTACGTTGGGTAGTTACTTAAGTTCAGTCATTAACGTTGTTGGGAGGAGGGCCCTTACTATGAGTCGTGACCCTGTGGATACATAACTGTTTTTCAGTTCAATAGTATGCCAGATATACCATAAAAGTTTCTCTTGAAAGTGGAAACCTCGTTGGGTAGATGTAAATGGTTTAGACCATGCGAATATCTGTCGGAAAGAGTTCTTTTTTATACCATTTAGAAATCCACAGTTACTTATTATTTCAGCGAAAGTAAATCCAACGAACATAAAGATCCGCTAGTTCTGCAATATTTACCACACCCATAACCAAAAGTTTTGTGGAAGAAAGGAAAGCATATCTGTGAGATAACAAGCTTTGTTTGTCTTTTGAGTTGCTTTTACTCTAAAATTGGTCTGTATTTAACCTGGAATGCGAAAAGCTCGGCCTAGGAGCTCCATGGGCTGTTGAATTTGGTTTTGATCTGAATTTAATTTTCTACAATCTTAGATTTGGGTTAAATTTTTTGTTGTGATTTTTTACCTAAATTTGTTCGTATTTTGGTCTTAGTTTTGGACTATATTTTGCTTTAACTTTACGTCTCATTTTTTATTTAATTTTTATTCTGCTTTCTAGGTTAATTTTACTCTTAATTTTGATTTGTTCTAAAATTTGATCGCTGTTTTTAGTCACACTTTAGTTTAAATTTTCGTCCGAACTTGATTTTCTTTTGGTCTGAATGTGCTTTGATTTTTAGTTTCGTTTGGGTTTTGGTCTATAATTATTATCTGACTTTGGGTCTATTGCTTTTGCTCTGAATTTCGATTGACTTTTAGTGTGAAGTTAGTTTGATTTACGGTGTGAATTAAGTCTCAATTTGGTTTCATTTAAGTTTAATTATTTTTGGTTTGATTTTGGGTATGATTTTTGTGATGAATTGATTTGATTTTTGAAATTATTTTGTTATAATTTTTTGTGTGAATTTGATTTTCTTTTGGTCTGAATTTGGTATGATTTCTGGTTTCATTTTGATCTGGGTTTTGTCGTTAATTTTTGTCTGATTTTATGTCTGGAATATATTTTGATTTTTGAGCCTCTTTGGGCTTCTCCCAGCAAGGATAAAGACGGAAATCTGGTGACAGATGTCCAGGGCACGATGAGATTATGAAGGGAGCACTTTTCGCAGCGGCTTAATGGCGATGACGGCAATAATACCGCCACTTTGGAATCTACTCCGGTAACAACACTGACGACGTTGAAGTACCGCCGCCCGACTACGAGGAGGTCTTAACAGCCATCGCTCGGCTGAAAAACAATAAGGCTGCAGGTGCAGATGGTCTGTCTGCGGAGTTGTTTAAGACCGGAGGCGAAGACCTCAAAACACGCATGCTTGAGCTTCTATGCAAGTGATTACGCCAAGTGATTGGAACCCCAGCGTACTCTGTCCAATCCAGAAGAAAGGTGATTCCACGATCTGTGCCGCCAACTACCGTGGGATAAGCCTTCTTAATATTGCATATAAGGTTCTATCGGGCGTACTGTGCGAAAGACTGAAGTCTATCGTCAACAAACTGATTGGACCTTATCAGTGTGGCTTCAGGCCTGGTAAATCTACCATCGACCAGATATTCACACTACGCCAAATCCTGGAAAAGACCCGAGAAAAACCGATCGACATCCATCATCTATTCGTCGATTATAAAGCCGCCTTCGACAGCACGATTAGGGATCACTTGTACGCCGCAATGTCTGATTTTGGTATCCCTGCAAAACTCATTTGTCTTTGCAAAATGACACTCACTTTTCAAATGGACAGACCTCTCCGCTCCATTTGATACCGAAAAAGCTTTCAGACAAGTTGACTCCCTATCGTGCGACTTCTTTAACCTTATGATGGAGAAAATATTTCGAGCTGCGAACATCGAAATCTCTGACTCTATCTTCTACAAGAGTGTCATGCTGCTAGCGTACGCTGATTATATATTGACATTCTTAATTTCTTCTTCTTCCCGGACTCTCTTATTCTTTTTACATTTACTTTCCAATGTAGGATTTTGAAGGATGTACTTACTTCCACATCTTTAGCAATTTAATAGGAAGTTTATACCTTGTTAATGAATACTTGGATAGATATTGCCAATACTTTGAAAATCTTTTAAAACCTTTTTTCTGAAATTTCATACTTGTAAATAAAATGAAAAAATAATCTCTTTAGTTAGTTATGGTTGTACATATGTCGTAGAATAACAATATATCTATTTTTCCATTTTGTTTACTGGTTTATGTATTTCTAGAATTTCTAGATTATTTTTATTGGGTGTGTAAACTAAAAAACTTGGTCTTGGTTTTATTTTTGCTTTTGTTTTTCCTCTCTTCGATTTTCAATTATGTATATTTATTTATTTTATTCTACTTAGTTTTATATCGTTTATTTTAGCTTATGTTTTGTGTAAGTATGTTTCTCATTGCAATTTATTAATTATGTATACAATAAAATAATGAACTTCCCCTTTTTACCATAAGTATTTCACTGAATGAAATTACTATCTACTTAATATTTCTCGCATTCCAACATGAATTCGAATTTCATATTCCTGCCCCACGATTTCTCCTCCGATAATGTTTTTTGCGTAGTAGTCTTCTTATTTGCTCACTTGAGTATTTCCTCACATAGTACGAGTAGAATTCGCAAGTATTCTAGTATTTTTAGCATACGCCAACGGGTCAAACGATAGCGTTTTCAAACTAGGCATTTTTCCTAACTTTTTATTGGGCAAATTTTATTGAGATACTTTACAGAAATATTTCTGTATTCATTTCCATCTTCATGTACAAAAGAAAACTACAAGAGAATACCACAAATTTGCTGATGCATGCTAGTTAAATTTCTGTAAAATTTTAAATTTAATTGCAACAGCCAAATACTTTTCTCAATTATTGTTCTATTAATTAGGCATGAAAATAGTTCAATGTATTTAGAAAATTTTCGGTTTGTTTTGGTTTTGTTTATTTTTAATAAATTCTCTTCATGAAATTATAAATATTTTTATCCAAATAGCATGACGTAATTTTTCGATTAATTCCAAATAAAAATTACTTATCATAATTTTGCCATTTTGTTGCCATTTTTGCGTCTTAATTAGTTTTATTTTTAGTATTTATTTATTTTTTCGACAATCATAAAAAAGTTTGTTACTTTTTCTCATGCTTACTTACCCACTTATGCATCGTTAGATATTCAATTTTATAACTTGTAACTTTTATAACAAAAAACATTTAATAGTTAGATAATATTAAGTTTTAGACTTACATAAAATGTGATATTCGTTGGAATAAATACATTTTTGACATGGTCGAATGAAGCAGCCAAGTGTTTCGGATTTTTTAGGTGGTTTAAAAAATATTTCACTGTATTATTTCACTGATCTCCGCAGGATCTACACCACCTATATACTTACGTCATAAATTTAAGTTTAATTCGCTCCTAAGGGCTGGAGCTTCACGAATGCAACTGGAGCTCCTGGACCGTATCCAACATCGAGTGATAAAGCTAATACGAGTTTGTAGAGTTACCAGCTCAATTGACTCCTGGCTTGCGTCTCTGTGTTTTACCGTTACTTTCACGGTAGATGTTCTGCTGAGCTGCGTAAGCTGATGCCGCCAGTTCGTGCAGCAAGCGGAACTCACGCCTTCCACGTAGACACGTTGTTCCACCGCACTACGCATTACAGAGAAATTTCTTTTATTTGTCGTACCGCGCGTATTTGGAATAAGCTCCCTAAAAATTTTTTCCCAGATTAATATGACCCGTGCAAATTTAAAGCAAACGCTCAACACTTCTTCTACCTCCTTCTTCCTCCCACTTATCAATCTTCCTTCCAATCAACAAAATGCTCTCCATGAATAGAGGTACGTACCCCTAAAAAAAAAATTTTACTAACCACAACGAGAAATTTTTCCAAGCTGTGTATTCGTGCCAATGGTGGCTGAATATATTTTTACTCATGCTAATGCATGTTATCTTTTTCTTCGGTCTGTTTTTCATAGTTAATTCCAATAATTTTTTTTTTTGTCCAAAACTTATGTATACACATATTAATTGTCACCCTGTATAAACGATACTGTGAAAAAGCTCGGCCTAGGCCCTCCATGGGCTGTTGTGCCATTAAAAGTAAAGTAAGTAATAAACGATACTACAAAGTTTTAATTGGTTAACAAATCTGAAATTTTGTTTCTCTAAACTTATTTTACATCGTCTTCCAGAGAATACTAGAAAGTCTTAAATAATGTGTTGAATAGATAATGAATGGTGATGTGCTGCTGCATATGTTTTTGGAACAATGCCAAGTTATCATAATTTTTCTAAGTGATATTAAATTATTATTAATTGATTGTACCCCTGAAAACTGATTCATAATCTCGTGTCTTCCACATCAAATTTAGCTGGAAATATTATATGATGTGTAATATTCTGGGCAAACCCAGTGAAACGATCTAAATATCATAATTACGGAATTAATACATGGTCTCTATACCTACGTTTCCAAAACAATAATTCGAATAGGTTCCTTTTGGTTCATCTATCTTTTCGCTACTGTAGACGGGACGATAGTTTTCTCAAAAGAAATCTTGTCATTTTGATTCATGTACATAGTTTGCTGGATAATCGAAAACTGTTGGCAACGACAATTAATAGAACACTGATAGCATTGAGAAATGTCAAAGTAATGGTCGACAATTTCATCGGAAATTGTTTGAAAAGTTAGGGATAAAACTTAAACAAAATCCAAGACAAACTTACAGAAAATTACAGCTAAAAGTCTGTAAAATTATGCCAAGCAAAACAATCGACTATTGCTAATGATGTTAATATAGTTCACTCTAATATTTTCTCATTATTGCATCAAATAGCACAGAGCTAAGCTAAGCCAAATGATCAAGTTTACCTACAGAAAATAAATGGCAATCATAGGAATGCAGGCATTACGTCATGTAGTGTTTTCGGCGGCAGTATGCAGTTAAAATTAGTGATCGATCCCTTTTAATATATTTTGGAATTTGGAGTCATACACTCACTGTGAATCAGTTTTGTCTGTTTACATAGAAATTATCGTTAAAATTAGCGGCCGCATATCATTTCTCTGACAGAGTCTTTTACATTCCAATAGAACTCAACATCGTCTTCTTGCAAAAAATATGATCGAATTAAGAAAATCTAAACATCTGCTATATTTTTCACGAACTGTAAGTGGTCTTCCAATATATCGGCTGCCAATCTTTTAGAGAATATACTTTTCAATTTAAATAATTTTGGACTCGAAAAACTTCACTGTGAAGATACTCTAAACCAAGTACTTTGTACGAGAAGGGCGGTACATTTCATAAGATCGTAATCAAAAAATTTGTGACCTTTCTGGGATCAACGTGAAAGTATAATATCAGAAGTTTATCTTTCAATTCTCACTTGAAGTTATAAAATCGGTTCTCGAAACAGAAATATCCAAGAGTACTGAGTCGAATTTTTCTCTAATCCCTTACTTGCTGTCACCCCTTCTTCTTTTCCTAGGCCTTAAGTACAATGGGCTACATAGCCTAGAGGGATTGAGGAACTGTTCTGCACTCGTAGGTCAGGTTCTCGGCCTTCTTCACATCCATCCATCCATCCATCCCATCCACTGAGGCGAATTCACCAATCGAGTGTCGCCGACCGGTCTTACAAAATATGAGAAGATGTGAGAAGTGAGAAAGTACGAAATGTACACCGCACTCTCTTTTAATGAGTTAACTTAATTTTAATATATGAGAGCAAAATTTTGGCATTATGATACTAGAAATGATAATTTTCGACGATGGCAATATTTAAGGGAAAAGAGGAAAGGCAAAAGAGAACAAAAAGCATGCGTGCAAAGACTCTGTATCGTACTGTGGCAACTCTCTCTTATTTAGAGAGAATAAGGAAAGAAGAAAGAAAATAACTGCTTTAAAAAATATGGTATTTATTCAGCCTGATCAAGGTTGGTTTCAAAAGCGGCATCGGATTTTGATCGGATTTTAATTAGTATTGTATTATATTATATTTTCTTTGAAATATTGTAGGAATGTAATATTGTAATTCAAGGAACGAAAAATTTCAATTAACTGAAAAAGGAAAATACTCTTTACCATGACTGAATTTTTATAGAATTTTACAGCTCACCCCAACACACAAACACATTATTATTTCCAGGTAGAAAGTCTCGCGAGTTTTTCCAACAACGACATATGTACATACATGAAAATATTCCTAAATAACAATTCGAACGAATTTTATACCTTTCATGAAAATACAACAAGAAAAACAAAGATGCAGCTGCTCATAGTTTGTTACCACCAAAATATAATAGATAAAACGAAAAGATAAATGATGTTAAAATGAGTTTTACGTTAGTATAGGTAAAAGTGACTGGGTCAGTTTTTCTTTCGGGTTTCGAATGAGTTTTTTCACCTTGAAAATATTGTTAATTCTATAACAAAAGCGCATTGCTAAGAAGTGAAAAAAACTTGTTCATTCCATTTGAATAAGTGCCTACATATGTATTTTTATGTACCATAAAACCAAGCACAACTAAATGCAATTTTATCAAGCAAACAATAAAATTTACCTTTTCACTTTCAACATAACAAAATATGTATTAACTATTAGTTATATGGTATCTAATGTAAATTTACATTGTGTCCTAGTTCAGTTTCGGTTACCTTCCACATCCTTCCGCAATGCACATACCGGCAACCATTGACCGTCCAACAACAGCAACTGCATCTAAAAAAAAAAAAAACAATACCGCATCCGCAATATGCTGCTTTAAGTTCCCTTGCAACTTGAACTAACCCCCCAAAAAATAGAAGAAAAAAGAAATTGGTTGCACACAATAGGAAAAACAACAGAAAAACATAAACAAAGCAAAAAAAAAACGGATACCATTCATGATGGAAACAGCTGCAAATGTGCAGAAAGAACGAAAAATATTCAATGAACTCGAAGAAATAAAAGCAAAAATATATCAGTTTGCTATTTTGCTACATACCTTCAAATATCGAAACAAACAAACAAACAAACAAGCAAATGTGGGCTAGAGCGAAAGTACAACCCGAAAAAAGAAAAACCGAAAGCCGAACAACAATGCAAGTCTGGGGATGCAAAGGAATGCGATTGCAGCAACTGTTGCAATATTTCTACATACAGTCAATAGGCCAACACAGTTACAGTGATGGCTAAATTAATAGATTCTTTGTGTGTAATCGAAAATAATAAGCGAGGGAATTGGTCAGAACTATCGTTGTGTTGTAAGCCAGCCAGAAGAGTACCTCTACTAATTGGATAAGTTTGACCTTGGCCAAAGAAAGAACTATAAGATTTTGTAGACTTTTTCGTTAAACCACCGATGACTACCGATTGGCTATGAAATTAAAACTGAGAAGTATGGGAATTAAATTCTAGGTTCTGAAAAAGATCTATGAACATCAGGCATTAGGTAAGATGATTCATATCGTTTAAGACGATATAAAAATCTCAGTAAAAGCGAAATGTCATTCTTCTGTTCATTAAATCTTAAAAATCAAATAGTTTGGAAAGTGCAAAAAAAAAAAGAAAAAAAATCAGAAAAATATACCATTAAAACGAAAAATAGAGAACACCGAGGATATTTATGGCTTCATGCAGTACAAGAAAGACTTAAGGTAATAGTAGAAATGTGAAGACAGTGGGTTGAAGCTACAGAGAGAGAGAGAGATGAAGTGAGTGCTGGAAAAAAGCTATGCTAAGGGTAAAAAAGATGGAGTGAGTTCTAAAGAAAGGTATGGGTTGAAGCAACAGACATAGATGAAGTAAGATTTGGAGAACATTCGTCTAGAGATCAGCTATGCATGGTAAAGCAGAAGAAGATGAAAGGAGTGTTGAAGAAAAGTATGGTTTAATGCAGTGCAAGAAGACCTAAGACCTCAATGCAAAGCAGATATTTTTACATGAAAGAGTTTCGGGAGAGTTAGGATATTTCAGGAGCGCTACTGAGTATCAGGACAGTTAAAACATTTCAGCTGAACCAGATGGTTGCTGTAGATTTAGTTCACCTCATGCCAGCTAGGGTATTTCTGGAAGGTTAAAGATTTATGGTATTTCAGTAGTTAGGTAATTTCAGAGTCAGTCAGAGAATTTAATGCGAGTCGTCTTTCTTCTATCTTCTACAATAATATTAATTTTTCCTCCACTGTAACTATGTAGTATGATGCTAAAACTGGAGCGGCTTGAAAAGCCAAGGAAAATTGCGATGTTTATTGCATATAACATAAAGTTCACTTTGAACAAAAATTTTAATTGAATCAAAAAGAGACTTATGTAGTTACTCTATAAGTATGCATAACATTTCAGTTTTAATTTTAAAAGAATTGTAATATGTACTATAAATCAATTGAAATTGAAAATAAAATATGAAAACTAAACACTTTCAATTGTCGATCAAATTCAATTCAAAGAATCTGAAGCATCAATTTTAATATCAGCTATAAACACATAAATAAACATAAATCTAAAATAGATGAAAGATGAAGCATCTAGAAGTGAACAGATTGAACATTAATGCAATTGGCAATTGAATTGGTAAAATCAATTTTGAATGTAAAGGGTTTTTCAATAGGGACATAACAAATTTGTAATTTATAAGTAGTAATAATAATCACAGAATAATTGAGATATCAGGCTGAAATTTATTCCAGTTGGTAGTACACATGTCATATTTAAGTATGGATTTCGATAGTCCTAATATGACTACCGCGAACACGTGAGCAGCCATCGATTCTTAGAACTCAATTTTCCACCATTCCTCCACACAAAAAAAAAAGAAAAAAATTCTCATTCGATATTGTTCCTGATATCCTCGAACGTTGTTGACTTGCTGGTATAAACCAACAGCTTCACGTAGCCTCATAAAAATAAATCCAATTGCGTTGAATCGCCAAAAATGAGCTTCATCGTTGAATATGGTTTTTCCATGAAATTTAGGACTTTCTTCAAACTTTTGCAGAACCCGCTCAATCGGCGAAGTTTCGGCACTTTAAATGGTAACGAGGTTTCACTTCTTGTGTTAATTTGATCTAGTAAGGAGAGATTCTCAATTTCTGTGAACGGCATGGAATCGATTGATTTGGCTTATTTTGAACTGAAGCACTTCTGCGATATTTTCGTTACTTCGACCGGTGCTTTGTCTCACTGGCACAGGAACATTCAATAGTAAATATGTCAAGTCGAATTTATCAACTATAGAACGCAATGCCTGCTTGCTTGGTACCACAATTATTACGACAGAAAACTGGAGTAAGCGCTCTTAAAGTAGCGACCATCGAACCATGAATTTCGGTAGTAATTTTTAATAATTTCCAAGCGGTCCCATTTTCATGAAATTCACCGTGATAAAAATTTAAACTTTCAGTGATGTTATGATATAGCCAGATCCACAAAAAAAAAAAAAAAATAGCATATCTAAGGTGGCATTTGTTATATTTAAAATCAAAATTGTTATGCCCCTTTTAATTCGTTGTAGAACAAGTTCAATCAGGTTGAAACAACAGCAGTGAGATGAGAGCAAAACAACAACGAAAATAAAAACCTATTTTGACGCACGCGTAAATAAACAAATTCTGTTTCTGCATTTGGTATAATTTGTTATGATTGTTAGAAATAAACAAAAGGAACAAGCAAAAGCTGAAAAAATAAAACAACGAAATATTTAAAACATAAATAAACAAGAATAATAACAACAACAACAAAATAAAAATATATCGTCTATGTATGTAAGTGTTAACAATTTTAAAAAGTGCTTTAAGGGTTGTCTACAAAATGTGACAAATAACACGACGTACTACAGGGTGCACTATTTATAATTTGATTTTGGTGTAAATAATAAACGAATAATTTTTTTTTCGATGTAGTTTTTATTATTCAAAAGTACAATCCTTTTGGTTAATTGTGCAACACTATTTCATGCAAATGAGTTCCTCGGCTAGCCTCGCAATAGCTCATACGATCAACTCAATTTTTTAGTAAATTTTCGACGGTTTGGAGCTGTACTTGAACGATAGTTGCACCAATTTCGTCCTTAAGAGCCTCAATCGTTGCTGGATGTTTAGCGTAACCCTTCTCTTTAACGGTTCCCCACAAATAATAATCGAACGGAGTCAAATCGCAACTGCGTGGTGGCCAATGCACATCATCAAAACGAATAATAATGCGATTTTCTAACTTCCCACGCAAAAGATTGATTGTTGCATCGCGCGCTATCATGAGATCTAAGACCAAATGATGTCTAAGTCCAATATCTTCTAAAATAGGCGACAACAACGTAATCCGTTACCATTGTGCGGTAGCGCACACCATTCACTGTAACGCAGCTTCCTTCCTCTGAGCAATACCAGCTATTTCTTCGGTTGAGCGCACTGTTGGAGTAAGAGCACTTGTTGCTTTATCCAATAAAGTTTCCAGTTTCACGCACTCGTTTGGAAACAAATAGCTTGGAAAACGCTCTTCTCCTCTACCGAATTTTGAACGTAATTTTCTTACACTTTCTGTAGAAGATTCACCATTTTGCAATTAAATTTTTAGTATTTCCCAATGTTTTTCAAGCTTATGTCGACCCATGTCGTCATCCTTGATACGAATGACATTAGAGTTGCCACACTCATAACAACCAGTAGGTAAAATTCCAAATGCTAGATGAACCACCCTTTATATCGATTTACTTAAAGTCACAGACATGCAAATGCCTAATATTTAATTGAGTATCTCAACTAAGTAGTTCATTAGTTATGACTGGGACGGACTGCGTTGAGGTTGCTTGACTCATATGCATTATAACTCATTAAGATGTGAGTGGATATCTAGATACATACTATAGAGATATAACATAACATAGAGATTGAGTGAAAAATACGCAGTAGTGTGTGTGCTAATGCCTCCTCATCTCTCTTCTTCTATTTCAGCCCCTTTTTCTACTTAATTTTCTTTTCTGCGGCTGTTTCCTCCTCATGTGCGGAAGTGTGCTAATGTCATGTCATCGTCCGTCGTTTTTATACATTGTCTGTTATAGTTGCACATTTCAGCTTAAGTACCCACTTATGCATGTACATATGCGAGTGTGTGTTTGTGTTGGTAGTTGGTGCTGTGATAAACTTGGCATTGTTTTGCCTAATAACAATGGCAATCGCATCGAGCTGATGTGCACTTTTGAGTTAGTAAGCCAAGAAACTGTCACTTTTCCTTTGGTTTTCATATTATTCATTTACGATTTTAATTTATGCGGAAAAAAATCAAAAAAAAAGGAAGAGTTATAGAGAGTGAAAGAACGAACAAGTCAAGTATCTACTATCTATCATTCGATCTTAATGCTCATTTTGTTTAAACATGCATGAATGACTTTAAAATTAAATGAACTTAATATTACCAATTTATAAGTTTAGTAGCATAGCTAATTATAAAAAAAACGTGTTAGTTAAAAATAGATTTTCAATAGCATATAGCATCGTCGAGTAGAGAAAAAGAAAATTAAAACCCTAATTTTATTGTCTCCCAGTTAATTAAATCCGCAGTTGCTTATCATTGTTGGCAATTAATCAAAGTTTTTAATGAGCCTCATAATCGCTTTCTTATCTTTCTTTATTCAAGTACTTAGTTAAATAAATTCTATAAACAAATTAGTCATACACATACAGCTTTATTATTTATTAAAGAAAATGAAAATCTTCCAGTAGGTATTTGAAAAATTCACGGTTTGTTAGTGACTTTCCACTGTTAATTTGTATCGCAAGCAAACAGTGGAATCAATCAGTGTGTGAACTAACAGAAACTGAGAGAAAATATGCGGTTACTCGAATATCAAACGGAAAGTAGTTATAATTAACCAACAGAAAAGGCTAATAAGTATTTCGTGATGAAATAATATTTGATTGATCCCGAAAGGGTTTATTTGGTATATTTAATGCTATTAAACGAGTTTAGAGTCTTATTATATAGTAAACGTTAAGAAAAGTTTCCTTCTAAGGGATGGAGTCTTCTTCTTCTTCTTTAATAGGCACAACAACACATGGAGGTCCTATACCGATCATTTTCGCATCCACTCATATTGTGCGTGTTATATTTTTATATTAGATCAAATTAAAAAGTATTTGCGGTTGGTACACATAAATCTGTCATGTGGTTGAGGTTTAGCGCTTCCGCTATCTCCTGACCGCTTGCGTGTCGATCTTTCTCCAACAGTTGCAAAATTTCATCGGCTTTTTCAGTGACTTTCAGTGCATCTTTGATACCGAAAATTCCGTAACGGAATCAAGCAAACCACTCCTGGGTCCGACGTTCATTCACAGCAACCGTAAACCGCACAAATTGTTCGGTTTTACCTTTTCTATAGTAATAAAGCATCAACACATTAATTACGTATTTCTTCAGATATTTCACTTATTTTCAAATCAATGTAACTTTTTACACTGGTAGCAACTAGCTTCACACAAAATATAGCCTGAAATGCAAACTTTGAAATGTGTGTCCGTTTGACATAATCGGACTAGTCTTTCCAGATTTGTTGGTACCAATACCAAAAAACGAAAATACTTTTTGATTGACCCAATAACACATGAATAGAAGGGACCTACAGTTTTTTTTTTTTTTTTTTTTTTTTTTGGCAATTTTTACTCATAGGTTTGCCATTGACTGCCAAGATTTGGTAAATAGTTTTTTTTTTACTTGAAGCAGGTCAACGCACGATGGAGTACAGTTGTTTTTTCTGGTCCTAAATGCTTCTCTCAACCCATGTGGAGAGGTGAATAAAATCTCGCTTCAGTATAAGCGATTTCGTTTTCCATTGGTTCCAATTAAAATTATGATATTAAAGGATGATAGATTTTTGGAAAAAGTACACTCCTCATGGTGTGTAGTTTGAATCCGGGGTTGGGCCCTGGTTTGAATCTCTCTCTGTCTCACAGTCAAAACCACCAAGGACTTCAAAAATTAAGAATTGCCTTAGAAATGCTTTTACAATTAGCCGCTTGGATTCAGCATCCATTATATAAATGAATGCGAACCCGGCCTCTCGCGGAATGTTGTGCTCTTAAAGAAGAAGAAGAAGAAGAAGAGGAAGAAGAAGAAGAAAAAGTTTCCACCTTTTGGCTGGTAATGGCTGTGAACAAAACTACTGAAAATATTTAATTTCATTTACTGATTCCTCCTAGTATGAATGAATGAAAAAGTCCATATCAATGTCTAACAGGTCTCATTTATGAATAGTAGTTAGCACAAGCGTTTCCAAGGAGGACATGAGGGTTACTTACTAATGAAGAGAAACATATTTTGAAGGAAAAATGAACAAAATAGCCCACTTTTCCGAGTTTCTCCTTTCGCAACTTCGGGAACTCTAGTGGCCTCAAAATAGATGTTCCTTCTTTTCGAAAAAGTCAGCCCAGCACAAAGAGTCGGAAGTATAAGTTATTTCTACTTTATATTTTTGCAGCTTATACTAAAGGGATCCAAACTTTTTCTATTAGATCCTAAACATGGAACCAGATATTAATTCGATTAAGCGAACGGTTGTTGGCATTGTATGGAAATAATTTACGTCACAGTAGATATTTTTCAAGTTATCTCCTTATTCCAAAAGAAGACGGTTCTTACTTTCTATCTAGTTTATCTATCGAGTCTCTTTTTGGTATTTATTTTTTATGGAACTCTGATCCTTTACATATTTGTGATCTTACACTTTGCGAGGTGCTTTAGAAACCTCTTTAAAATCAATCAATTTCATAAATAACGCATGTATATACGAAGTATATGTACAGTAATCCCCTCTTAATTGCATCGATGAAAATGTACAATTTATATTTCAATTAACCGAGTAATTGAAGTACATTTTCAACTAAAAATGTTATATTTCTGAGGGGATTAAACGGGAAACGCAACTAAGCATGGTTCAATTAACCGGGCATTACTGTATATATCTAATTAAAAAAACTGATTCTATATTATTAAAGATTCTTGGCAACGAAAGTGAACAAAAACTTCGCTGTCACTGTTTCTATGGTAAAATAAGTTGAACATTAAGAGATTTTATTCAAGTCAATAAACTTTGAATAGTTTTTCAAAACAAAGAAGAATTTATGTTTATTGTTGCTATAAAACTTAATGTTCTCACAGAATCTCACAACAATTTTCTAACAATAAATTTAATAAAAATAGAAATTCACACATCAAAATGCATACTTAAAATACACGCGCTAAAGCATATCCAGCTCGACTCTTATGCTGTCAAAGATAGAAACTTATAAAATACTTACTTAGTTGTACGTAAAAGAGCCTATCAAAAAGTTAGAATCGAATTGAATTTAGTAGGAAATTCGAGTTGACATTTTGATGTAAGAGTCAGTACCATTAAATGAGCACATGGTCGATCGGTGGTGGTCTTGTGTGACGACTGTGTGAATGTGAATATTTCAGACACCTCAATTCGGGTACGTACCTACAATACCTGAAAGATTTTACAAATTTAATTTACTTTTCATTTTAGTTTTTGTTTTTTTCATTTACAAATATTTATTTTAGCTGCTTGTTATGACCACTAAATTATAAAAGTTGTTTGTCTACAGAGCATACGAGTATATTTACAGAGTGTTTAGTGAATATACAAATACGAAAATCTGTTGTCACTGAGCAAACATTTTACAGGGAAGTGAATTGTTTGAATGGAATGTTGTGGCAGCGAAATTATCTCTAGGCTCTAATTTTCAGCAAAAAAATTTATTAGCTCTATCTACTTAGTTTTCATAATATTGCGTGGGTTTAAGATTTATGTATGACATTTGGGCGAATTTTTCGCATGTGTGCTCAATTAAATTTTTGAGATATTATCGTCTTAAAATATATTATTAACACAGAATTCTTATTGCCCATGAAATTATTGAATCTTGAAGTAAATGAGACCAATTTTATCGACTCGTTCTATTTGCTACACTCATATACGCTGAAAACCGCTTACACTTGTATTTAAATTGGTGCTTGTGACGCAGTTGTTAGAGCGTTGACCTGTTACGCAGAGTGTCCGTCGTGCAAATATCCGTACAGGCAAATCAAAAAGTAGAGAAAAAAGCGGCACCACCTCTTGGCAGGCAATGGCAAACCGGCTAGAAAAAGCCGTTCTGATTGGGCATAAAACTGTTGGCCCTTCCATTCATGTATAAATAAAACACGCACAACATGAGTGGATGAGAAAATGCTCAGCCCAGACCCTTCATGGGCTGTCGTGCCATTAAAAGAAGAAGAAAAAGAAGATTTTATTTCATAGACAAACTCAAAAATAAGCGAATTTAAGCGTCGATAGATTGGTGATATTAACTTAAAACGTTTTGCTAGTTCTTGATAATGTGAATAAGTATCGCAAGTCTTTGCCACATTTCCCTCTAATAAGTAAGTATGCATGGCTCAAATGATGAAATTACCATGCGGTAGGGGAAAGGCATGTACCTTGCATTGAGTATCAACGGCATAATCCTCTATGCAATTTTAAGTTTTTACTTAGGAATGCGTTGATTACTGTTCATAAATTTTATTACATTTTGTTTTAGTTGCTGTAAAGTTTCATTCAAGATTATTTAAAAAACAGTTTTTCTCTTAATTCCAAAGCAAATTAAAAGTATAAAACGTGAATTTGTGAACAAAAGCTAACTAATAATTTCACAATTTAAAGTTAACGAAGTGTTAAGATGGTTACTTAAAAAAAGTTATTTTTTTTTTTTATATTTGCAAATGTAGACCAAGATAAAATACTCTCCCCTATCATCAAACTATCATTTTTTTTTGCTTAAATTGTTGCCTAAACATATTTATCTTCTACCTTGCTTTATCTTACTTCATCTACTCACCTATTAAACATTATAGCTTCCGATTAAATTTCATATTGGTTTCATGCTTGAAACTGAGTTAGAGCTTGTAGCGCTTTAGATTTTGTCTCGTATTACTTGCTTCAGCTTCTGGGTCTACTTCTATTTCTGTTTTACTTATACACTCTGTTCACATCTGGCTGTAGTAAACAACGAAGGGGAAATAGGAAATATGAAATGTTATATATGGATGCAAAGCATCCGCTCAAGTGCTATGGGAAAAAATGAGCTAGACAAATAGTGTGAAAGCTGTGTCTGTCTAGATACTTGCTTAGTTACTGGTAAAAGCAAAAAGCTTGTTAATGTATTAATACTTATGGATGTGTGATGAAACTTTAGTGGTACATGTATCATCTTTACCTACCCATCTACCTTCCCACCTGCCTTCCTCTCTACCTGCCCACCTACCAACCTAGTCTGGTTGAAGTGTCAGCACAGCAGCCTACAGCTTCATTCAAGTAGTTTATAAATTATAATGCAAATTCATGGTGTCTTCTCTTCTTTCCATTTGATTTTCTCTAAGCCATGCCAAAAGTTGAAATGTTAGACTTGTATCTCTTCTTCTATTGACACACCACTGCACTTACATATACTTTATTGCACTTTGACAAAGTTTCTTGGTGGTTGATTATTGCTTCTGTCACTACTACTGATTATGTATAATGATTATGATGCTACTTAATTATAATGTTACATTTTTTAAATAATTTGTTATTTTAATTTTCCACTTTAGCACTCGCTGCCATCGTTGTTTAAATGAAGAAAACTGAGAGCTTCTTTTCTTTATGACATTTTGGTTAAATGGTTGGTCAGGTTTCAGTTATGATAATGATGAAAATGTTGAACTGCGGTTAATGCTTTTTCCTAGCTTTCTCTATCAAATTTGATTTACTTTTCTGTAATAGCATAGTAAAAAACAAAATTAAACTCTGAAGCACAGTTTTATAGAGATCAAGATCCCATCTGTACTTTCTTTTGGAACAGTTTTAAGTTTGGGAAGTTATCCAAAAATTGTTTCAGCAGAGAGATATTTTCATAAAAATTATGTTCAGAGAAGTTATGAAATTTTTGTGAAAGACAATCTTTTGGAGATCACGATCTAGTTTCGGAATTATATAGAACCTTCTGTAAAACCCATTTTTATTGGCGAACACAATTTTGTTTTTAACTATTTCAGGTCAAAGATCAGCCTTTGTCGACATTCAGATTAAAGTGATATTAAGCATTTAGTAATATTTTTAACCAGCCTAAGAAAATGATGCATAGATTATACGAGTAACACCTGCCAGGAGAAAATAAGTATATAAAGTAAGAAGTTCCCAAGAGTAGCTGTTTCGCTAGTGACTCATAGCTATAGAAGACCCCATTTGTTCCTTTCTAGCGCCTCGTTTTTTTAGCATCAACATAGGAGAGGTTGCGGGAAATAAAATAAAAAAATATCGGATATAATTCTTCAAAAAATTCTGCTTTCCTTTTTAATTTCCGTACAAAATTATTTTCCTTATCAGTTCCAGGCATCAGATTTTAGATTAAAGTTTCACTTTTAGATTTCAACCTCAGGTTTTAGCTTTTGGTTTTTAATTTAGGACTTAAGTTTCAGGTTTCAAACTTCAGGTATTACTTAGTTTCTGTTTTCGGATTTAGGTGCCCTATTAAAGTTTCAGCTTTCAGTTTCATCCTTTACTTTCAGGTTTTCTGGATTCAGTTTAGGAATTAGGTTTCACTTTCCGAATTCCGTTTCAATTTCCAATCTTAAGTGTTAGTATTAGGTTTTATTTTCAGATATTAGTTATAAGCTTAAGATCTAAGATTTCAGGGCATCAGGTTCTGATTTCAGTGCTAACTTTCAATTAAAAGTTTCAAGTTTTAGCTTTACAGCATCAAGTTTCAGTTTCAATTTTCACTTTAAGTATTCAGATTCATAGTTTAGGTTTAGGAGTCAGTTTTAGATTCAAAAGTTTACTTTAAAGTTTCGCTTTTAGATATCAGAATTCAACACCAGGTGTAGGTCTTATTTTCTGGTTTCAGCTTCAGGTTTTAGTTCCAAATCTCAGTTTCAGGTTTCAGTTTTAGTACTCAGTTTTCAGTTTTAGGATTCAGATTTCTGATTTCGCTTTCAGGTTTCAGTTTCTTCTTTCGCAAACTGGGATTTTAATTTAAATTTACATTTTCGCTTATTACCTAGTAGCTGTTCTTCTTAGCTGTACTATCTGGTCTGTGATATTTGTATTTCAAATTATTTTTTATTTTTTTTATTGATACATTCAAAACACAGGGTGTTAGGCTATGAATGCAGAGCATTGTGTTGAATGGACGGAAGATTGATAGATGGGAGGAAGAATGAGAGAGGGAATGCAATCACACACGACACCGATAAAGACATAGACGTAGAATAATGAATAAGTTTGGAATCTTCGCGGTTTCATGGAATTCCCATCTAAGTAATGTCACTGAGTGAATTATGTTGCTGCTTTTGCGAGAGATAACCTCAGCAATAAAACCGAAGTGGCATGTTAGGGTTCGCTACTCTACTCGTAGTTTAGATTGTTGTAGATATTGAATGTAAGCGACTTTAAACGAGCAGGTCTTTAAGTGAATCGGAAGCATAGGTTACTGAAACCTTTCATGATTTTTGCCATGACTAACCAAAATATAAATATAAACACGTAAAAGAAACACTTAATTAAAATCTTATAAGTTCTATAAAATCTTATAAAAATGTCAACCTAAAGCAATAAACTTCAACTTGCCACATAAATTTATTGTTTGTGCGTTGAAAATTGCCCACAATTAAGTTTAAATAGAAAATATCCATTATGTCTGCTCTATAAATATAAATATAAATGTGGTATAGTTTATTATGTATATATATATATATATATCCCTTGTTGTTTCTGTTTGGGTGGGAGAGTTTTTCATATTTTTAGAAAAGTTGTGAGTCGTGAAGAAGAAAGGCATGAAAGAAATCCTTAAATTTTCTTTACTTATTTATTTGTGTAAATAAAATGTCTCCCAAGTGCATTTGAAGGTATCTACTTTTTTTTAGTTACACGTAGTACGTACGTAAGTGCAATTACCTTCTGAATGTAGAAAATGCGAAGGCGTTTGAAATGACTCATGACTGCAAAAAGTGATTTAGTGTCAAATCTATAAAAAACGATAGGGAGTTAAAGCTTAAAATGAAAAATAGGATGGAAAAATTTGCATAAAATAGTGTAGAAGTTTTAATCCATAGCGCAAATAGTTAGTCGGCTTTGACTCACCTGCAAATGCGCTACATCTACGTGTGTATCAAGAGTAAAGACGATCACGAGAGAGAGAGGAAGAGAAAGAGAGTGATTGCTTACTTTACTTTTAATGGCACAACAGCCCATGGAGGGCCTAGGCCGAGCTTTTCGCATCCACTCATGTTGTGCGGGTTATATTAGTACATGAATGGAAGGGACCTACAGTTTAATGCCGAATCCGAACGGCGAAGTGAAAAGCTTTTCATAGCAATTTTTACTCTTATAGGTTTGCCATTGCCTGCCAAGAGGTGGTGCCGTGTAGAAAAATTATTTTTTCTACTTTTTGATTTTGCCTGTGCCGAGATTCGAACCCCGGACACTCTGCGCAGCAGTCCAACGCACTACCACTACGCCACAGCGACCACAAAGAGAGTGATAATCTAGTTAAATAAATACAGAGAAAGAGGATAAGAAGAAGAGAGTGACCGCCCCGTTTTAACTTTATAAGAGAGCCACAAAAGAGAGTGCTTCAGTTTTTTCGTTTAGACTGACCATCACTTTCTTGAATTATGAAATTCCTAGGTGTACAAAATTTTGACTACCGTTTTTCTATATTTGGGGATAATACCTTGGAATATATGTATGTAATTTTAAGAATTATAAAAACTTTTGAACTTAAAAGAAAAAAGAATTACACGCATAAAAAATTGTTCAACTAAATACCTTTGAAACATGCAAGCTAACTCAATACGAGCACACGCAGTTAGCAACATAAAAAGAAGAAGACAGGCTCATACAAATGTTTCTGTTGCACGCAATTTAAATCCAATTAAATTATTATTTCAATGTAGTTAATGTAATTAAATTTGTTAATTAACATTGTTTTAAAAAAATTGTTAATATTTACTTATTTTTGTTTTTTTGTTACGAAGCTTCAAAAGAAAAAGTGTAAAAACTTCAATGATTACAATTTTTCGAACTGTAAGAATTTGATATGCTCATGTTAAAGTTCATTAAACTCTTTTTTTTCATCCTTTCTATGTAGTTCTATTATAAAATAATAGCGCTAAATGACATGATGTGCCCACATACGAACAGCATGTGTTCGTTTCTATTTGCTACTGCAACATTTAAAACATTTACGTGTCATTAATATTAAATGACTTAATAACTGCCACTCACTTCCTCCCTCCCTTAAAATGTTCTGTTCATCTTTATTTGTTGAAGAAATTCCAGCATTTTGTCATGTGTTTACTACAGCTTCAGAGGCGGATTTTAACATGTTGAGGCACTGGGCAAAAATCAATTTGTGCGGCCCTTTTAAGTTTTTTTTTTGTACTTGTGACTCAATTTTCTAAATTTTGACGAAAGAAACAACATTTTTGTTAGACAAATATTTTGTTAGAAATTGCAGACCATTTATATTAATTTTTTTTCGTGATTTATTTCTTGCAAAACTATCAATTAAGGAGTCATAGTTGATTTTTTACTAAGTCGCTTTCAATGGCCATTATGGCTAAGTGATTTAATTTTATTTGGCCAAGTGACGTTCTTAGGTAGTTTTTGACGCGCTTAAGAATGCTAAATGATCTATCACCAGATGCATTTGCAATTGGGATTGTTAAAAAAAATGGTAGGATTATTTCAACGTTTGGAAATGTTGATGTTGTTGAGCTTCCAGAATTGACGCATACATTTCAGGCAGTGTTAATATTTTTTCCAATTTTACAAAATGAAGGAACTGCTCAACCTCATCTTTGAATTTTTAATGATTTATGTCATCTTTCTTCATGTACAAATGTAACACGCACAACATGAGTGGATGCGAAAAACTCGGCCTAGGCCCTCCACGGGTTGCTGTGCCATTAAAAGTAAGTAGTATAGTTTTCAACTAAATTTCATACACACTGAGCAAATTTTTCTTCAGGCAAATCAAAATCAAAAGATACTAAAAAGTTTTGTAATACCTCGTCATAAACTACAGGCCTTCTTCTTTTTATTTCACAGTGTAAAGTATCACAAATTAAGTAAAATGTTTGAACTTTGAATAGTTCGTTCCCACGTAAAACTAAGTCATTATCTGAAGTTTCATCGAATTGTATTTTTCTTTTCCTGTTTCGCTCTTTTGCTGTTCAGTATTCTGTACTACCAGCTTATTCCATTCTTCTGCTTCTTTCAACATTTCGGGAAAATATGAATTATCAGTTCGAATACTGAGTATGAATGCTGTAAAAGATTTCAATAAATTAGTTCCTTTTGGTATGTTACATCCTTTGTTTTGTAACGATTTATTGGTAGCATTAATTCTTTTTTTCTTTTTCTTTTTCTTGCAATAGTGTAAAACAGTCAAAAAATCAATAAAAGTGCCGTCTCTAAATCTTCAAAACTACTGCTTATGTAATTTTTTCGCTTGAATTTTTGTTAAGGGCTTTTCAGATGGATTAATACAAACTTCACCAAGAACGGTTCTTATGAACGAAAAATTCTTTCGTACAGTTAATACAGCTTCAGCTCTGGATGACCATCAAGTGTCACATATACCACTTAAAGTATGTCTTAATTTTCGGTCAGTTTTCATTAGCTCATCCCATTCCTTTGTCGAAGAGGAAGAAAAGATGAATAAATTTTGAATAAAATCAAAGAATCTAATAGCTTTAGAAGAACATTCTGCAGCTGTATTTCCAACTAAATTTAAGGAATGTCCTACGCAAGGCAAAAAAAACAGAATTTTTGCTGTTACTTTTAATTTTAGCTTGGAGACCGTTATAAATGCTTGACATGTTCGAAGCATTGTCATACGTTTGTCTCCGGCAATTATTAATGTTCAACCCTAATTCGGATAAGCTGGACAAAATAGTTGTTTCTAAATATGTTAAATCATGATGTTCGATCGAAATAAAACATATGAACCTTTCTTGAGTTTTTTGATCTAAATCCACATACCTGATAATAATAGTTAACTGGTCAGTATGGCTAGCATCAGGTGTGGAATCAACTATAAGTGCCAAAATAATTAGCTCGTTTTATTTCATCAACAGTTTTGTACACTTTTGCCCATAAGTTCTATGAATTCATTACACGTGGTTTTAGATAAATAATTAACATGTCGAATCCCCCAATTACTGTATTTTTCTAAGTGAACCTTTAAAGAGTCATCAAATTCAGCCAAATATTCAATACAGCTGGGAAAATTGCCTTTGGAAGAATTAGCATGTCCTCGAAACCCTAAGCCAAAACTTACCAAAAGTCTAACTGTAGGCAACGATTCGTTTTAATATCTCACGCCAATAAATTGCCTCTTTTTCTATTACTTCTAAAAGTTTGGAATCGACACGACCACTTATTTTAGCACGACGCACATAAGCACACATACAACTCTTATTTTCTTTCGACTCATCATGTCTTTCCAAAACGTCTACAATATTTTTCCAATCGTAATATCCTGAAACTAAAACATTACATTTTTTACTAAATAGTTTACAAAGCAAAGCAATAAACAGATTTCGTTGTTTCAGAATAAATCAACCATTCTCTTCGCTCTTGAGCTCCGTTTATTTTAGTCATATAAAAATGTACATCATTTAATTTTCGGTATATTGATCGGTATATTGATCATTATTATTGTCTTTACTTATAACATTTTTTAGAAGATTCTAAATCTTCGCACATTTTTTGCGTTTTGTACAACTACAATGTTCAATCAAATCATTGCTAATTATTTTTGGCCATAAACCAATGTCAGTAAAGTTAGGATAAGTATTTGTACATTTTATTACTTCACTCTCAATTTCAATCTCTATGTCATTGGTAATGGCAACGCAATTATCACTTGCACCTTCTTCTACACAAATACTCCTATTGGAAAGATTAACATCGTTATCAGCTATTACTGGTAGTGAAACATTTTTATCTGCCACCGCTGTACTGTTAGATGGAACATTTCCATTAAGAATTATTAAATGATGAAAGCAACAACGTTGGTCTTGGTAGTTTTTGGTTGTTGTGAAAATATC
The DNA here is from genome assembly GCA_958295655.1 of Palloptera scutellata. Taxonomy (NCBI): domain Eukaryota; kingdom Metazoa; phylum Arthropoda; class Insecta; order Diptera; family Pallopteridae; genus Palloptera; species Palloptera scutellata. Next base: position 10,418,573 of record OY282452.1, on the reverse strand, counting down.
AATCGCAAATCAAAATTTAAATTATGCTAATAGAAATACTCAATAAACACAAATAATTTTTCTCAATATTAAAAATCATGCAACGAAAATTTGTTCTTAACGCAACAAAATTCAAACAAACAATAAAATGAAATGAAATGAATGGAATTGCATTTTTCAAACGAAATATAGAAACGCAAAGCTTGCTTATGCTTGGTTCTTTTTTTTCCTATTTGCTTTTGAAAATGTTCAAATTTTTATATTTATGTAAATCTTGTGTTTTGTGTATCATATATTTTATTTTGTAACGCCCTACTACATTCGCAAATAAATAAAGTTCAGTTAATACTTAGTATTAAATGTGAATTGGAGGTTTTAAACTCTCCAAAATTTAAAATCTCAAATTCTACGACTGTTTTTTTTTTTTTATAATTTTTTCTTTTAATTTTGGAAGCCCTTATAAATCGGAGGCCCTAGATAAATGCCTAATCTGCCTACAGGTAAATCCGCCGCTGTTCATTTTCTTTGTAAATTATTTTATATAATTATGAAGCTTTATATGTGTTTGAGGGTAACTGGTTAATAAACAAAATTTAATGTGCTCAAAACTTATACCATTAATAACAGTTAACTACTTTCTTTATGCTGAGAAAAAGGCAGCTAATCTAATTGAGCATTAAGTTGTTAGTAGTGACTTTTGAGATGAAATTATTTATTTCTTCCCCTTAAATTTCATTTTTCAAGAAACAATTGCTCGCATTCTTCTTTTTAATGACTAATTAAGGCAGAGTAGTTGACCACAGTTCAAACTAGTGAAGAAATACTTTATTGTTCTCTTTATGCACTGTACAGTAAGAGAGTAGCATGTACTCGTAAATGAAAACACATAGAAGGAGGAAGGGAGAGAGAGAACAATAAGGATAGAGATCTTCACCAAAACTCTGTACTTATATTTACTTAGGTGCTGGTTATATTGGTGTTCGCCGTTCAACGAATACATCATATTTTACTCTCGTGCTGTGTGTAGTGGTTATATTGGTGTTCGTTACATAGTTGCTTTTTGTTGAAATTCAGTTTTGTTTGTAATATTATATTGTTTGCAACGGCAACACTAAATGGTATACCAAAAAACCTTAAACTATTTTATTAATATGGAGCGTGTGGTCGCTGTGGCGTAGTGGTTAGTTCGTTGAACTGCTACGCAGAGTGTCCGGGGTTCGAATTTCGGCACAGGCAAAATCAGAAAAAGTAGAAAAAATAATTTGTTTACACGGCCACCACCTCTTGGCAGGCAATGGCAAACCTACAAGAGTAAAAATTGCTATGAAAAGCTTTTCACTTCGCCGTTTAGATTCGGCATTAAACTGTAGGTCCCTTCCATTCATGTGCAAATAAAACAACATCAGTGGATGCGAAAAGCTCGACCTAGGCCCTCCATGGGCTGTTGTGCCATTAAAAGTAAAGTAAAGTAAGGAGCGTGAAACAAATAATATAAAAGAAAAATTATGAAAATAATATGATTTTTCTTCAATTGTTTGATGAATAATTTATTAAATATTCACTTTTAAAAACTTAAAACATTCGCAACTTCGCTTTTCTGCATATGAAAAAAATGATGTACAGGTTTGCATGTTTTCCTTCAATTTTACATACATTTTTGTTATTTTTTGTAGAATTATTCATTGACACCCTGAGTACTCGACGTGCTCGGTGTACATTTTACCCAGCATATCGTGTTCGGTATGAGTGTGAGTAAAAGCTATTTTTTCGTGCTCGGGAAACAACAATTGCATGGTGTTCGCCGAGTAAACTTTTAATATAACCACAGCCTTACTGAAATTAATTCCTAGCGCTGCCAGATTATATTTAAAAAAAAAAAAAAAAAAAAAAAAAAAAAAAAAAAAACTACCAGAGAGATTCTTGCAGAATCTCGTTTCCCGTATTGCTGGATACATTTGTTACATAAGGAAACAATATTTCGTAAAAATTCAAAATGAGCACCTTTGGTTTTTTTAATATGCAAAAGTCACTTAGTTTAGGTTAGATTGGGTGTTCTATTGTAAGACACACTAAAGACAGAACAGCCAACTGTGATACCACACTGTTGGGCCTACAGTTTAACGACAGCTCCGAACGGTGGGGTGGCAATTTGATATCGCTATGTGGTTTTGCCATTGTCTACCAAACGGTATGCTTATATTTGTACACTTTCTTATTGTTCTGATTCATTTCATATCGGTAGTGATGTTAGAAGGTTATGTAAGCGAAATAATCACCAGACCAAGAAGGGCTATCGAACAGGAAATCTCAAGTGCAATACCGAAGAGACTCGATCGTCGACAAAAGCAGGCAGTTACGATTCTTGACGTGTTTCAGTGCTAAGTGAAAACAATTTTGACATAAGTACCCAAAACATTAATATCAATCAACTTTTACATTATGGTTTGATATTTCCAAAAAATTAAAAATTAAAAAATTTGGTGAACAGCAAAAAAAAAATTTCTTTTTTTATTAATATTTTCATTTTTTACTTGTTATTAATGCTTAAGTCTACATATATTTTCTTATCTCAAGTTACAGAGTGTGTGCTTGCTTCACAGACTCACACAATAATTCATTCTTAAAAAATACAAAATAAGTCATACACAAACAAAAAAAAATTTTATATTTCAAGACCATTAAACATTATTTATTTTGATAAGAACAAAAGACAGGCCTCAAAAACATTACATAAATTAGGGATATTTTCTTTAAACTTTAAATACGCTTGAGAAAAAAAAAACAATGTCTAAAACAATTATAGCAACAATTAAATGCTCTTTGCACCAGAAGAAAAACAATTATTTGATATTTATTATTTACATAAATTAAAAAGCCATACGTATAAATTTACATGCTGCAGCACAATTGCAGTCAGTCAGTTGCTCGAAATTATGTGGGAATTGAACGTACTTACTTGGAAAATTGATACCTACTGCATAATAAACAAATACACAATTGGGAAATTCGTTTGAGTGTGAAGAGAGAAGAGCATAGTTATGGTAAACCTAAAGGCTGAAATGCCAACTACGAAGTAATTAACGTGCATTAAGGAATGAGCATAGAGAATTGTTGGCATGATGTATGGATGGATGGATGTGAAGAAGGCCGAGAACCTGACCTATGAGTGAAGGACAGTTCCTCAAGCACTCAGGCTATGTAGGCCTAGGAAAAGAAGAAGGGGTGACAGCAAGTAAGAGGTTAGAGAAAAAGAGGGAAAAACATGAAAAAGGGGTTATAGCGGAACTACGTTCTACGTTACGCCGCAAATTTTCCGGATTCTCTCACAAATCTCAGAAGATCGCAGAAGGGGAAGGAGTTAACTTTGTCCATTCCTGTGACATCGAACCCCAAAATGCGCCATCTCGTTCTGGCAAAGGCGGGACATGTGCAGAGCAAATGCTCTGTGCTGTCCATCTCCTCCAGACAAGATGTGCAGGCCGGGTCCTCGGTGATGCCGATGGTTGGCATAGTTCTTGGAAGAAATAGAGAAATTTTACAAAAAGCATTGACAGTAACAATTAAAATTATATTAATATGAACAAAGTTTTTTTTTCGCTGAATATTTTCTTTCTTCTTTTAATGGCGCAACAGCACATGGACGGCCGAGTTCACGCCGAGCTTTTTTCGCTGAATGTAAGAGAATATTCCTAATGCAAAATACACACATGTGTTGCACACATACACACACATACGTTGTGCATATTTTCATGCACATTAACAATTGCTCTCGCCCTCATTTCTCTCTCTTTGACCCTCTCGTTTTTCTTTTTTCTAATAAATTTAATAATATGACTGCCTACTGGCAGACATTTTTACACGATCTTTCTTATCCACACACTATCTTTGTTTATATTTGCCTACTAAATTTTTACGCCTACTCATGTCCTGTACTCCCCTATTTGCCTAATGCTCCATACACATTGACAACGGTAGCTACACGACCACATCTATAAAATTATAAAAACACTCGTTTTTATGGAAACCAAGAGGAAGAAAAAAAAGAGAGGGAGTCAAAAGAACTCCTTACTTTTGTGCTGTTGCTGCTGTCACTTTTATTGTTATCAAATAGCTGACTACACTGCGACTACACTGCTGACTACACTGCGACAATTGAAGCGTACGGTAATTTGTAGTCATGTGTTCGTGTAGCTGCCATCGTCAATGTGTATGGAGTATGAAAGAATGACTAAGAGAATATGCATTTATCTTGCAACATTTGGTCACAATCTCATTTATTCTTCGTTGTTTGTATTGTGTTTGTAGAATTTATTCAATAGCTACCCTGTAGGACCAAACTAATCTAGTTAACTAAATTTACTAGTTCTTCAAATAGTGTATGCAATATCTAGTTTTAAAAGTGTTTGAAAACAAGGGCAGAGATCAACCACTTTAATTGAAATAGTATATACATACCTATACTATAAAAGTATATGAAACGGTTGTGGTACATATGTATCTCCTTTCAACAATACTATTATGTGAAAGTGATTCACATCTATTTACTTTATAATATTTTTCACTTATATGGATTTTTAAATGTCACAAAGATCATTGATGAATATGAAAATGCAATATGTTTAATTTTAAAGATTTAAAAAAATTTAAATTTTACACAATTTAAAAATATTGTTTTTTAATGTTCAACTTTCTTTAGATGGCAATTTTTCTCTTTATTTATTATTTATTTAATATAGTAATTAATCCTTGTTCAGTGGTCGCTGTGGCGTAGTGGTAGTGCGTTGGACTGCTACGCAGAGTGTCCGGGGTTCGAAGCTCGGCACAGGTAAAATCAAAAAAAGTGGAACAAATAATTTTTCTACACGGCACCACCTCTAGGCAGGCAATGGCAAACCTACAAGAGTAAAAATTGCCTATGAAAATCTTTTCACGTCGCCGTTCGGATTCGGTATTAAACTGGAGGTCCCTTCCATTCATGTACAAATATAACACGCACAACATGAGTGGATGCGAAAAGCGAAAAGCTCGGCCTAGGCCCTCCATGGGCTGTTGTGCCATTAAAAGTAAATAATCCTTGTTCAACAACGAAAAATTTTTAAATTATAGTAGGTTTTTTATAGACAAATGGTGGCAAAACTGAACCAATTCGACTGTTCTACAAACTATTCCCAAAAAAACATGTGCTACTTTCAACTAGTTTAAGTTTGATTGGTTCACAAACTATTTGAAAAGCATCTGTATACCAACTAGTTGAAAAGATATGCAAGCCTGGACAATTAACTTGTGCCTAGGACAACACAATGTTAAAGAAATCAGTTCGTGATGAGAAATGATACTAAATGTGGGGACTAGTTGTGGCGTTCAGTAAACCAGTTTATCGACTAACTTTAGACCAGTTGCTTTCCCTACAGGGTATATGAGCTATATACACAATTATATATGTATGTATTTATGTAGGTGGAAGAGAGAAGGTTGGTGGTCATCATTGTACGGAGAGACACACACGCACACACACAGACGCACACACACACACACACACTCACACACACGCAGATAGTAGTTGAGTTGCAAATATATATTGCAAGCATTTTGTGTTTACATATTCGTATTTGTTTACATATAAGCAATAATAACAACAACAAGAGAGTGCATAGTTTTACATTATATTAATTTCCCATGTGAAATTTAAAGCACACACATAAAATAATTTTTGGTTGTTGTTATTGTTGTTTTTGTTTAGGGGAAAACGAGTGGGTGTATGAAAATAACAAGAGAACGAACGTTTTACAGCTATGTAAAGTGTTTACAAATTTATTTATTTATTTATTTTGGGTTTCGGGGAAATTATTATTTATTAAATTTTAATTGCAAATATTAAATTGTTGCTCGTGGTTTTTTGTTTATTAAAAAGCAACAATTTAATAAATAATTCAATATTTAAAAAGGAAAATATACAAAACTAGAAAGATGAAAGTATGCAATTGACACGGCCTAATTACGCTAAATAAATTATAGCTTACACATAAACAATACATACAAACACGAATACGCTGATTTACTGTACATGTGCACATGATGTGCTTGCCTTGCGTATGTAGTTTTGTTATCGATCGCGATTCTATGGCGGCAGCAGCGGCGGTATTCACGCAACCTTAACGCACAAGCAGATTACATTAATGCGTTGCTATGATGTGCTGTAGCGTTGATGGCGTTCATGCACTCCAATCATATTGCTACAAATACTTAATTACGCGTGTTTTTTGTTTTTGCTTTTAAACAAATACTACCATACGAGTATAGCAGATATAACAGATAATGATTGTTTCGTAAAATATGGTGAAATTGAAATTATCAAGATGCGTTCCAGATTAATGATATCTTTCGAGACTCAGAGATTTTTATATTTTCATTTTTCAAGCTACTTGAGTGTGAAGTATTTGTATCTACATGGTTAGAAGCAATTATTGATGGGAAAGCAGATGTTGGTATAACTTGTGGTATACACTTTTGCTTTCTTTTAACGTAATTGGAATTTTTATATAAAGTAAATATGATATTTTATGAACTTAAACATTATAAGGAAAACAAAAAAAGAGAGATAGAGCGAGAGATAGCAGCCGTGATTTTTGTACTTTCCAAGTACCTAATTATCCGAAATCTTCTCACTATTGGATACAGAGATTGCGGGATGTAGTTTTCTCGTCCTTTGATAATTTTTTTTTTTAGTCATGAGCTATGATTAATTAGTATGTGGGAAAGAGGCGGGTTCTTAAGTAGTGTTATGTTCCACAATTGCTGACTCTCACTCTCTCAGCAGTTCACAGATGATACAGATGATGTGAGCCAGTGTAGCTTTTTCCACCAGATCTGGTCGGTTTTTAACAACAAAACACTCTGTATACAGGCTATATAGGTTTTGATCGAGAAAAGGTTGTTTGTAACTTAAATGTTGCCCGCGGCTACGCTTCAAGTGGTCCATTCTGAAGGTCCAATTTTGTCACATTTTTCACACAGTTCGTCAGGAATCTCACCAATGACACGTTCAATGTTTGCTTCCAAAGCAGCAATTGTGATTGGCTTGTCCCTATAGACAAGAGACTTAATATAGCCCCACAAAAAATAGTCTAAATCACACGATCTTGGTGGCCAATTGACTACACCAAAACGTGGGATTAACTGATCACCAAATTCGCCTATCAATTGATGCATGGTTTCGCGTGCAGTGTGGCAGAGTGGCATGTGGCACCGTCCTGTTGGAATCACATGTTGGCCAAGACAAATTCTTGCATTTTCGGCCAAAAAAAGTGTTATAATCGAACGGTTCCTTTCTCCATTGACCATAACGTTGCGGCCTTCATCGTCTTTGAAGAAGTACGGCGCAATGATGCCGCCTTCCGCCTTCCCATAAACCGCACCAAACAGTGCATTTATCGGGATGCATTGGTAGCTGCTGAATTGCCTCTGGCTGGTCTTCACTCCAAATACGGCAATTCTTCTTATTGACGATCCATTGAGCTAAAAATGAGCCTCGTCGCTAAATGGAAGTAGCTTGCGAAACATTTTTTTCACAGCGCATGAATTTTGATAATAAATTTCAATACTTTGTAAACGATGTTATGATGAAATGTCAAAAAATGCCAATTTGTAGTGTAGAAAGGTCAGAAAAGAGCACTAATCTTCTTTCTTCTTTCCCCTCTCAAGTTGGCAAATTTAAAACCGGACCAAGGCGGAGAGAAAGAACAGATACAATTTAAGATTTGAAAATAAAGTAATGGACAAAGATAATACAGAGCATAATCTCTTCCACTGTAGTGCATAGTATTCTTCGCCCTTACGTACACCACGGATTCTGGTCTTTAAAGACCAGACTGCATAACTCGGGTTTCGCATATAGCAGTTTTGCCGGTTTGCCGTCGCAAGGCGAGAAAAGCGAGAACGAAGTTGAAAATAAATCAATAGATTTTAAACGAGGTGTGCGCTCTTCGATGGCAAGTCGTGGAAATTCTTTATAGAAATATGTACAATGAAACAACTTTTTTCGGAATGCGAGAAAGGCGCGCTTACTTAGGCTCTCCAACTTCAAATCAAATCTTTAACATACCAGTATTGCTCTCTCCCTCTCTCTCTCTCTCTATCTCTTTTAAAATTTCATTGCTGATGGAAGCATTCTGAGAGAAAAGTGTTGGCAAACTATCTAAATCAGTAATGGCCAGGAGCACTTGATTCTAAGGTTGGGGCAAGTATAAAGTCAATAAGAGCAGACTTAATGTATGGAAGTTCTTGAAGTTTTGCGCTTTCTTTCTTACTACTTTACTCTTCTGCCTGTCTCTCTCGCACAGTCTTTCATACTTGTAACCAGTGTAAACAGCCAGTAAAGAAATACACAAATGCTTTAAAATTTTTGCCCATTTGCAAATACAAAATATAAATTTAATTCACTATTTCCTTTCGCCGATCCAATTACTCCACATCATATTCATTAACATTATGTGTGATAATACTCTTTTGCTATCACTAAAGTTTATAAGTACACTCCATTAACTACTTACATATGTGCATATATACAGATAGAATATACTCGTATGTATGTATGAAGAAATGAATCCAACTATAAAATGATTAATTGTCACATTATATGTGATTTATTAGCTTTTGAAATTAATATTCAACGTTACAACTCCCTTATCGGGTGCCCAACTATAACATATTGTTCCACTTCAGCTCGTCAGCTACGTGCTTGTGTCTCTTTTATGCACATTTATAGTTTTATTATTATGTCAACTACAGTTGATGTATAGGAAAAGCATTGCAATTGATTTTAATTTCTATTGTTAATTATTATTCTTAGTACTAGGATTTGTGTAGGAAAATAAGTTAAGTAGGAAAATAGTGTGTTGATAAATTATATAAAGCTAAAAAGCCCACAAAATATTTAATTTATGGTAATTAAAAGGGAACGAAATCATTTTATAGGAACTAATAACTCGGATCTATATTTTTAATCAGAAAATTAACAACTTTTCTTAAGAAATTTTAATATTTTTCAAACTCGAATTAATTTCGTTTTACTTATGAATTTCTATGAGTAATTTTTGTTTTTTTAATAATTTTATTTCATTTGAACTACGAGTAAATCAAATTTCACAATTCATCCACCGTAAAACAAACACGAAAAAAAAATCAAATATCTTTGTATTGCTTAACATCGGAAATCATAAGAAGCTAAATTTTACTTTAGCTAATTTTAAATATAAATCCATGACGTAATTTTGAGTTTCACTTTAAATAATTTTTTTTTTAAATATTTTTTTTTTTTTTTCGTTTTTTATTTGTTGCGAAAAACAAGAATTAAAGAATAAAATTCATATGTGAAGCAAAAGTAAAAAAATAAAAATAAAAAAACCTATGATCACATGCGAAAAATGTAAAGCGAAATAATTTTTAGTGTTAAGTGTATAGTTATAGAGTAGTGGAAAAAGGAAGAGACGAGAAACATAACAAATGCAAACGCATTTTTGTTGCTTGTTCTTGTTGCTTTCAAGCATTTATTGCCGCTAGCTATGAGATACACTCGTATACAAAGTACTTAGATACTACTTACTACTCTACCCGTACCTCAGACTACTTACATATGTTCGTCATATGAAAATAGTGTGGACAAGTACAGTACGCGTAATAGAAATAGATCTTCATTTTTTACTAACTACGTATTCCTTTAAGTTTTTGATATCACATCTCTTTTAATATTATATTTCGTAGTTAATGATGGGCTCTTGTGCCATTAAAAGAATGAGAAGAAAAAAGAGTACGAAGTTGGTAAGAGCAATCTGTGAGACAGCAGTGCTGCCAGACTATTTGAAACAATTGAGAAGTTGGTATAAACGATTAATTTTTAAAGTGCGGGGCAACGTTCCTTGACAATTTTTTTATGCTTTTTCATTTCGGTTCATCATGTATACAAAGAAATTCTTCTGCTTCTTTATTTTTATTAAGGGGATCTACAAAAAGATTATTGCTTGAAAATTAACAGAATTACTTTTCGATGGGATTACTTTTATTTGATTCGCAATCGTTTATAAAACCTCATTAATTAAAAGGGAACAGCTTCTAAAATACAGGGCTAGGCGATTGAAGTGTTATTAACTTCACACCGGTATATCTGGCAACGCGATATTGCCAACTATGTCAAACATTCACCCCAATGACAGCTGTTTATATTGTTTACAAGCTACCACTAGCATTTGCGTCTCAGTTTTATAGAACTAAAGTTATTCGAAATGGAATTCAACGTAATAGTGTAATTGCGTTATATTCGAGTGGAAAATCACCACCAGAACAATAGGTTCGTGAGCTCAGGCATCTCAAAGTGATTTAAATGTTTGCGTATCGCACCATAAATCGTTATAATGATAAAGGGCAGCATTGCGAAACGCTATGGTGGTGGACCTGATCACCTGAAATGGTTCGGAAAGTGAAAGCTCTACTTGAACGAAATCCACGTCTTAGTGGTAATCAAATGGCCAAAGAACTGAAAATATCCCAGCGAAGCATCCGACGCATATTCCAAAATGAGCTCTTGGTAAAAACTTACAAGTTCCAAAAGGCACATGCTCTTACACCGAAGCAAAAAAAAGTTAGACTTGAAAGAGCAAAGGAGTTGTTAAGCTTGCAGGAACGTGGTGAATTTCCAAATATTGTCTTCTCTGATGAGATAAATTCCCCTATTGAGCAGTTCATAAACTCTCAAAATGGTCGTATTTACTTAACTGAACGCAATTACTAAAATTTGAGCCTACGAACGGCCACCCATCTCAAGTAATGGTATTGGCAGCTGTTACCCCCGATCGTTTTCATCGAGCCTGGTCTTCCATCTTATTCTATTTGATGAAGTTTAATACTTAAATGTTCCGAAAACCTACTTTTCAGAGAATAAACCTTTTTGAAACCATCTTAACCATCTTTTAATGAATCGTAGAAGTTCAGTTAGCGATATTTCTTCTAGATTCCCTTGACCTACACGCAGCGTGTTCTACCCTTGGACTATCTAATCCATGGATTATGAAAGAGAAGCTTTAAGCCATTATCGGTGCTTAATAAAAATATCTTGAAACTTCGAAAAGATTAAAACCCATTCCGTTACCGTTTTCTGTGCAGCCACTGGCTGCCAACTTTTTTCACAGATTTTAATGGCAATGTAAAATGTTTTCCAGGGCCGCTGATTAAGTCAGGTTTACAGTACGTTTCATCGTTCATCTCAATCACATTAAAAATTTTCAAAATTTTTTAGAATGCGTTATTGGTTTTCAGGGCTACAAAAGTCTTAAGTCTTACAGCTTCCCTGTATCTTTACTGCAGATGAAGATAGTCGAAATTTTACAGCCATATCCCTTGTTGAAGTGTTTGGATGTCTTTCAAACACCTTTTTAGTGGTACTGTGGCGTAATGTGTGGCGTAATGGGAGTGCGTTGAACTCTGACGCAGAGTTTCCTGGGTTCGAATCTCGACAATCGCAAATAGCAAACCTACAAGAGTAAAAATTGCCTATGAAAAGCTTTTCACTTCGCCGTTCGGATTCGGCATTCCTTTCATGTACAAATATAACACGCACAACAGGAATGTATGATAAAAGCTCGGCCTAGGCCCTCCATGGGCTGTTGTGCCATTAAAAGAAAGAAGAAGATGTATTTTTGCAGATGAAGAAACGATGAAACTTTTGGAGTGGGAGTTGGAAGTTCCAGTAGGCCCAGCTTCCATTAACACACAGTGAAAAATTGCTAAAGTTCATAAACCGATTATCCGTTTTAAAGAAGTAAGCCAATTTGGTGGCTAAATGGACAAATAGTTAACTGGAGTTGTCCAGTTGCCATGGGTTCGATTCTCAAGTAAAGAAACATGCTAAAAAAAAACACAAAAAATTCAATAAATTCTGAATTGGTTTAAAGTTTATGAACTTAGTAGTTTAAAAATGAAATTTAATGTATTTTTGTGGCACGCACTGTTGGTTTTGAAAAAGTTTATACATAAGTACTAAAAAGCATAAAATAATAAGTAGGTACACAGTAGAGGTATTTGCAAAGCAGTAAAAAAAAAAGGAATAGCACTTAAGGATTTTTTTTCAAAAGTTAGAAACAAAAGACAGAAGGTCTTCATATGTAGTACAATAGTCGTAGAGGTTGTAAAAGACAAGAAGATCAAGTGGACTTTATGCTATTTAAATGTACATACATATAAGTATGTATGTATGTATGTATGTGTTTTATGTAAGACCAAGTTTACCATAGAATTGAAAACGACAACGCATGAGGTTTGCACAAATTGAACAGAATGTTGAAAGGAAATTGCGCTTTTTATGTGCTGCTGCTATATGATGTTCATAGTTTTAATGAGCAATGAGCTATTAGTTTCTCAAAGCATCGCTTAGATTGTGGTTATATTCAAATTTTACTCGGCGAACACCATGCTGGGTAAAATGTACACCGAGCAGGTCGAGTACTCAGGGTGTCAATGAGTTATTCTACAAAAAAAGTACAAAAATGTATGTAAAATAGAAGGAAAACATACAAACCTTTACATCATTATTTTCATATGCAGAAAAGCGAAGTTGCGAATGTTCTTAGTTTTTAAAAGTGAATATTAAATAAATTATTCATAAAACTATTGAAGGAAAATCATATTATTTTCATAATTTCTCAATTATATTATTAATTGCACTCTCGTGCATATTGATAAAATCGTTTAAAGTTTTTTGGTATACCATTTAGTGTTGCCGTTGCGAACAATATAGTATTACAATAAAAAAAACTTAATTTCGACAAAAAGCAACTCTGTACCGAACTCCAATGTAACCACTACACCCAGCACGAGAGTAAAATATGATGTGTTCGTCGAACAGCGAACACAAATCTAACCAGCACCTTATAAATTATAGTGTGAAATTGTTTAGGCATATGCGTTTGACTTGGCACCTGTTGAATTGAAACGACAGAGACTACTTCCTTCTCCTTTTTTTTTCTCAGAATTAGCAAATGAGTGACAATTCCTTTTTGAAAATTCTCATTATTATAAATAATATAAGTTAATTGTAAGTAAGTACATATTTACAAGTAAACAACTACGTGAGTTTATTTATTTATTTATTTTTTTTTTGTATTTTTAGGGAGGGATTTTCTTATACATTTTTGATTTGAGTGCCATGCATTTTGCATACATACGTGCTATCCAAGTACGTGGCCTTATTCTCTACATTGCAGCGAACTTTGGCTATGTACATTGAAAATTCTATGCATATTATTTCGATTACTCGTTCTGGCTTTTTTTTTTTTTGAAAGGAAAATTATAGAAATGAAATCATACATTTGAATCAAAACGAACGAAACAAACACAATTCATTGAGATTTTCTTTCTTATTCTTATTCTGTTTTTATTATTATTTTTATTATGTATTATTGGAAATATATGTACGAGTATGTAAGTTCATATGTTGTATGGTGTTGCCTGCTGCCCTGCCCCTTCAATGTCTCCATTGCCAGTTGCCTGTTGCCTTTTGTTATTTTTATTTAAGACACATTTAGCCATACACTGATTGCGTGTACTACATACGACTTTTGTCTAAACCGGTCCCGGCAAATATTGATTTTGGAAGTATTTCGCTGTATATCGCTATGAATGATAGATCCATTTGTCTGTTTGCTTCTCTGTTTGTATGTAAGTATTTGCATATGTGGCAATATAAGCTTTAATAAATATTATAAGAATTTTATTGATCTCTTGCTGTTTGAATTATTTAAAATTGATTAATTTATGCACATTTAAAAGTCTTTAAACGAGAAAGTTTCCCTTTTTCTTTAGCTCTTTCAAGTAATGAAATTTTATGGTAATATGTATTATTTGAATTTTAAAATTGCTTTTTATTGAATGCAAAAATACTTATATTTTTGATGTTGTTTGTTTTCTGAATTAACGTTTATCGTCGTGTCAGATTTTATACTGCTCCAAGTAAAATTAAAAAGTTGTTCGTAATATTAAACAATTAAGAAGAGGAGACCTTCATGAAATCTCTTTGTTTGTGATTTTATTGATGTTTTTTTGTTTTATTAATGGCTGCAAGCATAAATTTAAAACTGAAAGTGTACTGATGTCAGTAAAAGTGTACACAATAAGTTAGATTTCTACAGTAGAAAAATCGGAAAAGAAGTCTTCAGATGCTTGAATTCAGATGTGATTTCTTTCACAGATTCACAGATTGTGTTCATTGTGTGTGTCCCACTGACTGCATCTAAACGTTCAAATATAGAAACTTGACGTAACAAAACGGCGCTTAGCAAAACTTAATGCTGAATTTTCGTAAATAAATTGCAATGCAAACCAATAACGTCATTTTACTTATAGTGAAAAATGTTTTTAGTTTTGTTATCTGGTGAAATCTTAAAATATTTTTAGTTTTTGCTTCTGTGAACAATTCTTTCTTGGTAAATTTAAGTCATAATGGTTCTTGAACTGTGCATTTTAACCTGTGCTATTTAGTTAACTAAATCGTGAAACCGCATTAACCTAATTTTCTATTTTGCAAATGTGTATCCACTCTCAAACACTGTGCTAATGGCAACAGTTCAAGTGAAATCGTCTTAACGCCCACTTGTTCTTTATGTAGCATGTTCTTTCATGTGCTTTTATGTCCTTTGAAGTCATTTACATTACAATGCTAATTCATTACTGTCACTGGCTAGTTCACTTTTCAACCCTCTCTTCTGCCCGACACCCACTCCCGGACCATAAAAAAACCACTGCTTGCTACAAACTTACTTCTTTGATACTCTTTTCATTATAACAAATTGCTAACTTCCTTCCAAACATCACCATCAACTAAGCCCCAGCTAACATTACCCTTCGGCTGCGTTGCCTATAGTAGTTGTAGTAGTAGTAGTAGTAAGCATGTGAAATCGTGTTTGTGTGTGCTCATATTCCGCTACGTGTTCTCTGAGAAAATATTCTGAATGAGAAAATGAAGAGCATAACATGAAATAGCAGCTTAACAACTTCTCAAAGTAATTGCTATATTTTCCGCGTAATTTTCACCACTACTACTCTTTCTTAGTACGTACCGCATAAACGATGGCACAAAAAATAAGTAAAGGGTGTTTATTTTTAGAAGTGTGGTTTTCAATCTGGCAATACTTTTTTCGGAGTTGGTCTTTTTTTGACATCTGTCACTTGATTTATGCTCATTTGCCATTTCATAATGAATAGACTTAGCAAATTCCTGAACAACGTTTGCAAATCGTGCAAATTTATTACCAAAATAATGGTTCAGCTTCACAAGAAAATTTTGTACAGTGAAGTTCACTTTTGGTTGAATGGGTACGTTAATAAGCAAAATTGTCGCATTTGGAGTGATCATAATCCACATGCCATTGTTCAGACGCCGTTACATCTTCAAAAAGTCACTGTTTGGTGTGCTCTATGGGCAGAGGGAATCATTGGTCCATATTTCTTCAAAGATGAAGCCGGTCATATTGTTACAGTCAATGGGGAACGCTATAGAGCCATGATTAATGACTTTTTCGTGCCTGAATTGGAGGATGTTGATGTGGACCACCTTCGGTTCCAACAGGACGGCGCTACATGCCATACAGACATACAGCCAACGAAACAATCACAATCAATTTATTAAAGGAAACTTTTGGTGAGCGCATTATCTCGCCTCGTGGGCCTGTGGCGTGGCCTCCAAAATCGAGCGATTTAACACCGCTGGACTATTTTTTGTGGGGTTATGTGAAGTCGCTTGTCTACGCAGATAAGCTCGAGACGATTGACGCCATGGAAGAGAATATTTGGCGCGTTATTACTGACATACAATTGCCCCCAATTGCTGCAAAAAGTGGTCGAAAATTGGACCTCTCGGCTGGAATTTATTCGAACTCGCCGTGGCTGCCACTTGCCCGAAATCGTTTCTAAAACATAATGGTAAATCCTTATCTTTATAATAAAGCTAAATTCTTGGCCATAACATTAAATTATATGCGATTTATTTCTTCTTGAAAACCACACTTCTAAAAAATCACCCTGTAGTTGATATTTTACTTTTTATATTGTGTTTGCCCTTATCCTAAATTAAGAGAATAACACGTACATAACATAACTATACTAAATAGTAAAATAAATGCCAAATAAAAAATGTGTAAATGCAAATATTTATAATTTAATAAAAAAATATAGAAATGAAAAGAATATTCATTCAGAAGAATATCATCGTCATCATCCATCACAAGTAGCAACCAACTCGCATGCAATTGACATTTTCCTTTAACGCTATCGTGTAAATAGTCACTGACACTGACACTCTTTATTACTTTTTTTTCATTGTGTGTGTGTGTGTGTGTGTAGATGTGTGTGTTTTTAAGTGTTTGTATGTGTTAGTAATATACGTACCATAATTTCGATTCGTTTTTGTCATAAAATTATCTCACCTCTGTTTTTTCTTTTTGCATATTCAATTATATTTTGTTCTTGAACCGTCAAACGTTGTTCTCTTTATTTTTTTTCTAGGAATTGCGTGCCGCTCCTTGTTTTCCCCCTCCTTTACATTAGGATGTTCTCTAAGAATTTATGCGTATTAATGTAAATTTATCATAAAAGTTTTATATGTGGTTATAAAATTCTGAAAAGAATTTCTTTTTTGGTCAAATTGCCATTTGGAGAAAATTTTTATACCAATTGCATACTAATTTTTTTCTCTTTTTTTTATCTTTTGCCATGCTAATGATAGTACGATAGCACTGAGCTAGGATTCCGAACTTATTTTTTTTAGGCAAATGTTTTGCTGACTGATCTTTCTTGGAACGAGAAATTCAATGGTGCCAACCGTTTTTTCAGTTTATTTTGAGTTTTCGAACTAAATATTTCAAACATTTCGAAACCTTTTTCGAATAAACGAATTGTATTCGAAAAGTGATTTTAGTTGGAATTCAAAATTTCAATGTTTGAGAAGCTGATTTCAGAAACTGTTGTGTTGAAGAACTCGAAATCAGAATTTGTGGATAAAAAAACTTCTGTGTCAGAATAATTTATACCAGAAATTTCTGCACTGAAAAAGTCGGAATGCGAAATTTATTGGTATGAAAAGTTGTCGTCCAAAATGCCCATGTTGAAGAATTTGAAAGAAACGTCGGTTAAAAAAGCTAAATCGTAATATTCTACCTGGTATTTCTGAACTGATGAATTCGGATTGAAAAGTTTTTGTGCTTGAGATACTTTACTTTACTTACTTTTAATGGTACAACAGCCCATTGAGGGCCTAGGCCCACTCATGATGTGCGTCTTATATATGTACATGAATGGAAGGGACCTACAGTTTAATGCCGAATCCGAACGGCGAAGTGAAAAGCTTTTTATAGCAATTTTTACTCTTGTAGGCTTGCCATTGCCTGCCAAGAGGTGGTGCCGTGTAGAAAAATAATTTTTTTTACTTTTTTGATTTTGCCTGTGCCTGTGCCTGTGCGGCCACTTGAGATATTGGCATTAGAAATTATCAAGCTATGTAAATAATCTTTCGGTTTCAAAACAAAAAGGGAGAACTACCTCTTGGTGGTAACCTCTTTCAAATATAGGAATTCATATCAGAACACTGATTTCAGTTTTGTATCGATGTTTTCTAAATATCAGGATTTTTCTAAATAGTTTATATCAATCTATATAAAAAGAAACGTCTTATGTACTTTAATGTTATTTATGATACGCCTTTCTCCAACAAAACACTTAGGTATCTCTACTCCTCAAAATGTATGTTGCATTTGCTATGTTTTGCAGCCCACAGACTTTGTTCTACGTAACAACAATAAAGCTTTAAAAACTGAAAAGTACCAGTTCCAATTGAAAAATACTAGCTAAAACTAAACATAAACTATTGCGTTTCTATCATAGGCGGTGGCGGCTCGGTTCAAGGGCGATCACTGCCAAGTGAAATAAGTACACGAATAAGGTATGAATGTATATGCCCTCCTGCTCCACCTCCTCCCCCTCTTCATTGAAGAAGAACATTGAAATAAAAATTTAAGCTAAAAGCAAAACGCCAACTATTGCTGCTACCACTATTTGTGAGTTTCGTAAGGGCATCTGAGTGTTAGTGAGTGTGAGTGGGTTCTTCTGTGGGTGACAGACTGAATTAAGCGCGGCGTCGCTGCTATTTAAAGCCTGCGCTGCTGCTATCTCATGTTGCATATCGCATGCATTGTTGCATTTACTATGCCGCCTTATCCTGCTGCTCGTTATTACCATTATTATTGTATTTTATGGGTTGGAAGTTAAGTGAAAATGTTGACAATTTAAAATGACAATTGCAATTTAGTGAGGCGAGTGAACAAAAGAAAAAATAAAGAAAACGAATGATGTGGAAGTGAAAACGTAGGAGAACAAAAAATGAGAATTTATGAAATGAATACGTGGAATAAAATAAACGTTGATGCTTTTTATGCGGTTAGTTACTCCTTTGTTTTTTTTTTCTTAATTATGCACTTAGAAATTAGGTTTTGAAAAAAGGAACCTCAAAAGTTGTATGAATTTTATATGCGCTCAAAAGTATGCTTCATTTAAACGAAGTACTCTTTTTTTTTTTTTGTTTCTTTACTGGCACTACTTCTACCACAATAGCTTTTCTCTTTTCTTTATATGATATTTTGACATATGGGAAAGGAAGCACTTTTTCACTTACACTGAGGCGCTTCCCTGTATGCAGTTAGCACTCTCTCTTTATAGTGCAGCTCATATACTTTTTAATAGGAAGAGAGCGCTGAGATCAGGCTAACCATAATCGCTAAAATAGCGCTCATAAAGAGCACAAGAGAAGTGCCTATAAGCAGAGCAAGAGGAGCATAACTTTTAGGAGCATAGAAAAAAAATCTCATCGGACTCAGTTTTTCAAACATATTGAGTGCATCTTTTCAGCAACCAGAAAACAAAAACAAAGTCATTTTTGGAAGGTGCTCCAAATTTTCGCTTTGAACTGTTAACGCTTACACACACACACACACACACACACACTCCTGAGCACAATGCTACTCAGCAAAAACAGCATTGTCATTATCGTTTTCTTTCTGCTTTCTTTTATGTTTCTTTTTGTTTTTTTTTGTTTTTTTTGTTTTGTTATATCCTTTAATTAATAAAACTAATTTGCGGAAATAAACATTGATACACTTCTAATTATAGTTGAGGCAACAATTTTCTAGACAGCCGCCTTTTCTAAAGGGGCTGCATACATTCACATGCATGCTTATGTTCACCTCCCTTCTTTACAGCAGCAGTAAGTTGGTTGGTGAGTTAGTCAGTCAGTCAGTCAGTCAGTCATTTTTACCAAGTACGAGTGGTAATAAAGTTTGGCGCTCCTATTCAGTTCATTGTGTGTTTAAGTATGCTGGTAAGTCTGTCTGCACAGTTGTTGCTGTAGTCCTATGGTTTCTAGTTTTTTTTGTTGTCTAAGTTAGTTAGTTGTTTGATTGTTTGTTACTTCAGCTAGTTAAGCTAGTATACCACCGTGTAGGACTCACAGGATATCAACAATCCACAGGCACACAACAACTGGCAGAACAGTAAAATAATATAATAATAATATGTATATGTAGTAAACGTTAGTTGAAAGTGAGGATGGGATGGGCTAATCTAATTGTTTATTGTCAGTTCTGTTTCTGGTGAAAGCGCAGTGACACAGGTCACTTACTTTTAATGGCACAACAGCCCATGGAGGGCCTAGGCCGAGCTTTTCGCTTTTCGCATCCACTCATGTTGTGCGTGTTATATTTGTACATGAATGGAAGGGACCTACAGTTTAATGCCGAATTCAAACGGCTGAGTGAAAAGCTTTTCTTATAGGCAATTTTTACTCTTGTAGGATTGTCATTGCCTGCCAAGAGGTTGTGCTGTGGCTTCAAGTCCAGTAACACAAAAGTCTAGAACACAAAAGTAGTTCAGCTTTTCTGCAGACCGATTTTCAAAAAGTTTCTGAAGTTTTAAAAGGATCTTCACAAAAATTATTTATGTTCAGAAACCTCAAGTAATCCTAGAATGTCAATATGTCATTGTATCAAATTCCAGAGAAAACTGAAAACGCAGTTTCGCTACATTTGTGGTCACAGCGACCACACAATCATTTATTTTAACACAGCTGAAAATAAAAATAAATATTTCCTTTTTTTTAGATTTTTATAAACTTGAAAACTTTGTAATTTTGTTTTAATTTTTCATTTCATTTTTCTCCACAAAAACAATTTGACCATATACTGGCTGCAGAAATTATAGACATCACCACTCTTTCACTCTTTCACTCTCTCTCTCTCTCTCTCTCTCTCTCTCTCTCTCATACTCTCTTTATTGAAAAGATAAAAGTGTAAATTTACTTTTACTTTGTATGTATGGGCAATAAGTATATGTGTGTGTTGTCAGTTTCGAGGTTAACATGCCAAATTAGCCAAAGAGCAAATGTCTACTGTTATGTATTTATAAAGAAAAAAAGAACACAGAAAAAATTTAAGTAAAGTAAAAGAAGACGATGGGACAAGAAGGTAGGTCAAGAAGAATACATACATAAAATTGGGCGAAACTTACTCTTTCTACAAAAGCAAATATACGAGTGAATTTACTTAAATTGGCCTTCAGCTGACACATCTTTTTATATGGTGAAATAAACGACATTATAAATTGTATTTTTACAAAAGATACTCACACGCATTTAATTCAGCGCTTAATGTTTGGTTAATGGCTTAAGGCATAACATGCAAGACAGGATCATTCAGATTCATCGCGCCAATGTTTTATTATTGGTAAGCAATGCGAGCATAGAGCACATGAGGTAGCTGTCTTCTTCTCACTTGGTAACACACTCTTATTACCATATTCTCTGCCGACTCCAAGATGGCGTCGCGATCACAGTTGATCCCCGATCCTAGAAAACGTTTTATTTATAAAATTCTGGCTGGTTAATGTTTTTGGTTGTTATTTAGAATACAGATTTTCTCTTGTGCTCTGGAAGTCGACTGCGCAGTCAGTCAAGTGCTGGAGAGGGGGTGAAAATTAAAAGACAAACACCTTAACGATCGCTTATGAGTATATGTGTTCAAAACCGATATGGAGAGGAAAAACATTAAAGAAAGCTTACATTTAGAGAGAAATAATAGAGCATATAAGTTGAAACTGATAGATCCGACGTCAAAGTCGAGCTTTTATCTTACGAACGTATGGCATTGTTGTTCAGTCTCTTACATACAATACAAGCAGAGGCGTTTCCTCTTTCAGCTTTTCTGTGAAAAGCACTATACCTGTTAAGCGAAGGGAGATGCCAATGCTGTCATCTTCTCTTTCTCCAATTAACAACATCAACAAGTGGAAGAGTTACGCAAAATAAAGATATCTTTTATCATCCAATAAGTAATTATTAGTTTTACGATAGAAAATTACAAAGCTTGGCTTAGCATACATAAAGCATACTCGGCACAGTTGAAAAATTAAATAAATAAATTCAACCTATTGACTGAAAATGTCCAACCGAGAAATTGTCACAGGAAAGGTTCCCCACCGTTTGGTTTCAGCATAAATCTGAAGATACCTTTGATGCATTAAAAAAATCAAATTAAATCAACCTCTTTGCTTCGCCGTTCGGATTCCGCATAAAACAGTTGGATACGAAAATCTCGGTCCAGGCCCTCCATGGGCTGTTGTGCCATTAAAAGAATAAGGTAGAAGAATTAGTGAATATTAGTGATATTCAGGCAGGAGCAAGGGAGCGGAAATTGTACTCACACCTACAAAAAGTATGCTAGTTACCGCGAATAATCTGCAGGAAGCACCCTCCCTCTACAGCCTCTACAGCCTCTCCCCCCTTGCATATTTGCATATTTAACTTTACGAAAAATGATAAACTGTTTTCACACTTACACATTACACTTTCTTTATTAATCATATTCACTAAGTAATCTTATTTGCTACAGCTTTAAACATATATTACAAAATTAGTTACTACCTTATTTTCTCTTGTTAAAACATTATTCTATTATAAAGTATGTATAATGAAATAATTTGGATTTAATTTTTAAATCTTATTTATCTTTTCTTTCTCTATTTTTTGTTTTGTTTACAGGACTTTCATGCGGTTGGTTTCGGCCATCGATATACCACAACCAATAATAACAACGAAAACAACAACGGCAAACAAATAACACAAGAGTAACAAAAAGAACAAGAACAACAACAACAAGAACAAGAACAATAACAAGCATTACAACTAGAAGAGAATTTAATCTTCTACAAAAATGGCAGTCAATTATGCTTGCCTTACGCTACAGCGTGTAGTCGTACCAGCTGTATTGGTATTGGGTAAGTACACACAGACAGACAGAACAAGATATTCCCATACACATACATATGCAGGTACAAGTGCATACAGCACGTATAGCAGTAGTGGTCAACCCACACATGCACAGCTGTTCACAGAAGTGAGCTCGGCCCATGTGAAGTCTGAAATACTCTCGCGTCCGCTCTGCTAAGGAGTGGCCACCACTGTGACGTATGCTTATAGTAGTTATGCATGCACTTGTATAATCCTTTTAAGACTTAATATTGCATTCAACTTTAATTTGAATTTTTGCAGCTAAGTATGTATAATAAGAGAATTGAAACTGTTTAAACATTAAATTGAAATGAAATTCTCATTGTTAAAATGCTAACTTACATACTTATGTATCTACCATATGTAGTAGTATAAAGCATTCAGCAAGCAAAGCAGCAGCCTACTACATAGAAATCTCAACACTTGTTCTATACCTTTGTATAGTAAATTAAATTATAAAGCATATAAAAAGGAGAAAATTTAAGTAAAATTTATGTTAAATATGCGCTTATGCATGCTTATGCATGCAAGTGCGATAGTTTTACGTGTTGTAAAAAAAAAACCCAAAAAAAAAAACATTGCATGCTTTTAGGCAATTAAAGCTGATACTAGTAGGTACATAATTAGTGTCACACAGTTAAAAAAAGAAGGTGAAGTTATGATGCAATCTTTTAGTACAATACCGTATCATTTCTTCGTACACACGAGTACATATAAAAAGGAATTCTCTTCAAACGATAAAACTAAATCCGCAAGTTGAAAATGCTAACTAAAAACTTTGAATCACTTGTGCTCACTTGCATATTTTGTAAAGTATGGTAAGTATGTGAAGTCAATTCTCACAGAAAAGTAGCACCGCACATTTGTTAGATTCGATAAAACTGGTTTGGAAAAGCTTGCACATTTTCCTTGAATAAACTTACAAATTTGTATTATGTGTTTTTGGGTTTACAGTGTTAATTTCTTGTCTAATATTTTCATATTTATTTCTCTTTTCAGCTGCACTCTTTCGACCCGTCGGTATATCGTTCGTCTACCTGTTAATGTTTTTTATATCGCCATTTATTCCAGTTGCTACAAATCGCAATTTTAAAGGATCAGTTACTGCATATTTCATAATCTTAATAGCGATAAGTACAATTTTATTATTATGTCATATTGCGCTGCAAGTGATAATAATTTCATTAAAAATCGATACATTTTTTGGTTCGTGTTCATTTACGGAGCAATTGTTGCGGCATGTCGGTTTTGTTGATTTACGTAATTTAGCGTGAGTATATCAAATTTTATTAAAGATTGTGAAGATTGTGATAATTTTATCAAATTATTTTATTAAGTCTACTTATACCATATACGTACAAACCACAATACAACTGATCAAAACATAATACATAATTATAGTCAGTATCTTATTTTTCCGGTACAGTTCTATGAGATAAGGTTCCTTTGACCATTCCGCCGAATGGCTGAGCACTACGAAAGAAGTTGTTTCTCCTTTCTATGCTGGTATATCAGCAATTTCAGTTCACTCAATCCCAATATGCTCCAAAACCCATAGGATTCAAACCTGATTACTGACTCCTACTACGTTCTTCGTATTCACGTCTACTCTTCACTTTCCTTAACCATCAAATTCTTTCTTTTCTATGCATCTACACGTCTCTTCATTAACACTTATTTTTTTGATTTTTATTGTCTTATAGCTTTCACTCTCTTTTGACAGGAGTGTCTCCCTTTGTGCCTGATATGCCCGCTCCCTTCGGCTTCCAACTTCTCTCTTTCCGTTCATCCTC
Organism: Palloptera scutellata; assembly: GCA_958295655.1. Classification (NCBI taxonomy): domain Eukaryota; kingdom Metazoa; phylum Arthropoda; class Insecta; order Diptera; family Pallopteridae; genus Palloptera; species Palloptera scutellata. The sequence goes on along the minus strand of OY282452.1, from coordinate 10,394,432 downwards.
TTAATTCTTCCTAGAATCCTCGTTCCACATACTACACTCTATTTTTCTCACTCTTTTGTTAAAATGCAGTACTGCCTCATGCCCTCACTCTTCTCCCAACTGCTCACTTCCTCCCTTTTCTCTCCTTCCTTTTTTCTCTCATTCCCTCCTGCCACTTCCCGTGCCTTCTTTCTTCCTTTCATGGCTTCCCGAATTACCAGGAAGTATTCCACATTTCTCCAGCCTTCCACTCTCTTCCTCCACACTTTCACTGCTTTTCTGTCTTCCACGCCCCTTCAGATTTTCGCTTTCCTCATACTCTTTCCCGCCCTTCATTTTCGCCTGCCATCCCTTCCTCCCCTTCTTTCTACTGCCCACTTTCTCTTTCATTCAAATTCTCTTCTGTGTTTTCTTTCCTCCATATATCACAAACATTAATCCCACTTCTCTCCTTCCTCTTCTTCTCTTAAGGTATTCCTTTCCTTCTTCCTCCTATTCCTCCCCTGTCTCTTACGTTTTCACTCCCCTCTTGCGCTTACTTACCCCTCGATTGTACCAATCAAGTGAAAATGTGCCCTTTTGGGATGTCTCTAAATTAAATTAACTACAACTGAAGTTATACAAAGGCGTCTTCGGGAAAAGTGAAAAAAGGTACCCAATAGAAAGACAAAAGAAATACATATTTACAATACTTCTGAAATACATATATGTAAGTTCAAAATTTCACCAGTAATGTCACGGAACCATATTCTCCGAAATCTATTTTCCACCATCAACACTATAGCCCTACTGACTTCTACACAGAACACAAAACATAATCATTCTCCCTCCTTCTGCCTCCCACCTATCAATCATCCTTCCATTCAACACAATGCTCTGCATTCATAGGGTAACACCCTGTGTGTTGAATGTATTAATAAAAAAAATAAGCACTTATTGCATATACATATTTTTGTTTTCTATTCTCTTTTATCTGAATGTAGAATTCTAGCCATTGTTGAATGGCTGGTGCCGGAAGTGGTTGTGTTCATCACATCTCTAACGGTATATTTAGTAACAAAGAAATTAATAGTTATTAAAGAGACCGTGTTATTGGAAAACGGCGAAGCTGATGCCATTAGAGAAAATCTGCAAAATGGTGCAAGTACCAGCAATGATGAAGGGAGAACGCCAGTAGCAGCTGCCGGTGCTGTTGAAAATACGCCAACACCGAGTAAAGGTGTTGGCGAAAGTACGATTAATACAACGCTAACAGAGCGACCTATCTTCGATGGACTGATAAAAATATGTAAGTATTGAAACGGTACTTGGTTTGAGTGAGTGAAGGTGAACCACAGGATAAATGATTGATTCTTTGTGGGTGCCACTCGTTGTGCTATTTTCTATTATAAATGCTGATATTACTCGTACTCGTACTCGTATAGATAAGCTGATGTTTGATTAAATGTTGTCTCTTTTTTTGTCCATACCATAGCGCCACTTTTCTGTTTGGCAACATTATTCTTTGCTGCCGTTTTACGACCATCTGTGCCTGGTGGCTTTTATTTTCTCATCTTTCTGCTGTCAGGTTCATATTGGGCAACTTGCCAATCATTACAACGGTGAGTAGTATACAAGTATTTAGTTAATATTTAGATAGATAAAAAATGTTAACTTATGTACATCGTTACTACTTACTTAGTATTTTCGATTTGTAACTTTTACTATTTTAGTTTCTACCTTTTAATTTATATTTTTAATTTGCAATTTTAATTTATTTTTATAACAGCGGCTTTGCCTTATTGCTGCGATTTGTTATGGTTGTACTGGTGCTGCATACACTATGCATCGTTTCATATCAAACACCATGGATGCAACAGTATCTTGATAAAGATAATTTAATAGCAAGGTTTGTTCAACTCTGGAGCCGAACTATGGAAAGTAGAAGAATTGTACTGATTTTTAATTATTTTATAATTTGCAGATTGATTGGATTAGAACCTTTGATAACCTCATCGTGTGCCAATGATATACGCATCATTGTCTATGACACCAACTTTAAATTGGATTCATATCTTAATCCCATTGTAATGTTCTTTTCATATTATGCGCTAGCGCTCACCACCAAGAATCTCATTAAACCAAGGGTAAGTTATAAATAATATTATAAATAAATTTTTTTTCAACTTAAGTATTACATTTACATAAATTATAAGCTCTCATCCAATAATTAAATCAGTGGGTTTTCTTTACTACATCATAAAACCATATATTTATAGAAATTTACAGCAGCTACTTACTTACTACTTACAGTAACCACGTAATCTAACACCAAAATATAAATTTAACCAAAATGTTTACTTTTCTTTTTTCTACTCAATGCTGCTTAATTGCTGTTGTGCAATTCCATTGACAAAATTAATATTAAAAATAACATCAAATTATGCACTCATTATTCTAAAAAACAAAACAAAAATACAACAATAACTTGTATATGGCTAACACGCCTTAATTGTTTTCTACGCCCAAAACTTACTACATACAACTAATTACCACACCTGCTCTCACACATAATACTTAAATAAATAAACTAATACAACTACCTACTCCTACCACAACGTTACACTGTACTATATCACCTTCAAAACCAACTGAAAAACGGAAACGAACAATAAACATAAACATAAAAAAAAACACAAAACAAAACAAAACAAAACAAAAACTCCATAAAAGATTGTCGCAAAGCCTGTAGTTGCCGCTTTTGGACAACAACTTGAAAATGGTAGTAATAATAAATTTAATCGTCAATTATCGCTGATGGCACATGCATCACGTGGTAGCAAAAAGGATAGTTGGAGTAAAACGCAGCGTTTGAATGTAAGCACCAAAATTTACAGCACCCCCGCTCACTCACTCGTTGATAATGTGATGTGTGATGATGTTGAGGATGATGTGGCGTGGCGCGAGTGTTGATGATTGATGTTGATTGTAATGTGTATCAATTATTTTTATATTTATTTTTTATTTTAAAAAATTTTGTGTTTCTCCCCACCATTTAAAATTATATTGAATTTTTGGTCGATTAATATTGAAACGTTTCATTGAAGTGAACTATTTTTTAGCATACTTATAGGCACTAGTGTTATTGGTATTTAAAAACTGTCTCAAACTTTTGTTTGAAATTACCACAAAACACACAAAACCTTAAAAATCAAACTAAAAATAATTTTGAAAAATAAAATACAATCAAAATCACCTTGAAAAACGGTGAAAGTAAAATAATAATAATAATAATAATATACATGCATAATAGCAAGCACACTTTTAGGTGTAAACTTTTTTGTTTTTTATTTAATTTTAATCTTTTTTTAAATTTTAATTAAATAAGTAGTAAATAATTATTGGTTTTTATTTTTGCAAAATACAGTTCAGCGAAAATAAAATTACATTACTTTGATTGAATTCGGTTTTCCGAATAAACCATTTTTATTTTAATGGGTTAAACGATCGGTGAGAATCAGAAGAGGTCAAGCTGTGAGATTTTATATATTGTGTAGGAATCGATCCTGTGGCTACTGGAACTCCAGTCTGGCACCCATTCACTACACCACAGAGGTAGCTTACATTTGATGGGTCACAACATCAATACGAAAAAATTGATTGTTTGTAATTGTGATGCCATATGGCACAAGTAGCTACATGCTAATGGGTTAAGATAAAGAAATCGCTTTTGGTACTCAGTATGTACATACGTAGAAAGATCTTTCATCATTATGCACTTATAGGCCACGCTATAGAAATGATATAATACATAGTAAAATAAATTTAGGTTCATATACTGGATTATAGATTTAGTTGGAATCTGTATAACTTTCTTTCCGTTTGACAACATCATATGGAAGTCAGCACCTATCAAGTTATGACTATGTATAACCTAGACTTCAGGACCAAATTATTTTGTTTTATTGGTAACCAACAAGGTGTAAATCAGAATTTTTGATATAAGTACTCCTACTTCTGTCAGAATAAGTTAAAACAAACTCTCATTAATGGGATAAGAAATAAATCTGAATAAGTTATTTTATACTGGATAAGCCTCTTTTAATGGCGGTATGCACTTCGACCCTGTTAGCTCTATTGTGCCTCTACATGAATCTACAATATTTCCATAAGTCTAACCTCCTATAGAAATTTTAGTATTGATCCTACTCCTATAAAATTCAAATTAGCATCTGATCTTTACTGTTCACCCACGAGCATTCTACGAGTTAGCATACAGTCCACTTTTTTTTCGTGCAGTAGTCCCTAACTTTCATTGGCTTTGGGTCAAATTGAATGACGCTGCTACCTTCATTTATTCTGTTTCTTTTTGTTAGAACTTATCGATTGGCCAGCCAGTTTAGATGCGGTATAAGAACCCGCTTAGTTTTTATATTCGGTTTTTTTTTTTTTTGCTCATCTTAACTCCTTTACTTACTTTTAGTGGCACAACAGCCCATTGAGGGCCTAGGCCGAGCTTTTTCGCATCCACTCATGTTGTGCGTTTTATATTTGTACATGAATGGAAGGGACCTACAGTTTAATGCCGAATCCGAACGGCGAAGTGAAAAGCTTTACATGGCAATTTTTACTCTTGTAGGTTTGCCATTGCCTGCCAAGAGGTGGTGCCGTGTAGAAAAATTATTTTTTCTACTTTTTGATTTTGCCTGTGCCGAGATTTGAACCCCGGACATTCTGCGTAGCAGCCCAACACATTACCACTACGCCACAGCGACCACATCTTAACTCCACTAGGGGGAAATAAAGCTTTGCCGTGATATAGTCCCATGATTATGGTAGGCCTACAGTTCATCATTGGGGTGGGCAGGCACCACGAAGATTCGCTGCTAGGATACAGTTCTGTTACTCCTGACTGTAAACAAGGCCGATAGGTACGAGCTATTCCCGATTAAGGGGAGTCTGGGATATTTTGTGACCTGTAGTGTTTTGTTATAGAAAATAGGATCACCTCGTACAGGCTGTGGATCCTCACTTCGCACTGACGCCTTCTAGGAAACTATCATCGCATCAGATTCGCCTACAGTGCACTGCTTGAACCCATCTTCAGGCCTAACTTCCTACCACTCCAACCAGTTGGCTTTCATGCCTTTGTTAAGATTCACAAGGATCCATTAAGAGATCAAACCTATCTAAACGCAAAACATATATTTTTAGTGGCGGATCGTTACTCAAAACAAGTGGGCACAAACATACTCAGAAATACTTGTTTAGTAACTTGAGAAGTTAAGTTCTTTCCTCCTGGACATACCTGAAGTTATCTTAGTTTAAATTTAAATCATTGAAAACTTAGGGATCTTTTCTCAATGTCCGGCTAAATTAGAACTTTACCCTACGATTAACAGAACCGCAGGTTAAGGTTCTGATTATTGCTTACCATAACGTGACATTGAGAAAACGGCCTTTAGTATCTGTTAACTAAGATAAGTATTCGAAAGATGGTAATTTTATATTTCGCTGCATTGTTATTCTTAACGGATATACTTTCCACTAAAAATCTACTAACGTTTTGTAGACATTATTTATATTTTGTAAACAAAATTACACAATTTTAAATGCTTTTTTATTTTACCTTTTATTTTACCTTTTATTTCTGCTTATTGGATTCTTTTTCCATACATTACAATACTTTTTTCTTTTTCTTTTTTTTCAATTTGGTATTATGAACAAATTTTTTGGCTTTTCTCTTTCTCTCCCTTTTTTTTTAACTCCACTACTATAGCTCTCTATCGCATTTCCTTCCTATTTTAGCTCCTTCTTATCTTCCTCTGCTGCTCCTTCTCACTACCCCACTCTATTACTCCCAATAATTTTGTTTTGTTTAGTTTGCATTCTGTTTATCTTACGTTTTATGCTCTTTTACTTCTTGCTTTAGGTTTCGTTACGCCGTGAACATCGTCCAATGAATACCGAACCGACTGAGACGACACCTGTACGTAAACTAACTTCTTCTGTTCTGTGTATCAGAGAGAATAATAATAACTGTTCTGTTGTTGCTAAAAACATTTTCTCTCTACTAATGCTTGTTGTTGTTTATTGTTTCTTGATATACATCATAAGTATCTCTCTCTCTCTCTCTCTGTCTGTCTGTCATCTTGCATTCATGCCTCTAGTATTCTCTTTTAAAGTTCAAGTAGTAGTCAGATTAGTAGTTAATCTCTAACCATATATGTATATTTTCTTAAATCATTGTGAGCGCGCGATTGTATTATATGAAAAATCAAAAAATATAAACCAAGAGTGAATTTGTAATCAGATATGCTCGTCGTATATTAATTAATGTGTGTGGTGTCGGCACTATTTGTGTACTCACTGTATTAAAACATATCCATAGTTATACATAAAGTAGAGAGATTTTAAATTAAAATAGTTGGCACAAGTAAAAATCACCTAGTATTAGAACTAAAAAAAAGGTCACTAATTAAGAATTGGACACAGACATGCATATCCTTAAAATTTAAATCAGCCATCAATTTCTGTTTTGATTTTCAAAGTTGGTTTCAATTCCATTTGTTTCGTGGTTCCCATTTTCATATCATTCCTATGGGATAATAATGAATTGTATTCTTCGTCTTAATATTTAATTAAGTTGTTAAATATTTAATTTATGTTTCATTTTCATTTTAAGTTTCACTTCGTTTTCGTTCCTATGAAATGATAATGAATTGTATTCTTCGTGTTAACATATTATATAGGCACATTAAAAAATACATTTTATTTACCATATGTTTTTCATTTTACAAAGTTTCACTTCACTTCACTTCGTTTTCGTTCTAATAGTCATCAGTTTTTTTTATATTTTTTTTTTGTGTTTTTCGTACTTACCATATTCACATCGTTTCGTGGCATTTATCATCGTCCTTTCTTATAAAATATATGTACTTAGCCAGAAATTAATTTAAGTTTACAAGAAAAATAATAGCATTTCTTCCTAAAATGTTCTTAGCTTGTACGACACAACACGCGAAAAACGCGTTCCAGTCGCACCGGTTCAATTCATTCTGGTGGCAGTGGTAATGACATTCCATTGCATGAACGTGGCGAATCGAATGTTTATGAATCGAATGTATCACTCTGCGATCAAATATCATATGGCATCGTCAGCATTGGCGGCTTTATATATCAAAACAGTTATATATTCACGAATATACTCATGATGGTAAGTTCTTATACTCTGAAAGCGAGTATAAGCGAGTAATTAATCGATTATTCAGAATTTCAACTATATAATAAATAAATTAGGCAAAGCAACAAAATCAGAATCTTTGCTCTTATCGATTAATCAGAATGGGAAATTAATCGATAGAAATCCGAATTCATCGAAATAAAAATGTTTAATCGATTGATCAGAATTTGAGCTCCATTACACGTTATTAAATAAAAATGTCTTCTAATTAATCGATTGAATAGAATGTTATCGATTACCAAGGTTAATTATGAAATTTTAGATCTGTTTGTCACGGTCATCAGAATTTTGATTCATCCATCGTATCACGTTCCGTGATTAATCGATTAATTAGAAATATTTGAGTTGTGGAATTAATCGATTAAATAAACTTTAAATCAGCATCTCTCTGTGTTTCACATAAGAATTTACTTACTTTTTATTGCATATTTTTAGGCTTGGTCCATTGTCTATCACAGCTGGCTAACATTTGTGCTCCTGCTGTGGGCCAATGTCCTATGGATGATACCGAATCAACGTAAAGCAATGATGCGTTCCAGTCCCTTCATTGCATTCTATGCTGAGGTGTTGCTGATAGCTCAATATATTTATGGCATGGCTTTATATAATTATGAATTGCCAGCTAAAGTTGATGTCAGTATTTTTGAATGCTTCTTTCTCTCATACCTTTCCTTTATTTGAATTGGTTTTCAAAATGTTTGTGTTTTTGCTTTCCAGACCACCGGCATAAATCTCCAACAAATCGGGCTTGATCGTCCTCAAGATCAAGGTGTGCAACCGTGCGTGCCACTGATTGTGAAAACCTCATTTGTGCTAATGTTTTGGGTTACATCGCGTCAGTTTTTCAAAGAGAAATCGGAAAAGCGACGCAGCAGCACAATTGCAGATATGATTGCACCCATGCAGCTGACCGTTAGTGCCACCGGCTCGAGTTATAAGCAAAGCGATAGTAAAAAGACATCGAAATTCATGAAAAAAGCAGGCGATATTATAAAAAATTTACTAGTTCGCCTGTGGATGTGGCTGCTGGTGTTGGTGATATTCCTGTGCGCAATAACAGGCGAACAAATGACCGGATTTCGCATTTGCTACATGGCGTTATTTCTATTCTTTTTATTGGTCTTCCAGTCATCATCGAAAGTGTGGGTTAAAGTCATGTACGGATTTTGGCTTTTCCTCATCTTTTATGCAATGTTTATATTGATATTAATTTATACATATCAATTTGATAAGTTCGATCAATATTGGAATGATTATTTGAATATTTCGAAAACGCTGTAAGTTCTTAATAATTTGTAGTTGCGTGCATACTTTTAGGTGTTAATATAATTGAAAATTCCATCTCTCTTTCAGACAAACCGACATTGGCTTGGAGCAATACAAAACTAAAGATCTCTTCTTGCATTTAGTTGCGCCTACGATAATTGTCATACTTACGGTGATACAAGTGCACTACTTTCATAAACGATTCATTGCATCATTACAACAACCACCTGCTGCATCGGAGGCGGCACCAGCAACATCACGTTCTGGGAATAAAACTAGACGCACTAGCATTCATTCGGATAACATTAGTATGGCCGAAGGCGCACCAGACTTGGAATCATTGCGTGATTTAGTACGAATATTCTTTAAGAAAACCAAATCAAAGGTGAAAAGGATACTGAAGAATTTTAAGAATACATTTTGGCGTTTCATGGAATTGCATATTATGAAAGCGGTTTATATATCGGCTTTCGTAAGCGCTGTCGGTGAGGTTAGTAATCGATATTGAAAGAGAGAGAGAGAGAAAGAAAGAGAGAAAGAAAGAGAAAGTCATGCCAACAGCTAAGAAAATAATTCCAATCTACAATATTTTTTCAGGTATGCTTCTTGCACATTGCCTTCGTTGGCCTGTGTTTGGTTGGTGTTATTTCACGCGTTTCAGTGCAAACATTTGTCAGTCGCGTTATTTCATTCATCGTAACTATAATAATTTTAACGAAAATGATTTATCAAGTCGCTTATTTGAATCACAGTAATTATGATGTATCATGTGTAAGTAACGAAGTAACGTACATGCATGTAACGTCGCTTATTGTATTCTATCCAAATAAGTAATATTTCACATTTCACACAGGATGGCAGTGGCAATGTCACGGACAATAACGCTGTCTGGTTTGGCCTGGAGAAAACCAGCTCTGCCACTGGTGGTCTCATGGGCCTATTACGAAAGTACATAATTTATATGGTTGTGGTCACATTGCATGCGGTTGTGACTTTGCGCCAGTATCAATTCCGCATCATATATGGCCAACAAAACGTACCTGTCGCCAAAGTGCTCTTTCCCAAAGTATCCCGTGTCGATGCTGAAAAGAATCTCGAAAACATGGTTAAATATTTATTCAATTATGGCTTTTACAAATTTGGATTGGAAATATCGCTGATAATGTTAGTCTCTACAATCACATATCGGCAAGATGTTGTCGCTATTGCCTATGCTGTGTGGTTGGCGGTGCTATTGTCGTTCAATCGTTCGAGATGTTCAAAGATATGGGGCATCTTTCAGTATTTCGTCACTATATCGATATTTGTGCAGTATGTGTTGTTAGTCGGATTCCCGCCAAGTTTGTGCTTGAGTAAGTTGATAAAATTACTTTGAATAGTCAGAATTCTGATTAATCGAATCAAGTTTTTAGTCTGCAATTCAAATTATGCTTTTCCATTAGCCGGTTGATCGAACCTCGTCTTTTGATTAGTTCCAATTCTGAGTGATTGTTTAATCAAATTCAGCGTTTTGATTAGTCACAATCTAATTATGGTAATTGATTAATCGAATGAGTTGTTTTTTTAGCATTACAATTAATCGTTGAATTCAATCATATTTTCCATAAGTCATAATTTGGATTAATCAGTTAATCGAATCAAATCAATCGTTGGTCAAATAAAAGCTTTTCATAAGACTTTATTCCGATAAATTAAACCAAGTGTTTTTGTTTGTCACAATTCTAAAAAATCGATTAATTGAATCAGAGTTTTTAAGACACAATTTCAATTAATTCCTATATGTTTTTTGTTAGTTCGATTCATGAATGATTGGTTAATGAAATATAAGTTTTGCTCTATTTTATTTCAGTATAATCGATTAAGGTTTTTGATTAAACAAAAATATTGTTTACTTTAATTGCACGATTAAGGGCCTAAGCCGAGCTTCTCGCATCGATTCATGTTATGCGTGTTATATTTGTACTCGAATCGAAGAAAATTATAAATATAAAATATAATTTCTTTGTTTTTTTAGTCAGAATTTTGATTACTTTTTTGATTAATAATAATTGTAGTCAGTGATTATTAGAATCATGTTGTTTTTTTTTTACCACATCGAAATATTATTACTTTTTAGTCAAAATTGTCGAATATCTTTTTTTCGGTCTAATTTTGATTAATTGAATCAAGTAGTAGGCCAAATTATATTAAATAGAATCGAATAATCAATTCAGTCGTTTGGCAAAATTATAATAATTCTAATAACTTTTTTGATCGGTCGGAATTCTGAATAATGGAATCATATTTTTTACTAAAATATTTCTGCTCAGTGATTTTTTGAATCAAAATTTTTGATTAATCAAAATTATGATTTTCATCTTTGAATCCAATTATGTTTTTGAAAACCCATTCTGGTTAATCTTTTAATCGTATCAATTTGATTGATTAGTAAAAATGATGAATAATCGAATAAGTTTTGTGATAAATCAGAATCCCAACTAATCGAATTAGTTTTTTGTTAGGTCCGAATCAAATCAGGTTTCTTCATTAGCGTAAATTCTATGTAATTAATCTGATTAAGTGCTTGATAAGTCACAATTATGATTACCCGAATTTTCGAATCAGTCACAATCCCAATTAATCGAAATGAATTTTTTCAGTTTATTTAAACTCTTATAAACAGAAAAATTTTAAAAGATTCCTTTACTGAATATCAATTCGATTACATTTTATCAGAGTTATGATTAATCAAAAAAAAAAAAAAACATTATAATCGGTACATATTTCTTAAAATGATTTATATTTGCTTACAACCTTCCTCTTTATAGCCTACCCTTGGGGAGGTTCAATCTATTCCGAATCGATACAACGCTGGACAATGCTGCCCGGCAAATTACACTACAATCATGTACCGAAACTAATATTTGACTTCATAATGTTACTCACAATTAATCGCCAGAAGCGTGTATTTTATCTGGAACAGCACAACCGTGAAAATTATCCAGGCGGCAATAACAAGACTGTCGTACATGATATTGCCAATTTAAATATGATGCTCTCCGCAAATCCAACAAAGGATTTCCTCTCCACAGTGCGAAACTATTTGGATGTTTTCAAGTATGCCACATTCTGTGGTTTCTATTGGGTCACGCTAGCTGTGGTCTTCTTAGCAGGCACCAACATATCCGATTTACTAGCGATCGGTTATTTAATTGGCGCATTCATATTCCTATGGGAAGGTTCCGACTTTTATCTACGCCCCATCCACTCAATCATAAATCGCTGGAATTGGCTAATCGTATACAATGTGGCAAATATAATAACAAAGACATGCTTCCAAATGGTCGGTTGCCTCTTCATGCAAGAGCTAACAACGAATTGCTGCTGGCTTGTGCATGTGCTGGGCATAACATGCGCTTCTAAAGAAAGCAATATAACGGATATTGCCAATGAAGTGGTGCCTGGTGGTAATGAATGTCCGGCGATAACCAGACATGTGGTGCTGCTGTGGGATGCCATTTGCTTTGGCTTTTTAATACTACAAATGCGTATATTTAAATCGCACTATTTCTGCCACATCATCATTGATACAAAGGCGAATAGCGTTTTGGCATCACGGTGAGTTATTAGCTGCAGTGAAATGTAAAATGTCCATACCTAAATACTTATGTACATATATGGATGGATGTCTTACATTACAGAGGCGCTGAAATTATCAAAGACTTACGTCACAAACAAATCGAACATCGTCAGGAACATGAAAGTGAAGTGCTCTTGAAGATTAAACGTAAAATGGAGAAAATACGCGCAACGCAACAGAAAATGTTGAAACCAATTGATAAACCAACACATTTCGATGGTAAGTCAGTAGTAGCAGCAGCAGCAGCAGCAATAACAGCAACGGCAAAGCAGTCTCTGAAAGCTTTGTGGTTAGAGCTGTTGCAGCGCTGTCTGAACTCTTAAGCTCTGTACTCTATACGTATGTATGTAACTGTCGAGCTAAGCTCGAACTCTTAAACTGTTGTCCCTCTTCTTTGAATTTTGTCCATTGTGTTTATTTTGAAAAAATCTAAATACTAAATACTTGTACTTTTTTGTTTCTGGTGGCTAACGGGTGAACTTTAATTTTTCGTGATTGTTCTTTATGTGTGTTATAATTTCGTCATGTTTTTTCGTTTCGTTTCGTTGTGGATAACAGAGATTTGTTCCAAAATATCTTTTTTGAATTGGAAAGAAGAAAAAAATCTTTAAATTTGAGTTTGAATCATTTACTTTGTGCCTAAAAATATGCTACGATTTTTTAATGAAAATAAGACGATGACGATGTCACAGTTGCTGATGATGCTGATAAAGTAGTAAAACTTGCTCCACTAGCGCATCATAGCAGTTTTTCATCATGTCAAGGTGGTTCAGCGGGATATCATACCCCGGATGATGACGATGATGATGAAGCCTGCACTAGCACACGGAGTAATCGGAGTAGTAGCGGCAGCAGCGGTACCTCTGAGGATCGTGCTCAACTTTTAGACGATATTAACACTGGAGAACTCCAACAAGTACTCGTTGTTGCATGTGATGCTTCCGATGCACAAACCGATTATGCTGATGTCTATTCATTGAGTGATGTTGTCGATAATGCATCGCGCGGTGTTGCTGCAGTACGATTGCAATTACCTGAAATCGATATACAAATGAATTCGCAAGTAGGTGTAGGAGGAGAAAATTAGAAAACGAATTGTGTTTGATTGCATTTTTTTATTTAAATTAAAATATTTGAAAATTTTTAAGCAAAATACACCCAGCTCTGATCTAACAACAATACCGCTCGATGGTTTCTTGGATGTGCAACGCATATCTGTGGGCTCTATGCCCAATTCTGACGCGATAACGCCATTGCGGGAGGACTCAGATGAGGAGCAGTCATATGAAGTGTTCTCGCCGCCACCATATGTAAAACAACAGAAACTTTTTTTTTACAATTTTTCATTTATCAACTTTTTATATACGAACAACTTTAGGATACATTGCAACACCAACGACAACAACAACAACAACATCCACAACAACTTTCCATGCATAATTTATTACCACCACCACTTGGTGTTAACGCTCCTACTTCCTGCAGTTTAAGCGTCAATGTCAGCAGTCGTGGAAGTTCGGTAATATCATCAAATCTAATCGCGAATAGCTCTGGCGGTGTACGTCATCGTCGGCAGTCATCGGTGAATGCGGTGTCATGGAATGAAACGGTATCAATTAAATGTACCCCCAAAGAGGCAACGCCAAGTGGAGGAGAAGTAGGTGTTTTTATTTATTTTTGTTTTGTGTTTTGAAGTACACGTTTACAAATGAACTTCTAAATTAAATACAAAATTCCACCACTACTCCAACCCAACGCCTTCAAAGGACTCTGAAGATATACCCGTCACTCTACGTCAGAAAAGCCTTCACCGCCGTCATACCAGCATGGGCAATGCAACCTATTCGATGGACGAACGCAGTACACTTCAAAATGGAAATCGCCGCTATAGCAATGTTTCGTGGGCCCGTGATGAGACAACGATGCGTGCACGTGCACGCCCGCACAGTTGGGGTCCTGTTGGTACGGCCTATTATTTGGAATCGTTAATGATCGATGTCGTCGAGGCTACGCTGCATGGACAATGTGATTTGGAGCTACTTGTTTCTTTTATTCATTACACTTCTTGTGTAGCATTTCTCTTCTTTTAATTTGTTATCAAACAATTTCAAATTTGTTTTGAAATTTGACATGAAAACTTTGTACAAATTCAATAATGAATAGAAGGAAAAACTATGGCGAATGTTTAAACAATAAAAATGCTATAAAATTTAGAAAGCGTTAAGCTGTGCACTGAACAAATTTGTAAATAACACACGCATTCAAGAAAAAAAATAACTAAAAAACATTTAAATGTAGTTTTATTTCTTAATAATATATAAAAATGAGAAGCGAGATAGTATAATTCGTTTCAACTGTTCACCATATTGTTAAAAGTTATGATTGATCAATTTACAGCATAACGTTTACTGTTATCTCTCAATTGTACTTAATTAATGTTTAAGTTTAATGTTTATTCTCTTTGCAAACTCATGACTGGCATGATTCGTCAATTGAAAGCAGACATTTACCGTTTGCTCTCTTTGCAAAGCAAACCCTATCGTGATTGGTCAGTTGAAAGTATTCGTCTGTTTTTTGCTCTCTCTTAACTGTGTATTGCAGATATCAATACTTTTGAAACGAATTAAACAAACTTTTCGCAACTACGTACGCTGTAAATACAAACATAAAACGAATTCTAGAAACGAAAATGAAAAATAGTAGTTGTTTTCATTACATACATACGTGTGCGATTTATTTAAGTCTGCTATTTTATTATATTAGCACATCCTAATCAAGTGACTGTTTGGGAGTTTTTTTCTTTTAATTCTCTAGAAGTTTAGTCTTAATATTAAGAAGATTTTGCTTATGGCCCTTCAACTCCTTTGAGGGCTCTCTAGTTTACTATTTTCTTCTTTCTCTCTATCTCTCTCTCTCTCTTATAAGCATAGCTTCAATTTTGCATATTTAATATTGATTTCAGCTTTTTATATAAAATAATTTACGCTTATTTACTTTTATTATGTTTTTTTTATTATACATTTTTCTTTTCCATTTTTATTTTTTCCGTTTATTTATCTTTGAAATATTTTTAGAACATGGTTTTCCATTGTCTGGCACAAGAGGGCATAAAAGGAAAGAAATTAAATTGCATCCACAGGGTAAAACTTTTTCATTTATCTTATTTTACTTCCTAATTATAGTACATATATAGTAAATAATTATTCAATAATCTACATACATATTTATTTATTGAATTATTTTTATAGTTTTAATGGAATGTATATATTTGTACATAAATGTGTATCCTATACACACACGCACATGGAAAAGGTTGTGAATATTGCATTATGCATTGCATATGTCTGGAAATAAACTTACTTCCTATTCCATGGCCATAATTAGTTCTGTTAAATCGATAGTCAATATATTATATCTTTTTTGAATTCCTTCTTCATCTTATCATTAATACTTATATTTAATTTAACGCATTTTTTTAAAGCGATTCGATTTATTTCGTTTTAATCGTTAATCGATTTTAAGCGAGCATACAAATCGAACGCGCTACGCATTAGCTTCTTTTTGATATGAGTTTATGAATTTTTTCTCTCTGCCTTCCTATGTACGCAATATATGTATAATGCATTGTTTTACTTTAAGTTATAATAAAATTTTTTTTTTTTTGTTTTTAATCTTTCCTTTGTAATTATATATTATATTTTATTGTAGTTTTAAATAATTTTAAATTTTTTTCTATATATTTTGAAATCACTGTTTGGTCTGCCAATTTTTGACAACAATTTCTTTTACTACATATGTTTTACCTTAGAAAAAAATAAGAAATAAAAACTGTGAAGTGATTCTACTACAATTATACATATAGCATCGTGTTATAAGTATATATATATATATTTTTTAAATATAGTATTATCCTCACTGTATCTTTTAAGTACGCTCAACTAAAAAGGTCAATATTTAAGAATTAATGGTGCACAGTCATAGTCAAACAATACATACAATATACACTTGCCACGCATTTCTTATAGGATTAAAGTGATATTTAGTTAAAGTAAAAGTTTTTTTTTTTGACTATGATTATGCGCCAACAACTTTAAATTTAAATTTAAAAATTGTCCATAGCTAGTGGTGACTCATGTAAATTGAAAATATGCACATACATTTGTAAGACATTTTAATATCTACATTTTTATATCTATATATATGAATATCTGACGTGCCTGACTATAAATCGACCGAATTTTCCTTGTATAATAATTATCAAATAATTAATTAGTTCTGGTAAATATTTAATGTTCTGATAAAGTTAAATAAGCCATATATACATTATGTTGTAAGACAACCCTAAAAATGTGTAGTAACGAAATTTGACAGTGCTGTTATATTTATTTGCTCTCTTTGCAAATCAATGAATCGTGATTGGCCAATTGAAAGCATTGCGTGCATTTTGTGTTCTCTTTGCAAACCAATAACTAACACGATTGATCCATGGAGACTGTCTTATATTATTCACTCTGATTTTGGCATGATTCTCAAATATCAATGCTTTTAAAACGAACTAAGTAGTATATAATTTTTTTGTAAATTGTAGTAAGTTTTACTACTTTTACAACTAGCAGCAGATTTTGATACTAAAATTATAAAATTATGCACTACGGCCAGCTTCGGTGTGCGAGCCTGGCAAAGTTTGGGTAATACAAAATTACAACAAACATTTTTTCCAAACTTGTCGACCATTCCAGAGAGGCATTCTGCGATCTAATTCTTATTAAATTAATTTTTATGGGTAATTAATACTACTAAAACCCCGCCTTAGCACAGAACCTTCACTCAATTTCTTGCAAGCCTCTGGTGAGTCAAGTATATTGTTATTCCCACTTGCTCGAAAACACTTTATATATATTTTACAACCAATATACCCGCCTACGTATGAAAATTATTATTGGCTTCCAAACTATGCTTCTCCAGTTACCTAATTTTAAGTGTTTCGTTTGTGTCTCGTAGTATCACGCCCACTTCCCGAAAAACAATTAAATTCTGCTCAATAACTACTACTAACATACTGTCTTCGTGTAAAAACTGGCATTGTCTTGCTTACTATGCTTCCCTAGTTACGTAACTTCCAGAATTTTGTTTGTATGGGAGGTACCATGACCAGTTGCTCAAAAATTCCAAAGTTTGGCCAGGAACTACAACCAACATAAAACCTCCTCGCATAGTCTGCCATTATATTTCTATTTAATGGTCTCCAGTTACGTAGTTTAAACTATTTTACTTGCATGGGAGTTGCAACACCTACTTATCCCAAAAATACTAAACTCTACCTATTAACTATTTTTAACATATCCCCTAACAATTTAAGAATGGGAGATGCCTATGCTTAAACAGGTAGCGCCACCATTGTAACACCGAAATAACTATTTAAATCGGGTCAGTTTTTTCAGATTACATTAAACAAACATACAAACTTTACCAAATTATGAATAGTATAGAGACAGATTTGTGAAGAATGTCCTTACTGATGAAGACTTTAAGTTATAATAGCTGCGTTTTATTTGTCATTCACTTCTAGTTATTTATAATTAGCAATGACAATTCTACGAGAAAACAACAACAAAACATCCCATTTTTCTACAACGACTCTACTGTCAATTGTTTATAATACAAGAAGAACATTTTATTAAAAAAAGGAAAACAAAATATGTCAAAATATCTGTCGGCAAAAAGAAGCGATCTCAAAATGAAATTAAAATTGTTATATGGCGTCAAAAGAAAAGTTCATCCACATAAAAAAGAAGAGAAATGCGATGTTCATGAGCCTGACGGCAATCTCCAGCTGCCAGCGCTATTGATCAGTTTCGTTGTGAATGACAATACATACAATGAAGAATAGATTTACGGTTTAACCGTTTTATTAACACATGTTAAACAAACGAGTTGGCGATTAAAACACAGCTAATAGCTGCCATAGAGCGGGATAAGGTAATTTTTACTCTGGGCTCATATTGGGCCTTCCAATCACGAATATTGAACAGAGTTTATACCTTTTATATAGAAAGAAACTTTACTGAGATTAGTTGCAAATAA
Organism: Palloptera scutellata; assembly: GCA_958295655.1. NCBI lineage: Eukaryota > Metazoa > Arthropoda > Insecta > Diptera > Pallopteridae > Palloptera > Palloptera scutellata. The sequence goes on along the minus strand of OY282452.1, from coordinate 10,376,262 downwards.
CCTGTATCGATTTTAAAAAAGGGAATGAAGAATTCTAGCCATTTTTTTGAGAAAAAGTAAATTACAGATGAATAAGTAAAATAGCCAACCAGTTCTCGTTTTCTTACATTCTTACGATTACCAATAACCTAAAGTCTGCCTAGTCTATATTGTAGTCGTCAGACTACATGGGATTACATGGAAATGGGATTAGCATCCCATTTAACGATTAATATAGGAGCTGAAATTAAACTAGTCAGATAGAAACCATCGATTATTTAGAAAGTGAGTGAAAGTATATAAGAAAATTACAGTTTCCATTTAATGGAGAAGCTATTTTTTGACTATCTGAATTTGGTTCTTTTGAGTAGTAAGCTTCAGAAATTTTATCAAGTTTCTACATCAAACGAAATGGATGGATATGTATAATCTCGATCATAAATCATTATATAAGTAATATAAAATATCTATCATACCGAAGGTTTGTGGCAAGAAAGCGAAACTATCGCTGCTCATAGAATTCAGTTCTATTGAAATTTATTGTACCTAGGGTGTTACCACTCTAACCGATCTGCTTTGACCTTAAGATTCTGGTTAAAGCTTAGTAGACTTCTCTTGTTAATTACCGGAAAATAGGTAGTAATTTTATTTGTTTTTTATAAATAAATTAATATAAAGAATTTTTTTTTAATAATATAAGTGCTTGATACTTCAACCTGCTACATATTAATTTTATTCTTGTTTTTCAAATAGATTTTGCTAAAATTTCTCTTCCTTAATTTTCATTTTTATTTTAGCCTAACTTAAAATAATCCAACTCTTAGGTATTCACTTTTATGTAACACTTTAAAATATTATTATTTTAATTATGTAGGTCTAAGTTAAATCTTGCATTTAAATTTGTTTTCTTTGGTTTGATTTCAAGAATTTTTTATATTTATTGGCATATATGTATATGTAAATTTCATGTACCCAGCAGCAGATACGGATGCAACTTTCAATTGGTTTGATAAACTTAAATGCTATTTGTACGGTTCGCGTATAAAAGGTTTTCAGTTGGAATTTATCATTTAAATTAACTTTTCATCTTTTGCTTTCGATGTGAAATTAAACACACAATTAATTGCAAATAATAATTTTATATTTTTTTTTTAATTCACAGCATAAAATTTCTTATGATCATTAATCAGCACCACCAAAACGTTTCTTTTATCGTTTGCTATTTATATATTTTAGAGAATACACTTGATTGGATTTTTAATTTGTTTAGTTAAAAAATCATTTCTTTTTTTTTATCAACATCAAATCAAATGAAACACTTTACACTCACTCAACGAATGCTCGCGTTTGTTTTCCGCAGCGAATTCGCAGCGTTTGTTTTTTTCCGATTATGAAAGATAACACTGGCCTGCTGTGACGAACAGTAAGGAGGTTAATTGCTTACGTAATATGCAAAGTTCGGAGTTAAATTGCTCATGTGAAATAAACCTTTTCGATTAAGAAGGTATCTTACCCGACGTGAAGAACAAAGTAGGAAGTTAAGTTGCTTATGTGAAATGCAAAGTTCGGAGTTAAATTGCTCATGTGAATTAAACCTTTTCGATTAAGAAGATATCTTACCCGACGTGAAGAACAAAGTAAGAAGTTAAGTTGCTATGTAAAATGCAAAGTTCGGAGTTAAATTGCTTAAGTGAATTACACCTTTTCGATAAGAAGGTAACTGTTCTGTCGTGAAGAACAAAGTAAAGAGTTAAGTTGCTTTTGTGAAATGCAAAGTTCGGAGTTAAATTGCTCATGTGAACTACACCTTTTCGATTAGAAGGTACATAACTGGCCTGCCGTGAAGAACAAAGCAAGGATTTAAGCTGCTTATATGAAAGGCAAAGTTCGGAGTTAGATTGCTCATGAGAATTACACCTTTTCGATAAGAAGGTAACTTGCCTGTCGTGAAGAACAAAGCAAGGAGTTAAGTTGCTTATGTGAAATGCAAAGTTCGGAGTTAACTTGCTTATGTGAATTACACCTTTTCGATAAGAAGGTAACTTGCCTGTCGTGAAGAACAAAGTAAAGAGTTAAGTTGCTTATGTGAAAGGCAAAGTTCGGAGTTAGATTGCTCATGAGAATTACACCTTTTCGATAAGAAAGTAACTTGCCTGTCGTGAAGAACAAAGCAAGGATTTAAGTTGCTTATGTGAAATGCAAAGTTCGGAGTTAACTTGCTTATGTGAATTACACCTTTTCGATAAGAAGGTAACTGTTCTGTCGTGAAGAACAAAGTAAAGAGTTAAGTTGCTTATGTGAAAGGCAAAGTTCGGAGTTAAATTGCTCATGTGATTTATTATATCGGAGTTAAATTGCTCATGAGAATTACACCTTTTCGATAACGCAAACATTGCAATTTCGCTGCGGCAAAAACCGTGCTTGCATTGGATTATATTTTCAGTTTCTTATACTTTTTTTACTTACAGATTTCTTAACGTTTATTTTATCTCAATTTTGTGTTATTTTATTTAAATTTTTTGTTTTTTTTTTGTTTTTGTCTTCCAAGAAATGTATGTGAATATTTGTATATAATCTTGATCTATTGTATGTTATGTTTATTTATATATATATACTTACCATACTATATACATATTGTATGTATGTATGTACTTGTTTCTGTACCTACTACTTAGTTAGTATGCAAGACTCTAAACTCTAATTTATTTAATTATTTCTTTTTGTTCTTTTGTGTAACTCTACTCGAACTTGAATACTTTAATCGTGTTTTTTGTTAATACTTAACATTGGAGCTAATATATTTTAAATTTTCTTTAATCCTTTCACACACACTCACCACACACAGCTGTACGAGCTGGAGATTATTACATGTTCGAGGATATGGATGAGAAATTTGAATTGGATTTAATTGAAGACGAAGCTGATTTCCTCGCCGATAACGCACAATTATCGGAAAGTGAAAAGAAATTAAGTCGCCGCAAAACATTGATAAATGTAAGTGGAAATACAAATAAAACAAACTTTCGATAAAACGAAATTATGATGATAAATTAAGTTGTATGATAACTATCTAATAATAAACCATCTACATATATGGTATGCTGTTGACCAAAACAAAATCGAGATAATGCGATTTAAAAAAAGCAAAATAGTGCTGTTGACTGACATAAATTTAATCCTGGCTTCAGAAAAAGCCAATACTTTAAATCGGTGAAGTAACGTTAGGAGGTGAAAGGAAGTCAGTTTCAAACGTTGCCAGGTCTACTGAAAAATAATAAAAACTAATCAATCAAAAAAGTAATAAGCATGACGTTGACCGACATAAATATTAATCCTGACTTTAGAAAAAAAACGATACTTCGTCGATTAAATGTATTGTTTTTCGCCCTAATTCAGGATTAAAATTTTAAATTAATTTTTTGAATTTTGCTATGCAACTAATGCAACTGACTGTTTGTCAGCCAAATGCATACCTAATAATTTTTCATTAATTCAACGTAGTTCTTGTAACGTTGGAAACTGATTTCGTCTCACCTTTCAACGATTCAGCATCGACTGTAAGTATTGGTTTTTTTTCGAAGTCAGGATTAAGTTTATGTCGGTCAACATTATTTTTTTTATAGACCTCGTACCGTTGAGGTCTATCGTTTCACATCCTTACCATATGAACTCCAAACGATTCCTTTTTTTTTCAATTGCATTATTTCGATTTTGTCGATCAACATACATATAAGATTATAGATTAATAAACCCCTACCGATTAAAAATTATATACATACATTTTCACTCATAACATATGCGAAATTGAAAACCAATCACACACAATTACATACAATTCAAAAAATAAAATAAATAAAAAACACAAGGTTTGGAAGGATATAAAAGGAGCTGAATTCCGTCGTCAAGTGTATATGCGACAACGTTCGTATGCCTCGGCGCCCGGTTCACGTATTGGCATAAAAGAAGAGCTCGCTGCTGGCGGCGACGGCGCCGAAGGTGATGGCGTGGGTGTACGTACGTCCACACATTCTGAGCCGTTCGATTATGCGGTACATCGTACAAATAGCGAATATTTTGTGAGTTCTCAAATACATACATACATACATACACGTGTACGCGAATGTCTGTATACGCGTCTGTATGTCTACTTATCATCACTTGAGTGTTTTTCTAAATATCGCGCACATGTCTATGTATAAATATCTAAATAATTCTGTGGTTCAAAGGAAAAACAGCCAGTGTTGTCAACTTAAGATGGAATGGAAAAAATTTAAGTAACAAACAGGTTAAAAATCTAAAAGATACAAATTCTAAGAAATACAAATTTATTTTAGTGTGATTCTCCAAGTCTAGCATATGCCGTGGCGCGGTGCAAGAGTAGTAGAATTGCAAAACGTTGACATCCCTACAACGAAGAAACAGTTAAAAATTTTGGTAGACTTTGAGAATCCACTATTATTTATTAAAAAATTAAAACAGACTATTGCTATAGTCATATTCAGAGCTTTCAAACTCGCCCATCATATTAATACACTTAAGCAGTTATTCCTTTTAAACACAGATTTATAGTTGACACCCAACCACAACCACCGATTTTATCAGTGCAATGCAACGCAATTCAGTTCGCTAATGTCTACTTATGCGCATTTCCGTAACTGTATTACTCACCGATTTTTACTCTAATTATGTACAATATGTGTTAGGACTTATTTATTTAAACATTTTTTTTTTTTTTGTGACGTTTCCAGTTGAAAATAACAAAACTTAAACAGTCTGAGTTTTCAACTAACTATCAGAGTGGAAACACTTTGTTAATTCTTAAGTATTAATTTTAATTAAAACTTATGTCTAATTTACTATGCACCCGCAGCTAAAACTATTGGCAAATTTTATTCTGTTTTTATTGAGTGGGATTTATTTCATTTCCTTCATTGTGCACAACTTTATATAGAAATTTTGAAAAGATTGATATAAAAACTCAAGTTTATAAAGCAATGATGGGTATACACTGTGCAATGAGAGTCTTCTAAAAATAAATACATATAGAACGATTTTACTCCCATTTTTCCATCAATTTTACAATATAAGTTAAACCCAAATATAAGGTAAAAAAAATTAAACAGTTTTAAACCCAAAAGTTGAGAGTATTCATCATAAAAAAAATATTTAGAAAGGGTGCTAAAGTTTCAAGACGAATCGAACGGAGAAGTGAAAAGCTTTTCATATGCAAGTTTTACTCTTGTATGTTTGCCGTTGCCTGTTTTTTTTTTCAACTTTTTGATTTTGCCTATGCCGAGATTGGAACCTCGGACACTCTACGTAGCATACCAACGCACTACCAACTATACCACCGCGACCAGATAAGTTGACAAAAATAGTATTTGGATGTGACTTTTATTATAAAAAAAAAAATAGAGAAGATGTACTATATGTCTCAAAACTGGCCAATTTTGGAATAACACCTCCAATTTCAATGAAAGTTGAAATTTTCATTTTTTGTTTGGTTTAATTTCACAATTAAAGCAAATGATCCGTATCAGTTATATCATATCATTCAATTCATTTATATCATTCATATCATTCATGTGGTTCATATATTTCACTAAATTCACACCATTCTTATTAACATTTTTCAAACATTCATATCTGATCATTCATCTGATCATTCCTATAATTCATATTATTTATGTCATTCATATCATTCATATCATTCATATCATTCATATCATTCATATCATTCATATCATTCATATCATTCATTTCATTCATATCATTCATATCATTCATATCATTCATATCATTCATATCATTCATTTCATTTATTTCATTCATATAATTCATATCATTCATATCACTCATATCATTCATATCATTCATTTCATTTATATCATTCATATCACTCATATCATTCATATCATACATACCATTCATATCATTTATATCATTCATATCATTCATGTGGTTCATACATTTCACTAAATTCACACCATTCTTATTAACATTTTTCAAACATTCATATCTGATCATTCATCTGATCATTTCTATAATTCATATTATTTATGTCATTCATATCATTCATTTCATTTATATCATTCATATAATTCATATCATTCATATCACTCATATCATTCATATAATTCATATCATTCATATCAGTCATATCATTCATATCATTAATTTCATTCTTATCATTCATATCAATCATTTCATCATTAATATCATTCATATCATTCATATCATTCATATCATTCATATCATTCATATAATTCATATCACTCATATCATTCATATCATTAATATCATTCATATCATTAATATCATTCATATCATTCATATCATTCATACCATTCATTTCATTCATATCATTCAAATCATTCATATCACTCATATCATTCATATCATTCATATCATTCATATCATTAATATCATTCATATCATTCATACCATTCATTTCATTCATATCATTCAAATCATTCATATCATTTATATCATTCATATCATTCATATCACTCATATCATTCATATAATTCATATCATTCATATCACTCATAGCATTCATATCATTCATATCATTCATATCATTCATATCATTCATATCATTCATATCATTAATATCATTCATATCATTAATATCATTCATACCATTCATTTCATTCATATCATTCATTTCATTCTTATCATTCATATCATTCTTATCATTCATATCAATCATTTCATTCATATCATTCGTATCATTAATATCATTCATATCATTCACATCATTCATATCATTTATATCATACATATCATTCGTATCATTCATATCATATTATACATATCATTCATATCATTTATATCTTACATATTTTTCATATCGTTGACATCATTCCTCATAAACCTAACACTCAATATCAATATTATGTCATTGCTATCATTTGAGAATAATATCTTAATGTCTCGAAACTTGTTTCCAGCGCTTCGTTATGAATTTTTCATCTGAATGCCGATTTTTTTTTTTAACCGGTATTTGGGTCTACTCGTGAAATAGATCATCATATAATATTCTGCTTTGCTGAACGGCATTTTGAATAGTTTTGCTTTACATATGTATTTATAATCAAATCAATAGAATCGAAACCAAACTATGAATATGCAACTTAAAAGTATTCTCAGAGTTTAAATTCTGTTTTTCAATGAAAAAGTATATTTTCGGAAAAGAAATAAATCCTATTATTAAGTTAATTTTTAATATTCATTTAAAAGTTTTTATTTTGTTTTATTTCACTTCAGAGTATTGTCAATTATGCTTGTCTCCTCTTTTATATTTAAAAAATTATTAAAATCAGTTGATTTTACCTTTGTATCACAATTTTGATGTTCAGCTGAATAAAATTTACAGAACTAAAGTCAATTGACTTAAAAATTCGTTAGTAGTGAATTCGATTCGTTATTCGCTGTTTGCTTAGATTTAATTATGTTTGCTACCTGCTGTAGCTAGCGACTCAAAACTAGCTACAGCAGTTTTATTTGCTTCTTCGTATTATCTGCTCCTATTTAAATTTGTTAATAAGCGACTTTAAGCGATGACAGCGAGTATTGAATCAAATCAGCTACATTTTAAATTTTAAAGTTATTTTAAAACTGGTAGTAAGTACCTTTTAGTATGTACATATATTAAATTCATATTTCTTTCCTTAAGACGGAACAAACTAAACCTAAAGCAACCGATCCACCACCATCCACCAGTAGAGTTGTACCAGATGAACCGGATGAGCCAGATGGGCCATCCGAATCGAAAAAGAAATATGATCATGATGGTATTGTTGAGAAAGACTCAGATGAAGGTAGGAACAAACTCTAATCTTTTCAAACTTCGAAACCTTTTGGGGTTATTCATAAATATAATATAAATTTCGATTTTTATACCAGATATGGAAGCGAATCCAATTGTACGCTTACTAGAAGGTTTCTTAGTCTCATTGACCATACGTCTAAATCGTTTTTCACGTAATTATCGTTATGTGAATAAAATTTTGGCCGTAGAAAAGAAAACATTAAAGGTAAAGTACTTAGTAATTGAAAAGAAAAAAGGAAATCTATACAACTTTTTTTTAATCTATTTTCTTTCTTTTTGGGTATAGGAGAGAGGCAGTATCCATCGTGTAAAACGTCCGAATGCACCTACTTCTTCGTTTATTTTTATCAAACAGAATGTAGACAGGTATTTATAAGATTGTCTTCTCAGAATGATGATGTGAAAAGTAAAATGAAATAATAATGCAACAGGAAAATTAAAAATTAAAACTAAAATTAAGCGTGAAAATTAACAATCCAAGAAAAGTCATTTTTTATTTTATAAATAATAGTAAACATTTATTTAATTATTTATCTAGAAATTAAAATTTTTAAATTATTGCCACATTGAAAATTTAAAGAATCCTTGTCTAAGTTTTTCAGTTTTTGTTTTCAATGCATTTGTTAAATTTTTTTTTTTAGTATTTTCTTTAGGTTTTATATGCATATGTTCTATTCTTTATGTTAAATTTCGCTTCCATCACAAAACCAATATACAAAAATACAAAAAAAACAATATTCTGTGGTGAAAAAGAAAAGCAAACTAAGTCGACTTAAGAATGAAAACTTTTCGTCATACATTTTTGACCATAAATAGCAAACTGGTATGAATTTTGAAATAGTTTTTAGAACCATATATAATTTGAAGTATGGTCTTATGAGTCTTATATGAGTCTATAGAGTTTTCAGAAATCTTTCGATAGTTTCTACAAAATTTGAGTTCGTCAATGCTGTTAAATTCGCTCATGAAGAAACACACACATTTAAGCTATTTTTTCCTTTTCATCACAGAATTATCCTTATTATTTATGATTTGAAATTATTTTGCTAAATTATCTTTTATTATTTTGATTGCTATTATTTTGTGCGTGCTTTAGTGATGAACATGAAGATGATGCTCTAGCGACATCTTCATCCAATACCAGGAATTCCAATAATAATGCACTTAATAATACAAATATACCAACACCACCTACTCCACAAAACACCACCACCATAAAACAAAATGTACCATTAGAATCGCAACCACTACAACAACAACAATTACCATCACAAGATCCGCATGTAGTCGATATCGAATTACCATTAGATACTGTTGATGCCAAAATTGCTAGGTAATTTTTTTATTATTTTTTTTATTCCAATCAATACAACAAAATGTAGTAGTTATCTTTTATATTATGTATATTTTAATTTTTGTTTGGTATTTTACACCAAAAGTTACTTTTGTTCTCTGTTGTGAAATTGCCGCCGTACTTACTAACCTTAAAACTCATTTTACACATTTTTCATACTTGTAGATCAAATAATGAAAGTACAAAAAGTACAACCTCATTGCCGAAACTGTAAGTAGCATTTTGTTTTTTTTTTTTTGTTATCATTTATCAATTAAACACACAAATATACTACTAGTCAGATACACTTTTAATATATCTATCTACTATACTACTTATAAGAAATAATATAATTGTAGAAGCTATTGATTCATTGAACTGTTTTCTCGACGGCTTGAACGAGTCTTCTTCTCCTATTTGTTTGAATAATTAATTTCATTGCACTTCTTAAATTTCTTGACAAATTCCACGCCTAAGCGAAAGCGCGAGAGGAGAGAACCCCACTAAGCAGAAAATATGGTAGCTGGATAGTGGAGAGTTAATTATTTTTATTATTAAATGCGGCAGGCAATAAGCGAGTATAACTCTTAGAGATTCGCGAATTTTACTAATTCCTTTTGAGCTACCATAAAATCCAATTGATTTCCAAACTTACTTGAAATTGATTAATCTTTTCATTTTTTATCTTGAACTTTAATAAAGTTTGAATTAATCACAGAGTGATGATATGATGAAATTGCTATTCTGTGTATCATTAGGACCATCGAGTCGAAATTATTATCGAGTTGACTTTGAATGAAAAAACTCTGTTTAATAAGAGTCGATAACATTGTGATTTTCACTTTTTTTATAATGGGTAACTTTAAATGTTTATCAATTGGTTTAAAATGTTCGACTTATGGTGAATGAATTTTAGGAGTGAACTGTGAAGAGCTGAGATGAGAATTTCTCTATCAAAACTTTTAACAATTTTTTGTTCCACCTTTTTCCCATCTATCTTTATCAAAAAAAATCGGATAGAGGATATCGCTTTTTTCTTGTTTTTGTATTATAAAATTCATTTAGATTTTACCTTTTTTCAGTTCACACCTCTGGCTTCTTGATCTTTGGTATTATGAAGTTCCATTCCACTTCTTTCGCATCGCTCTTCAGTGCGAAGTCAGAAACTTAGAGTACGAGAGATCAATTGGTCATACATACGTATGATAATTCCCCTTAGATTACTTAGGTTAAGCAGTTGTCCCACAGGACACTCTTAATCCAAGATGTACCATTGTGATGCCGCGTCGATCTTTCATCACCGCCTTTCAATAATACTGATTACTTAAACCACTATATTTTATTAGGTACCCCAAGTCAGTTGACCCCAAGCCGGAGCCGCAGGTATTTTAAATAGTATTAGCCTAAGGTATTTTTTTCCTACTGACAGCCAAGGTTGAGCAGAAACAGATTTTGAGAGAAATTTATTCCTCTTCGTTTTTACAGTTCCTTCGGTCATTGGAGTGGCATACCCATTCTAGTGGCATACATGCCTAGAATGCAGTGACCAGCTATTACTGCCACCGCTTTCTGTTTATGGATCTTATTTAAGAATATTAGCTTTTTAAAGTATCTAAGGAGTTATACTATAAACAAAACAAAAAACTGGAAATCTCTTGTCAGATTTTGTGGAAATATTACTTAGAACAAAAATGTTCCATAATAGCATAGAAGAGAATCGCACTTAAAAAAGCCAAAAAAAAAACAATCCGTCGCGTTTTGTATAATCAGGTCTTACGAAAATTTTATGTGTACACAGAACAATTAATAACTTAGGTAGAACTTATTAATTTCAGCTACGGTGAGCTGATGATTTTTTGAAAGAAAATACTTTTCTTATAGTCGGTTACAGGCCTTGTTTGGGGTCTGATAGGAATCGAAGGATAAAGATTTTATTTGTAGTTCTGCAGCTTTGAAGGCTAAAGCAAAATCGTGTGTTATGAAAAGCTTAACACTTTTTTACACCCACCCTATACCTCGTCCCTGGGCGTGTCAAGAAGAAGCACGTTCTATTTATAACATTTGAGCCTTCCTATTTCCTATACCTAAGTAAACCTCGACTTTGACGCTTAAGCTACTACCGGTAGTAATATTAAGTACGTACCTTTTATATGTATTATGTATATATATTTGAAATGTATTTAGATTTAATTATATAACTTGTATAAACCATTCCCAATTCAAAGCAAAACTTCTATGGTACATGTTTACATAATTTTTACAGTACTGACGATTTTGCTCTCTATGAAGGAGAAGATTTTGCATCACGTGAACACAACATAATAATCGAAGTATTGATATCATCTTGGTATGCCATATTATCAAATACCGATTTAATTTGTTATATTGTGGTATTTATAAATCAAGTAAGTGTATTTGAACTTACTTATAAAACTAATTTATTTACTATATCATCACTTACTACTTTTCTACTTTTTTTTTCATCATCAGGTTGTCAACGCTAGCATCATTTCATTGCCACTTCCCATAATGGTCTTCCTTTGGGGTACACTCTCATTGCCGCGTCCCACCAAAACCTTTTGGGTTACATTAATTGCTTATACGCAAGCGATCGTATTGATAAAATGTGTCTTCCAATATAAACTCATTTGGGCTAATTATATTAATTTGCCAAATCAACCATTGGCGCTGGCGAAAATCTTTGGCATTGAATTGAATCCAAACTATGCAACATATGATTTGGTTTTATTGCTGGTATTATTCTTTCACAGGTGAGTTAAATTGACTTTCGAAAGGAGCAATACTTTTCAATTGAAGCGAACTTCTTCAACAACAAGCTTAGCTTAGCTTTTAACTTGGAACTTTTGGTTCGCTATAAGTGAGAGTCTATTTTGAGCAGGTAAATTATAAGCGAAAAGTACTGTACTGTTATGCTGTAGCCGATTAATTAAGTATCGTGTATACATTAGAGTAACGAATCATTTACGTCTTAAGTATTGCAACTAAATTCTAGTTTTCTTTCTCCAATTTTTAGATTTATATTGAAATCTCAAGGACTTTGGAAATCAGAATACCATGAGTCAGCTCAGCGTTACGAATTCTCTAATAGCATGTAAGTGAATTAATATATTAAAACTTTTTTTTATATTTTATTTTATATTTTGTTTGTGCTTCGTTTTATTTAAGTGAAGGTATGTTCAAGAAATCAAAACCTTTTCCACTGTATCCTTAAATTAAGCAATCAAATCGTTTCATTAAATTTCATGAAAATATCAATCAAATATCATCAAAGCAATAAAAAGTATACTAAAAAAGAGTAAAGTATTTAAGGATCAGCGTTTGTTGGGCGACCTATATTCTAGTAATGAATCAATATCATCTGCTTTAGAGAAGCGTGATTTGTATGGTAAACTATATGTTATAAAGTTTACAGCAAGGTATATTTTTCTATGCTTATTATAAAACAAACAAAAAAAAGTTACATTTTCAAACTCAATAACGAAAACCACAAATGAAAATAAAAATATATAAAAAACAACATGGAACACCAACTACATACAGGGGTCAGTTTCTTTCTCAGACTCTAACTCGTAAAACTGAATGTCTATCTTCTGCATTTAATATGTCAGCAATGACCAAAGTAAATATTTGACTGTTTGACATATTTTCTTGGAAAGTAAAGAGTAAGTTATTCAAATAGTTAAAGCGTGAATTGGTACTGATCGTTTTTTTTATTTTTTTATTTGGCGGTTTTGTTAAATTCCTCCAACCTATCATCTTCCTTCCAATCAACACAATGCTCGGCATTCATAGGGGTACACCCCGTGGGGTAGCTGTACTAAAAATTAAAAAAATATCATTCAGATACTTTTCAAACTTTGCTAAAATTCGAAATCTTAAGCTATGAAAAAAATTTTTATACTACGCTGCCTTATTATGCTCACTGAGTATTTCGTATTTCGAGCAAGCACCAATATCGCTCTGAACTTTCTCCAGTCACAAATAGTCCGTAGCTTCAATCACAGGAGGTTTGAATCTCTTAAAGAACATGAGACGTGAAGCTCCCGCATGAAGTTTACATGTCATCGACGCCTAGACTTAACTATGTATGCGACGACCTAAATCACATCAGGATATTATCTGGTGAAATAAGTAGTCCTGCTAGGTGAAGATCTATCAACTATCTACTATTGAAATACTATATACATCGCTAAGTGATAAAACTTTCGTATCATTTGTTGAAAACTGCTACACAGGATTATACCTAAACGTTGAAATTGTTTAAAAGAGCAACACGTTACAGTGATTCCCGCTTAATTGCATCGATGAAAATGTACAATTTATGTTTCAATTAATCGGGGAATACAATTGACCAAGTAATTTGAGTACATTTTGAAGAAAAAACGCAATATCTTTGGCGCATTTAAACGGGAAACTCAATTAACCACAGATTATTGTAGCAGACAGCATTTAGCAGGCATACCAAGCAAAGAAATTTTATTGACGACATCAAAGACGATCGATTTTCAGCCAATACCCAGTGGAATAGCCTACAATTGAGTCGAAACGGAGCTTTGCGAAGAGTAACCTTCGCCCTCATCTCATGACTCGTTAAGATTTAAATACATTTCTCAGCGAGTAGTTTGGAGTATATGGACACCAATGCACTAATGAAGATACTGGTTATGCAGCATGGATCTCAGGGTACTTATTAAATACCAGAACAACATCTGACAATGTCGTAAGCCCTTTTGATACACTCAAACATTAACACACCGAATCGGTATCTTTCACCGAACAGGCATCAGCCAAAGATTGTCTTCAACGATCGAGCGCAACCACAATTCATACAACACGGCAAGTGCCACCGGTGTCCACTATCATTATAAATCCACCGATCTCACCGTAAATCCTGAAAACAAATGAATGATGTAAACTAAAGCCAAAGTCTTAGTTTGAACTAATACTATCTATGAGATCTGAAAATATTAAAATTTCGATCCATTGCTTTACCCTCCGCCCATTCTCCGTTCTTCTAAAGTTTAATTCATCAAATCATCAAAGATCGCATTCAATTCATAGGCTTCTCCAAATGCTTACGGGCGAAAAAATGCATGAACTTTAATGATACCACCATGATTCGGTTTTAAACCTGGTTGAACCGCGGAAACTAGCTACATGCTAAGTCTGTGCACAGGAAACACTTACTCTTTATACGTACTTAAACTGCCACTAAATTCAAGAACACTCTTCATTTTTATTACTGATGATGAAATTTTGTAAAATTTCCTTTTTAAATTTCCTCTCAAAACTGTTGAAGTTAAACTTTATTTCGTTCTAAACTCAATTTCAGTAATGACTTAAGCGAAGAGCCAGTTGCCACCAATGAAAATGCTCTGGTGCGAGTTAATTCTAATGCAATGTTGCCAATGTCCGACGCAGAGATAATGGATGCCGAGGAGCGGTCCAGCATTGTAGAATCCATTCAAGTAGAAGAAGATAAATATAGCGATAAAATAAAACGTTTAAAGTAAGTAAAAGAAATAATGGACAAATTTTTTAAATTAAATAGTTATTAAAATTGACTTCTTGTCGTCGTTGTCTTTCTAATTACAGACGTGCCAAATATTTCTCATCATTGCGAAAATTCTTTACGAACTTAGTGCTAAAGCCACGCCTGCCAACCGATGTCTATGCTCTTATGTTCCTGTGCGATTTTATTAACTTTTTCGTGTTGCTTTTCGGCTTTACCGCATTTGGTGTAAGAGACTTTTAAAAACAACAACAACAACAACTAAAATAATATTGTTATAACATTATATAATTATCATTATTAATCTATAAATTTGTATGTATTTTGTAGTCACAACAAGCCGAAGGCGATGGTGGCGTTCAAACATATTTAGCTGAAAATAAAGTACCCATTCCTTTTCTGATTATGTTGCTGGTTCAATTCATTTTGATTGTCATCGATCGTGCACTGTATTTACGTAAAGCGCTCGTTAATAAAATTATCTTTCACTTTTTCTCCGTTATTGGGATACACATTTGGATGTTCTTCATTGTGCCCGCAGTTACAGAGCGTAGTTTCTATTCGCTGACGCCGCCTATCGTTTTCTACATAATAAAGTGTTTCTATATGCTATTGTCATCGTATCAAATTAAATGCGGCTATCCAAAACGTATTCTAGGCAATTTCCTAACGAAAGGTTTCACGCTGGTCAATATGATATCGTTTAAGGTGTAAGTACTTAAATTTAATTAAATAGTGTTGATATTCAAATGAATAAAATTATGTATTCTCAACTCTCTTTCTCTCCCTCTCTCACTCTCTCTCTCTCTCTCTCTCTCTCTCCGTTTTTTCTCTACTAGTTACATGCAAATGCCCTTCCTCTACGAGCTACGCACCATACTCGATTGGGTATGCACCGACACCACAATGACCCTTTTCGATTGGCTGAAAATGGAAGATATATTCTCAGATATTTATTTCATTAAATGTAGTCGTCAAATGGAGAAAGACTTCCCAGTTATACGAGCGCAGAGAAAAACGCTCTACAGTAAATTGCTAATGGGTGGCACCATCATTCTAATAATTGTCATTTCAATTTGGGGTCCTCTGTGTCTGTTCGCTTTAGGCAATGCCGTCGGCCAAGCAAATCGTCCATTTGAGACGACTGTATCGATACGTATCGGTTCGTATGATCCTATATATTCGGCAACTAATCGGGAAAATATCTTTGCATTCGATGAGGAGAAGTATAACAGTATGAAAAACGCTTACGCCAAGAACAGATCGGCTATAACATTCTTTTCCAACTATGATTCGGAGGATATTGCTGCTGTAGTATTGGCTGGAAATTCTCCTTCACTGTGGGATGTATCGCCGCCAGATAAAGAGCGGCTACTGAAAGAATTAGAGAATGGTTAGTTGTTAGTTGTTGTGAATGAATTACAAGTCAACAAACAAATAGTAAACAAGCAAACCAGTTTTGAGCATCTCTTGAAGTATCTTATCGGTTATTTAAGTCTACCTTGCTTAACTGGACCTTTTCTTTGTTTTTTGTTTGTTTTTAAATCAGAAAATCTTGCTTAATTACATATTTTATTTATAATTGCATATACTAAAGTTTCTACTATGTTAAGTTCCAATTACAGGTTCCCACATGACAATACGTTTCACCTACTCCCTAACACGTATCCCACCGTCTAAGGGTTTGCACGGCGTTGTCGGTGGTGAGGTGAAGTTCGATTTGGATGAAAAATTTGAAGGTCGAAAAACTTTGATAAAGGTGTTGAAGGGAGAAAGTGACGAGGAAATTGAAATACCAAGTTTAATACCTAAATTTCTGAAAGTATGTGCATTGTCCTTAAATTATATTATGTATAAGTAATTAATAGATTTATTTAGTTTTTTATTTCCAATTGATAAATTAACCTAAATCATAGATCCTTTTGATAAATTCAACTTCCTTATTAATCAATCGTTTGATTTTTCTTTAATCAATTTCTTGAGTCAGTTGATTTAATCGACTGGGATTGAACTTCCTTGCCAATCGATAAGTTGATGAGCCGTTTTGATTAATCGATTAATAAAAGTTTTTAATTAGTCGGTAAATTAAGCGTTTTTCTTTAATCGATTGATGATGAATGAATTAATTGAATATTTAGTTAAAATTAATATTAATTGTGAAAATTTTTTAATTTTTCAAACTTTATTTACAGATTTTAAATTCTGGTGAAAGCGCCCTCGTTCCAGCTCTAAACTTAAATAACGAACAATGTTAGAGAATTTCATAGTTTTAGAATACTTTCATCAAATTTACTTACTTCAACGTTTTCCGTTTTGTATTTCTAGCGTATCGTCCGCTCGTTTTAAAAATGCTTTCTGATACAAATGGTATATGGTGGGAAATACGTGACGCTTGTAATGATGAATTCTTTAATTCTACATTAAGTAAACTGCCATTGCATGACTGTTCGTCTGGTGTTGTCATGTATACGTTTAATGATAAGAAATTCCCATCAACATTTAGTTTTCTGACGGCAGGCGGGTAAGATGAAAGTTTTTTATTTTTATTTTTTTTTTTTGGTCTTGTACAATAAAAACTTTTATAATGTATCTTTTGGTAAATTTTCCAGCATAATCGGTTTGTATACTACATTCGTTTTATTGGCGTCACGTTTTTTGAAATCCTTTATTGCTGGACAAAATCGCAAAATTATGTTTGAAGATCTTCCTTATGTTGATAGAGTGCTGCAATTGTGTCTCGATATCTATTTGGTGAGTGCTGTTTTTTGTTTCTTGTGTTGTATTGTTTATTCTAATGTGTGGACAGCAAAAAGTGCATTCCTTAATAGCTTAGATAGCGACAGTTTCCAAGCAAGTGGTGCTCGATTAGTTGCGGCTTTTTGCATAATCGATTTTTTGCACTTTTAGTTAATCGTTTAAATTCATTTTTTTGAGCAATCGATCGAATAATTTCGCTTTCAAGATTTATAAATCAATTTGTCTTTTTAAGATTAACTAGTTAATTGAACTTTTTGTTGGACCGATTATGGTTGATCTTTTCTAAATTAATCAACAATAATTCATGAGTTTAGTTGCTTTTAGCCTTTTTGTTAACCGATTACTTAAAAACTTTTTGATTTGTCACTTTTTGAATTACGCTTATTCGATTAATTTCTTAGTTAATCGATTAAATTAAATTTTTATTAATCGATTAATGTCATATTTTTGATTATACAATACGTCCCACAGTGACTGATTTTCAGTAGAAACTGGCCAATACTGCAAAAAAACTTGCGTAATTTGTCTCTTAGTTTTTACTAGGTGGCACCACTGTTTTATTTATTGTATAAAAGTATAACCAGTTTCCATTCAGAATAACCCTTCTCCGAGACGCGTTCGTTACATATCATTAAGTGTTTCAGAGTTATTTTTTCCAATACCATTCAATGGAAGGTGTTATCGACGGTATTTAATATTGAATATTCCATGCTGTGGTCGTTGTGGCGTAGTGGTATTTCGTTGGACTGCTACGCAGAGTTTCCGGGTTAGAATCTCGGCATAGGCAAAATCAAAAAGTAGATAAAATAATTTTTCTAATCGGCATCACCTCTTGGCAGGCAATGGTAAACCTACAAGAGTAAAAATTGCTATGAAAAGATTTTCAGTTCGTCGTTTGGATTCGGTATTAAACTGTAGGTCCCTTCCATCCATGTATACTATAACACGCACAACATGAGTGGATGCGAAAAGCGAAAAGCTCGGCCTAGGCTCTCAATGGGCTCTTGTGCCATTAAAAGTAAGTAAGTAAGTATTCCATGCATTTGTTGTCACAAATAAAGTATTTATCTCGAAAAAACTGACATCAAAACTGACGGCCATGCGCAGCTAGCTTTCTTATCTAAGTCAATGAAAATAGTTATGAGAGTGATCGATGTAAATGTCTAGTAACTTTTTTTTATTTAGTCTGAGTGTATTCTATTGATTCTCGGTAAGATCTTCTGCTCACCAGCTCCCCTTCGTTTTTGACATCTGTTTTTATCTCGCGTCTTCTGGGTGGCCCCCAGTATTTGGTTTTTTTGTACTAACAAATTGGGAGAATATAAAAAAATTTTATATGAGGCAGCGTCGTAAATGCGCCCTGCAGTTTGTACGGATCGATTTGATTTGGAGTGGAAGTTCTTCCATGTTTTACGCTATAACTTTGAAAGTACCAAAGCCAAATAGAAACGAAATTTTACTTTACAAAATTAGTTAAAGCGATGCTTTCACCTAGGGTCACAGAAGATAAGCTATTGCTGCTGAAATTCTAAAATAGCAGATTTTGTTTGCAAATTTTTATATGTAAATAGGTCGATTTATCTTTGATGATTTTTTTAAATAGGTATGCACTTTAGTTTTGTAATCAATTTGCGGTAAATTTCCAGTACAAAGTTTTTACCTAAAGCGATTAGATAATCCAATAAAACTGTGTATCATGTGCAAATAATCATAAAAATATTAATATGTATCTCGTGAAGTTTTATGTCCAATATATAAAAATAAAAACTAAGCATATTTTTTAACGAAAAAATTAGCGACCTCAGACAATATGCCATTTGATTTTACTTACTTTTAATGGTACAATAGCCCATGGAGGGCCTAGGCCGAGCTTTTCGCATCCACTCATGTTGTGCGTTTTATATTTGTACATGAATGGAAGGGACCTACAGTTTAATGCCGAATCCGAACGGCGAAGTGAAAAGCTTTTCATCGCTATTTTTACTCTTGTAGGTTTGCCATTGCCTGCCAAGAGGTGGTGCCGTGTATAAAAATTATTTTTTCTACTTTTTGATTTTGCCTGTGCCGAGATTCGAACCCCGGACACTCTGCGTAGCAGTCCAACGCACTACCACTACGCCACAGCGACCACTCATTTTACCCAATTTGATTTTACCCAATAATAAATTTCATATTCGTAACCAGCGACTTCAATATCCTCGTTGTACCGACGTCCGTGGGAATAAGTATATAGGGTGATTTTTTAACAATTAAAAAAAAACAGAAATTTTACAAAACTGATTGTAATTTTTATTTGGATCGTTAAATCAATTCTTGCCATTTACTTTTTAAAGATAATTTCACTTAAATGTTGGCCGCCGCTACGATTCAAGTGGTCCATTCTGAAGGTATAATTTTTGTACACTTTTTCACACATTTCGGCTGGAATCTCACCAATGACGCGTTCAATGTTGGCTTCCAAAGCAGCAATGGTGTTTGGCTTGTCCGTATAGACAAGAGATTTAACCACACTTAGCCCCACAAAAAATAGTCTAACGGGATCAAATCACACGATCTTGGGGGCCAATTGACGGCACCAGAGCGTGAGATTAACTGCTCACCAAATTTGCCTCTCAATTGATGCATGGTTTCCCGTGCAGTGTGGCATGTGTCATGTGGCACCGTCCTGTTGGAACCACATGTCGGCCGAGTCCAATTCTTGCATTTTCGGCCAAAAAAAAGTGTCATAATCGAACGGTACCTTTCTCCATTGACCATAACGTTGCGGCCTTCATCGTCTTTGAAGAAGTACGGCCCAATGATGCCGCCTTCCGCCTGCCCATAAACCGCAACAAATAGTTCATTTTTCAGGATGGATTTGTAGCTGCTGAATTGCCTCTGGCCGGACTTCACTCCAAATCTTCTTTACGGCAATTCTGCTTATTCATTTTGAGTATAAATTTTGTCCTCCTCAAAATTCTGATCAACCCTGATCAAAAGACTTAAGTACTAAAGTACCTTAAAACAAAGGGTAAAAAATAACACCATAAGTTGAAATTAAGCCCATGGGTTGTTGTGCCATTAAAAGTATAGTAATAAGTTGAAATATAAGGTGTCAATCATATTGACCCTCTAAAAAATTATACTAAATAATTTGATAAAGACTTATTTAAATAAAATAAAGACACATTAGAAATTAAATAGCCTAATAAATGGCAAACCAAATGGAAATTTTTTTATTTTAACACATGTCAATAATCACGCGTAAACTGTCAGAAATATAAACGTCAAAAACCAAGTAGCAGAAAAAATCACCCTTTATAAAGTTTTACAGTTTTTCCAAAAATGAACTTCATATTCGTAATTAGCGACCCCAAAAACCCCAGTGGTTATGTTTCAATTTGTAGAATATTGTAGAATTGAACAATATTAAACGAAGAATACGCCATCGATGAAAAACACAGGAACTGAGTCTGATTATTTAGAAAAATATAGCAACATTGATGCAATAAGATGTACCATAAATCTTTTATAGCACAACAACTGGTTCATTACAATATCGTTTACTAACACTCCATTCTTTCGTTCACAGGTACGCGAAGCACTTGAATTTGCGCTTGAAGAAGATCTTTTCGCCAAATTGATCTTCCTGTACCGTTCACCGGAGACCATGATCAAATGGACACGGCCAAAAGAGGACCTCAACGACGATGACACCGACACAGAATCGTTACGCAGTTTTCGTCGGCCGGAGCAACAAAATTTAGCTCCACAAAACTAATTAATATTATTTTCAAAATTTTCATTTATACACACACACAAATTAGTTATTGAAAGAGAAAATAGTTTTCCTTCTAATGGTTTTTTTTTTTTTTTATTTAATTTATTAATTGTATACAGTTGCTCACCGCGTTTTCAATTTTCAGAGCTCATAGATTTTGTTCAATCATTGTTTATTGTTTAGTTACATAACTGAATTTTTTACTAGGTAAATTTTTATTAATTTTTTTTTAATATTTACTCACACACACACCCCGAATAAAAAAACATAAACAAAAACAATGAAAAAAAAACTAAAGAACTGCCGACGATTATTGTTGTTGTATACAGTAATTATAATTTTTTATTTTTTATTATAAAAGAAATGAATACAAATATTTAACGGTTATATTTATAAGCATAAAGCAGATTTAAATTACATAAAAATATTTATTTAGAATTTTTCATAAAACAAAGAAAACAAAATTAAAAAATTTGTAACCAAAAAAAATTTAAAGAATTTGAAAACTACTTAATATAATAAAACTTATATAAAAAAAAAATAATTATATAAGAAGTCATATTCAGGGATTTTTAGCATTTTATACTAAATTAATATGTTCTTAACTTTCTAATTGCTTGAAAAAAAAGAAGAAAAAATACAGAAACAAAAAACCGAACAAAAGGGAATTGAAGTAAATTCAAAAATCATTTGTCTATCTGCAAAGCATAGACTAATATTAATATTTATTAATTACTTACGATCATGAAAATACAATATATGAAATGTAAATTTAATAAGTAATTTAAATTGATTATTAATATTCTTAAAACTAATTACTACTTTTCTCCTTTTTTTTCTATTGATAATTAAGTTTAAAATGTGTGTATGCAGCAAACACAAAAAGGTTTGATATCTAAATAGTAAGTTTTTTGTTTTTTAATTTGCCACTAGGCCAGTACTTTTAATTACTGCTACCACAACTACAATAGTTTTCCTTTTTTTTGGTAAAATAAGTAAAGTAAATATGTATCTATGTATCTATGTTCTGTATACTAGTTAATTAGTAGCTAATATTTGTTGTAACTTTTCCTTAACGTATAGTTCAAAGCAAGTGCACATCTTAAAACCGATTATTTCACAGAGTCCATACTAATTTCTATATTACTGGAATGTTTACACTAATTTTAACGTTTGTTTCTGTTGAAAATTTCTTCAAAATTTAAAACCTTTCATGATTTGTCGTTATGTAATTGAAGGGTGA
The DNA here is from genome assembly GCA_958295655.1 of Palloptera scutellata. Classification (NCBI taxonomy): domain Eukaryota; kingdom Metazoa; phylum Arthropoda; class Insecta; order Diptera; family Pallopteridae; genus Palloptera; species Palloptera scutellata. Next base: position 10,353,823 of record OY282452.1, on the reverse strand, counting down.
TTTTTTAAGAGTTTGGTTTTTGGAAAATCAAAAAAAAACATAGAAATTTTACAAAAGTGAATGAAATTTTTATTTGGATCGATAAATCAATTCTTGTCATTTACTTTTTAAAGATAATTTCACTTAAATGTTGCCCGCGGCTACGGTTCAATTGGTCCATTCTGAAGGTCCAATTTTGGCACACTTTTTCACACATTTCGGCCGCAATCTAAGCAATGACGCGTTCAAAGTTGGCTTCCAAAGCAGTAATCGTGTTTGACTTGTCCCTATAGACCAGAGACTTAACTACACTTAGCCCCACAAAAAACAGTCTAACGGGGTCAAATCACACGATCTTGGGGACCAATTCACTGCACCAAAACGTGAGATTAACTGCTCATCAAATTCGCCTCTCAATTGATGCATGGTTTCGCGTGCAGTGTGGCATGAGTCATATGGCATCGTCCTGTTGGAACCACATGTCGGCCGAGTCCAATTCTTGCATTTTCGGGGGGAAAAAAGTGTTATAATCGAACGGTATCTTTCTCTATTGACCGTAACGTTGCGGCCTTCATCGTACAGCATAATGATGCCGCCTGCTCATAAACCGCACCAAAAAGTACATTTTCGGAATGCATTGCTAGCTGCTGAATTGCCTCTGGCTGGTCTTCACTTCAAATACGGCAATTCTGCTTATTCACGTATCCATTGAGCCAACAAATTAGAATAATTAGTTTCCCACCTTCAAATTCAATCCCATGGCTTTTAAACGTTGGGAAATGCATTGTTGGGTCACATTTAATTGTTCTGCCAGTTGTTCTTGCGTTTGACCATCATCCTCATCGAGTAAAGCTTGCAATTCGGCATCTTCCACCTTTTCGGTGGTCTTCCATGTTCTTCGTATCTCACATCAAAATCGCGACTTTTAAACTTATTGAACCACTCGTTGCACTGTATTTTGCCTAGAGCGTGCTGGCCGTAAGCCAGCATTCCACAAACATTCAATGAGGTTCCAAAGCAGATTACTTCAATTGGAAACAGAAAATCAATGATGTCCGCATATCGTAGTTTGTAGGCACAAGATTCGACATTTTTACGAGCGAAAAAAAAATATTGTTGTATGAAACTTGATTGTTTATGAACTGAATATTGTATTGTGACAGTACTAAATGCGAAGAAATGGCGTCAATGATTTGGTTTGACAGAGCGTTTAGTTTTACCTATCGACACAGAGATGTCGTTACCGGTTTCCAACCTGTGCACCTGGTAATCATTCAATTAAGATGTGCTGTTTAATAAAAAGAAATTATTAAGACAAAATATTTACTAAATTCCAGTTATCCAAATACCTAATGAATTGGAATATTTTTTACTTTTTTCTAGCGTTTTACAATTTTCTAGCGCATGCTAATTAATGCAAAAGATATTTAATGTTTGCTTAAAATAATTTAATTAGTTAATTTATATATACTATACTTATATAAATAACAATAATGTTACATAATTTTTTTATTGTATATTGGAAAAACAAACCGAAACGAGATAGCAAATAATTGATTTAAAATGCATACATAAACATAACACAAAATAACAAATTAGTAAGTAAAATGTTTTTTACGACGACAAAATAATTGTGTACCTACTTTAGTGTTTAATAATAGACAAAAAAAAAAAAAAAAAAAAAACACAAATAATAATAATAAAAATAATGAACAGATAAAGAAACGTTTGAATTTAAATTGTAAAAATGAACAAACAACCAAAAGAAAAGAAAATAATTAATAAAACACAATATTTGTATTTTTGAAATAATTATTACTTGTAAAACCGAAAAATAAAAATTACACACGAAAATTTTTGATAAGAAAAATTCTTTAATATTGCCTAGATGGAACTGGCCCCAGAAACCCTTACTTACTTACTTTTAATGGCACAACAGCCCATGGAGGGCCTAGGCCGAGCTTTTCGCATCCACTCATGTTGTGCGTGTTATATTTGTACACGAATGGAAGGGACCTACAGTTTAATGCCGAATCCGAACGGGGAAGTGAAAAGCTTTTCATAGCAAGTTTTACTCTCGTATGTTTGCCATTGCCTGCAAAGAGGTGGTGCCGTGTACAAAATTTTTTTTTTCTACTTTTTGATTTTGCCTGTGCCGAGATTCGAACCCCGGACATTCTGCGTAGCAGTCCAACGCACTACCACTACGCCACAGCGACCACTACGCCCCAGAAACCCACCCAACACCAAACCAGCTTTAGTTTAGAAACAAAACTGGATTATACTCAAAAAAAAAAAACTTAAGTTTTAACCAATTGGTAGTAAGAAAGGTATCTCAAAAATTTCAAGCAAAAGAAATCACGAAAGCAAGTTCGGCCGCGGCCGAACCTTATGACAGAGCGTATAGTTTTACCCAGCGACACAGAGATGTCATTTCCGGTTTCATATTTGTAAAACCCCATAAATAAAACACCGTTTTGCATTCAACGTTGGGTTAAATTTGTATGGTTTTTGCATGACATATTTTTTCGTTTTATCCTAAATCACTATAACAAATTTTGTTGTATTTGTATCAGTAGCTCTTTTTATATTGTTCTTTGAAGATTACACTTTCATGGGGGGTCAGCGTGCTTATTGACCAATGATGGTAATTGTTTCATCAGATATTTTTAAAGCTATTTTAACTATGAATACCGAATTTTATTTCATACTACTGTGGGCAAAAGTTAGTAAGACTTTGTTCATAATTTCAAATTTTTTTATTCATTCTTCCAAATCTATTTCGTCCCCTTTAAAGTAATCCCCCTGGCCCCAATACACTTGTGCCAACGTTTTTCCAATTCTCGAAACAGTTGTTAAAGTCAATTTCCGGAATAGCCTTCAATGCGCTTAGCAATTGCGCTTCATGTTTAATGTCTTCAATTGACTCAAAACGGTAACGGTGGCCACGAAGCGGTTTTTTGAGTTTAGAAAATAGCCAAAAGTCACACGGTGCTAAGTCAGGCGAATAGGGTAGTTGCGGAACGACATCAGTCGAATTTTTGGCAAAATGGTCTCGTAAAACCAATGCAGTGATTTTGGAACCAATCGTGTATTCACTCTTCATAGGCCCAAATGATGTTTTAAAATGGTTTTCACTGATCCTTCCGATATTCCAACGATGCTAGTAAGGTCTCTAACTGTTAATCGTCGATTCTCGAGCACCAATTCCTTGATTTTATTGACGTGTTGATCATCAGTTGATGTTGATGGCCGTCCTGGACGTGGTTCGTCGTCAACGCGTTCTCGACCATCTTTGAACAATTTGTACCAATCAAAAACACTTGCTCGCGACATACAATTATCACCGAAGGCCTTTTGCAACATTCTGAACGTTTCGGCACCAGAAATTTGATTCCGCACACAAAATTGAATGGAACTTCTTTGTTGAATAATTTCACTCATTGTGAAAATCGCCGAATGCACTTTTTGTACTTCAGAAAGACAAGCGTATACTAAACACTAATGATTATTTTGATGTGACATTTGGCACAGATGTCACCGACAGTCATACCAACCTTAAAAAAATAATATTTTGATGAATGGGTTTCCGCGCGAAATTTAAATTAAAAAGTCTTACTAACTTTTGCCCACAGTAGTATACTTCCGTTGATATTACACTTTAAATATTTCACTTTTATGGTAAGTAGGCGTGGCTTGTGCCCAATGTTGACAATTTTCACACAAAAAAAGACATATTTTTTATGCCATGAATTGGGGTTTTTTTCAATTCGCTTAAGAAATTCATTAAATCTCAGACCTGTCGTGGAATCTGATTTGAAGGCAATAGAAATTTCGTTACCAATGCATGCGCTTTCCGAATCCGACTTCAAATCTGATTTCGAACATGAAACTGATAAACAGAGAATGCACGCAGTGTAACGATATGTCTGCCGGATATAAATCTGATTCCGACAGCGATTTTATCCATTTCAGAACTATCTGACAATGAGAAATGATATATCTGTAACAATTTTGGTTGAGATTGCTTAAGTTTTACTCGAGTTATCCTGCCCACAGACAGACGGACTGATAGACGAACATGACTAAAGAGTGAGATCGAAAAAACCGGATAACTTTGAAAGACCACTGCTTTGAAACTCTTCATTTGAATGAAAAACTTGAAACATCAAGCTTTGCGTTGGAGAAATTCTGATGAAACTCAATCACATGTTTTTTGAATTGTGAACTTTCAGTTGAGTCATGGCATCGGATGCGGAAAGACGCGATTTAGTTGTTGAATTATTTCGAGAAAATCCGCAGTGGAGCCAGAAAAACATTGCAAATAAGGCGAAAGTTGCACAAACACTCGATGATTCTTAAAAAATTTAACACAGACTTAACAGTTGCTAGAAAATATTGTTCTGGAAGGAAATGCGGGTTCGTGTCTCCACAAAAGGCGAAGAAAGTCGTTGCTCTCTCAGAGAAGAATCCAAAAGCGAGTTGCAGTGAGTTTTTAGTTCGTGAAATTGAAAAAGATGCGGGGCTTAAAACATACAAAGTGCAGTCAGTAGCCGGCAGGAACGCTACTAAGAACTTGGTAGCCCAGAGCCGAGCTAAAAAGTTGAAGACAGATTTTTTCCAAAAATTCGATTGCTGTGTTATGGACGATGAAACATGCGTGTTGTCTATATTTTCTCAATTGCCTGTTCAAGAGTTTTACACCGCAAAGGAACGAGGAGGAGTTGAGGAAAGATTTAGGACAAAACAAAAGTCCAAGTTCCCGAAGAAGTTTCTGGTATGGCAAGCGATTTGTAGTTGTGGGCTAAGGAGTAAAAGTTTCGTAGCAAGTGGCACTGTTAACGCCGAAATTTATGTGAAGGAGTGCCTCCAGAAGAGATTGCTGCCCTTCATTAGAAAGCACAATGTATCTACTTTCTTTTGGCCTGATCTAGCCTCCTCCCACTACAGTAAAGTAACCCTTAAATGGTTCGAAGACCAAAACATCAAATTGGTACCAAAAATCGCCAACCCACCAAATTGACCAGAACTTCGGAGTATCGAGAGATATTGGGCTCTAGTGAAAAGAAGAGTAAAGGCAACAAACAAAGAAGCTAAATCCATGGAAGATTTTAGAAATAAGTGGAACCAAAAGAGTCTCAGAAATGACAGTGAAGGCGCTAATGGCAGGCATACCGGAAAAGCTGTCCGAATTCTGTAAAAAACAATAAACAAATTAGTTTTATTGATCATTTTATCAGAAATTAAATTTTCTTTTCAAAACTGTTTACATTTTTTTATTTGCATAAGGACAATTTAAAGTTATCCGTTTTTTTCGATCCCACTCCTTACAAGGCGCTCATACCTGCGACAAGTAATTATGGACATTACAAACAACCGTTACTCGATTAAAACCAATTTACCCTGTACACAGGGTGTGTAGGGTATACAAAACCTTTAGAAAGGGTTTTTTTTTTTATATAAAACTGATATCGTGTGCTAGGAACAACACCTTCCCCAACGTATGTATATCATATTATTTATATGCAGAATGGAAGTGGCATAGCTTTCCTATACATTCCCAAAATATCGTTAAAATCGGTTAACTGAGTCCAAAGTTACAGCAATTTTCAAGTCACCACACTCTTGTTTTTCAAAAATATTTTTCCTATTTCCCAGTTTCTGATAACACGAATAATACCAGGTGCACAGAAATTAGCAGCAAAAGGAAGTCTTCAGAAAATGTAACAGTTTAGTTGGTTTTCATTTGCTCTACTAAGAGCATGAGAGTGGTTTAGTAAACCAAAGAGAGAGAGAGAGAGAGAGAGAGAGTGGGAGGAGTCAGCTTTCACTACTGCAGCTTTCAAATAAATATTTCCGCAAACAACACAGAGAGCGAAATGAGACCTCTACAATCGATGCTCTTTGAATAGAGACGCCATTAAGAACGAGAAAGATGATAGGGTAGAAGCTTCACATTCGGGTACTTCATGATAAGCGTAATATATATATGTATATGCTTTACTTTTAAGTACAACATTTCTTCGCAATAGTTAAAAGGCTTTTCTAATGTTTTAAAATGTTAAAATGTTTTTTAAATGATTTAAAGTGATCCAAATAAGTCATCATAAAAGTTCCCATAATATAGGAACTTTTACGATGTTTTTTCAATTTAGCCGTGTAATAAGTATTTGTATTGGCAATCGTTTGAAAAACACTGAATCTTTTTTCAAGGTGCCACAGACTGCTACATTTTCAGTTTTGAGTCTCTGTTAATTTTTTTTTTTATTGGATAAATTCAACAGCCAGGGTATCCCTATGAATGCAGAGCAATGCGTTGAATGGAACGAAGATTGATCGGTGAGAGGAAGAAGGAGGGAGAATGCGAGAGTGAATGTGATCACAGAGGACACCGATAAAGAGATAGGCAGCCATTGTGGCAAGTGTTATGCCTTTATCACAATGAACTTCAGTTTATCAATGTCGACTATGACCGCATGTAACGTCAAAGGCCAAGCTTTTCGCATCCACTCATGTTGTGCGTGTTATTTTTTGTACATGAATGGAAGGTACCTACTGTTTTATGCCGAATCCGAACCCAAATGCGAATTGAAAAGCTTTTCATAGGCAATTTTTACTCTTGTAGGTTTGCCATTGCCTGCCAAGAGGTGGTGCCGTGTATAAATTTTGTTGGTGTTGTTTTTTTTTTGTTTTAGCCTGTTCGTTAAAATTTTAAAAAATATAATTTTTGATGAATTATTAAAAATTAAAAAGAAAAGGATTGCAACCTTTATAAATGGGATATGAACCCCTGACTCTCTGCGTAACAGTCCAACGCACTACCGCTACGCTAAAGCGACCACTTATGGTAAGTAAAACTCTTCATATTATTTAAAAAAAATTGTTCATTTAACAATAGTTTCAAAATCTTTAACATAAAGTTTTAAAATATTATATAAATACTTACATTTACTATACGTATCCAAATCTTATAACATCAATACATAATTGAAAATTATTTTAAGTACATTCATTTCAATAGACAAAATATATAATATACTGGGAGATATGACAAATAATGTAAAATAAAATCCAAGAGGAGGGAGGCAATGCTAAAAACGCATTCCTATAATGAAAACTTTAATATTTTATGTTCTTGTAAAATTCAACTTTGCTCATCAAAGCGACTTATATGGTGTTATAACTTATAAGCTTGTGCTGACATTGCACAGAAATGGCACGCAAAAGATTACAATGACATTTTTCATTGTTTCACATTAATGCTATTTTCTTTTGGCATTATTTATATTATTAAGTTATTTATTTACTAAATTAAGTTATTCGCGTTGAACAATTTCTATAGAAAGCAAACTTTTTACCAGCTTTATCATCGACAGGACCTCGACCACCATTGCTGCTATTATTTCTGCTGAATTGCACCGTGGGATAAACTTCTTCCCATTCCGATTCCGAGCGACTGAGTACACCTTTGCATCTATTGAAATCTGATTGTATGCAATTGCCGCCAATTTGATCCTCAGCTGGCAACGGATTATTCAGCATATGCGTAACACAGCGCGATAGCAATATTGGCTGGATGCGTTTATAGCCACTGCCAGTTGGCTTATAACGTTCCAGTTTCATTGTCAGACGCTCCATTTCATTTGACATCCATTTATGCATTGATTTTGAGTGCATGACGAATTGAAATATTGTATTTTATGCGCTTTGTGTGTCTTGTGTCGGTCACAACTACGTACTCTGTACGCTGTCTGTTGAAATGTGTACTAAACCTTTCTCATTACAGCGTATTAGTATTTATACGAAAATTTTCAGTGTAACTATACCCTACAAACACACAGGGTAGTGGAGAGGGTAGATTGGCTTTGATCGGGTAGCGTTGGTTTCTAATGCACACAATTAGGCGTCAGAGGTTAAATTGGGAAATGGAAAACAATTTGTGATATTGAAGGAAATTCTTAAGTGAATTCAACAAAATTCAATACAGAAATTTTTTTTTTGATATTGAAGGAAATTCTTAAGTGAATTCAACAAAATTATATACAAATCATTGAAATAGTCTCATGAACAAGAACTGTTGGTTGTTAAAATGGTCAACATTGAGCAAATTCCACGCCTACTTTCCATACAAATGAAATATCTATAGGACAATATCAAAGGAAATAGTGAAGAAAATGAAACCAAATTCGGTATAGTTAAGTTCACAGTTAAAATAGCTTCAAAAATAACTAATAGGAAATTTGCTATGATTGAGGAATAACGACGCCCACTACCTCCAATGAACATTATAAAATTAGCTACTGATACAATTACAATAAAATTTGGTATAGAGATAAAAAGCTGATTAAAAACAAATTCCACATAAAAACCATACAAATTGAACACACCCTGAGATGCAAAAAGTTGTTTTATTTCAGTGGGTGTGTAGGCCACATAAAGTTCGACCACGACTGAACTTTACTTTCCGGATTTTGTTGTATTTTTTTTTGTTTGCCATTTTTTTTGTTTGACATAAGCAGGGCAACATTTTAACACAATTCTTCGCATGTATCCGATACATTGTAATCTATTTCTCGTTCAGTCAGTCTCCCTCCCTCATCGATTTGTATTGCAAGTGTGCAATTTTGTTTTCAATTTCAAAGCTTTGACAAATTACGCTCAAGTATTTTTCCCAGACACCCCGACAAGATTAAGAAAAATGCAGGCACAACAAAAATTTACATTATGTAGGCATAAAATTGCATAAGTTTCATGAGTAGTACTTTTTTTTTTGGTCTAATATTGAACGATTTCAATGACATGTTTTGCAAATTGTAGTAAGTATTGCGAAATTTCACTTTCATAAGTGTGCACATCACGCATGAGTACATAATAATTGCATATATGTACATATGTATTCCAATGACATAAATGAAGGTGAAGGGTTTCGTAATCTTAACCGCAAAAGATATATGTACATAAATACAATCTACTTAAGATTAAGCAGTACATATCCATTACCTTACATAAGCTTATAGAATAAAAAGAATATAATTTTATAATTATAATAATAATTAAAAATGATATGTGTTTTATTCACCACTCACTCCTAACTGCGTATAACTAGCAGCGATAATTGTTTGGGAAACAACAAAGATTACGATGTTTAGCTAGCAAATTGTTGTTCAACATCTCTGGTTTCAATGAAAAAAGAAAGAAGAAGAACAGCCGAAGAAAAGAAGTGGCTTAAAACTAAATTAAAAATTTTATTTGGAGCGCAGAGACGAATTCATCCACATGTGGCTCTTTGCACTGGCGGAAAGCTTGAAGGACTGTGCGAAAGAGACAGGTAGAAAATATAGGATAGTAACAAAGAGGTGAAAGTTTTTCGCTCTCTCTCCTTGTTACACCTACCTTTTATAACAGTCTCTCAAACATTGATTTTCTGGCTTGCGCCAGTGTATGAAAAAAACAAGAGAAATGCTTATGCTAATGTGTTAAATGACCACTACCAGCTGCCATTGCTATTGAGCAGTTTCATGTTGAATGATAGATTTTGGCAACGTAATCGTTTTATTTATACTACTTGGCAAATAAAAAGCAGCTATTATTGATTTAATAAGTAGCAAGTAGATAGCATAACTGCGATTTCTGCTGTGCATTCTTATGCACATGGTAAGTGGCATGTTCGCCGAATGTGAATGCAAAGTGTCTGGCTTCTCTACTTCGTTCAAAGGGAAATGTGCAACATAGAAATTAAAAATTTTTTTCACGCCACCATCTCTTTACTGGCAATGACAAGACAACCTTGCTGAATATGCAGAAGCTTTTCATTGAAAAGTTTAGACTTGTGTATTATGTGGCCTAATCGTTCTTTATCAATTGTTATGCCATAATAGAAATGAACTCTTAGCATTTTTTCTTTTTACTTCGTTTTTACTCTGATTGGAAGCTTTTAAACCCAATTTGGCATCTCCAACTGATTGCATTGAATTTGACTTGGCATCTTTAATAGAATCAATTTATCGGTTTACGGTATTTCATTATGTCATATCTTCTTCTACTGCTTTCTTCTTTTAATGGCAACAACAGCACATGGAGTGCCTAGGCCGAGTTTTTCACATTCACTCATGTTTTGTGTGTTATATTTTTGTACATGAATAGAAAACCTGTAAATGGTTGGTCCAAGTGATTCACACAAGACACAAACTTTGACTTTGCTATAATTTAATTAACTTTTGGTATCTAAATAGGTCGGCATCATTTAAGTTCCTTAAGACTTTACTCGTAGTTTGTTTCTTGTTGCAAGTCTTTCAGTCTCTCTAGTCGAAGACAGTCGATGACGTGACTAACATCGTTTCACCTGAAAAGGGAATTGAAAAGATTATTCAAATTATATTTATATATAATGGGACATAATCAATTGTTTAACTTACTTTGAGAATGATTTAATTTGCCTTATATTATCTTTTCTGTTTTGGCTTAAGTAACTTTGTATTCCATCTACTGAATTTTTCAATAGTTGAAGAATCTTACTATAGGATTATCCTATACCGATCACGATTACAATTCTGTCTTCAACCAAGGATCATCAATCTTAGCTGCATAAGAGAAGTAATAATCTGCTCTTCCTTATTGAGTCATTTTAACCACATAGGTATGGCATAGATTTATGCAGCTCAAGCACTCCTCGCTTAAACAAAAATATTCCACAGTTTCTTTACATTTTACATGAAATAAACCATTTAACAGTTAGTTAATTATTTATTTTTGAATAATCAATAAATTCCTTTAAAGAGATATAGTATATTTAATACGAAATAGTTTTAGTGCAAGTGTGCTAAAAATTTTGAAACTAAATAAATCTAACATTAGAATAAAAATTACTTTTAATTGATATACTTTTGATACAAATTAAAACAAATTTCTAACTTTTATACAATTTACTCAAGGCTGCCATATAATAAAATCATTAAATCTTAAACTCATAAACTGCACAGTATTAAAGAATAAACATTAAAGTATGTAAATTTTCCGGTGGACAAAATGGCAAAAAAGCACTTGTTTCTAAGTCTTGCCATAATTTCAATTTGTGTGTATTTTCTTACAAAAATATTTATTAATATAGTTCCTTGAAACTCTTCAACTCTTCAAATTTTTGCTTATGCTATTATACTTTTTTGGCACCGAATTTTTATTGAGAGCACAAATCGAGACACGTTTCCAACTGAGGTATTGTTTGCTTCTTTGTTATCACTCAATGACATTTTGGTAGATTCAATTCTAAGAAAAAACTCATTTGCATATATATGTACTTACAAACTAATAAAAAAAAAAGAAAAAGAAAAAATTATAAAATCTTGTTTTAAGAAACACGACAGATTTCATCATGCCATTGACCGCCATTGGTAAAATTGTCATCATCCAGCGTGGAGAGAGCGCCACCTTGCAGTACTTTGTTGACAGCTGCACGTGCCAAGTAGCCAGTAGTTTCTGCATAGACTAAAGCATAGAATGGATCCATATCATTGCTATTCTCCTTGCGTGGTATGTTGTTGTCCTTAAAGTAGAGAAAAAGGCTTGACTAGGATCATACTAGACTTAAATATGGTATCGATGACTAAAAACTAACCTTGCAATACATAGCAAAAGCTTCGCTTAGTATAACATCCAAATCTAATTGCTGCTTAAAGTGTAATTCTGGATTGCTGCGTGTCAATTGAAATATGAATCATTATTAAATTAAGTTTCCATTATTTGCAGATATTTCATTCTTTTTTACCGGCTCAATATTGTTGCTATAATGCACAGCAGCTCCACGGTAATTTGTCTGCGCTCCGAGCAATTAATAGCAATTAACGTCTCCTCAACAAGTAGTGAAAAGTTTATTTCACCACGACTCATATTGGTGAGCGTTGGCACGGCCGCGAGCAGGTGACCCTGTGTGGTAATACCTTGCGGGGTGCGTTGTAAAATTTCCCAAATTTTATTATAGAAATGTCGAGGTACACGAGTTAAGCAACCCTCAAGCTGACGACGTTGTAAGGTAGTAAGTCTAGAAAGAAAAGTAAGTACATAAATTGAAGATTAAATAAGTACTCGCACATATGTAACTGAGCAATACAAAATAATTTCAATTACTTTTCTTCAGCGGCCCACTCGCTAACAGTCAAAACTTTTTGTAACAGTATGCGCACTTGATATGGCGAAAGATTTTCCAAATCAATCGACTCCTGGCCAGACATTTGCAAATAAAGGCGCATAGCTTCCAATACCCAACCAATGCGTATCTAAAATGTAATGAAATTAATAATAAAATGAATAAGCGATTCAATTTTTCTTTCAGTTGGGCTCAAGAGCAGATCATGAGGATCATTGCACAAATCGCAAATAAACACCGTCCCCACTTGTTCATAAACTGATCGCTTAACTTATTGTTGGTAAGTACTAAAAAGTACTTCTTCTTCCCGATCTTGAGCCCATACATGATCAGCAATGAATAACCTAACGATTGTGTACCTTCAATATACCACGAAACATTGACGGATTTGTGGCAATCAATCGACCACAGTAGAGCACAACTTCCTGCTGCAGTACTGCCTGTATTACATTGTACGGCTGTACACTTGTGTACATAACATTTTTTATTTCAGCAGGAGTCATTGGCTTATCGAATACTGTCTCCTTTTGCCCAATAACGCCCACAGTTAATTCTTTGCCATTCACCAGCACAGTAGTGATGAAAGGACTGATAGAATCAACAATATGATGTAAAAGTGACGAACAATAACGCACTGCGCGCCAATAGCGCAAAGAACCAGCACGATGATAAAGCTGCGTCAGAGCTTGATTGACATTCAAACCGTTCACTTCAAAGTGGGAACCTTCACGATTCAACAGAATACCCCACAGTTGACAGAGGCAATAAATGGATTCGGTGCTGCGTAAAGCTTCGATTATTTCGTGTGTTGGTTTGTTATTGAAGTACTGAAATATTTAAAGTGTAAGATAATTAGACTTTTTAAATCTTCAAAATCAAATTTTGTTTTTCATGTAAATAACCAACATCAACATTAATCTTTTCTTCAGTATATGTTTGTGCCTTTGGTACATCGGTCAACGATTGATAGCCAATATATTCATGATTGACCTGGGCAAAAGCATTTTCATTATCCGACAAGTTACTCTGACTCATGAAATCCAAATGTTCTGTAAAGTGCAATAGAGAATGAAACGTCAGCAATTGTATAAAAGTAATTTCTTGCCCCGTGTTCAACTCACCCATACACGAACTGCTTATCAAATTCTGCAAGCGTCCAATGCGCACTTTCATACCATCACAATAGCCTTTCTTCAGCATTGCCAATAGATCGAGCATCTCTTTGAATTGTGGATCACGCATATGCTCTTCGCGTATTAGCAAACAAACTGTCGGCCTACCAGATAAACGCCAATATTTGCCAACAAATTGCAGCTCAGTTTTTATGTCATCAATAAGTAGAGCCATATCACGATATAAATAGAAATCAGATACTTCGAATATCAAAGGATAACAGAGTACAGTCCTGCCGCAGATACGGTAGACTTTGCTAGTGCCCAAAGAGCCCACAGGACGTGGTGGACGACCGGTGAGTCCGATTTTATTGTTAACACCCAAGTGCTGATAAACCTTGATCAGTTCGGTGGATGACCAAATTTGCACGGGTTCAACCTGTATTTATTTAAAATAAGAATTAAAAACTCTTTCAGTGATTGATACTGATTGTAAGCCAATTTGAACATATTGATTTTATTGAACGACAGCAAGCAGCAATCAAATCATTTTCAATGTCAATTGGAATTGTATTTCATTAAAAAAACAGATAGATATTTTTCATATCAAGTATAAATGAATGGGATTTGATTTCTTATCAATGAAAAATTGCTCCGATTAAGCTGAACAACTGCAATCTCTGTGATTAAATTGAACTATCAATAATGAATGATAGCATAATTGTAATGAAATGATTAAAGTATTAAAATATATGTAAAATCAAATGATTGGGGTTGATTAATTTTCAATTTCAGAATCGAGAAATGAACTCAGAGTGATTAGAATTTTCTTTTCAAGACACCAATCTTCTTTAATGACAGTTATTGGTTTTTCTTTACAAGTCTCACTCATTGTGGTTTGATTGAAAGATTTAAAATCAATTGTGGTCGCTGTGGCGTAGTGGTAATGCGTTGGACTGCTACGCAGAGTGTCCGGGTTTCGAATCTCGGCACAGGCAAAATCAAAAAGTAGAAAAATCAAGTTTTCTACACGGCACCACCTCTTGGCAGGCAATGGCAAACCTACAAGAGTAAAAATAGCGATGAAAAGCTTTTCACTTCACCGTTTGGATTCGGCATTAAACTGTAGGTCCCTTCCATTCTTGTACTGAGTTCTGATTCTGATACGCACAACATGAGTGGATGCGAAAAAGCTCGGCCTAGGCCCTCCATGGGCTGTTTTGCCATTAAAAGTAAAGTAATTTCACTTAAATGTTGCCCCCGGCTACGTTTCAAGTGGTCCATTCTGAAGGTCCAATTTTGGCACATTTTTCACACATTTCGGCCGGAATCTTGCAATCTCACCAATGACGCGTTCAATGTTGGCTTCCAAAGCAGTAACCGTGTTTGGCTGGTCCCTATAGACAAGAGAATTAACATAGCTGCACAAAAAATAGTCTAACGGGGTCAAATCGCACGATCTTGGTGGCCAATTGACGGCACCAAAACGTGAGATTAACTGCTCACCAAATTCGCCTCTCAATTGATGCATATGCATGGTTTCGCGTGCAATGTGGCATGTGTCATGTGGCACCGTCGTGTTGGAACCACATGTTGGCCAAGTCCAATTCTTGCATTTTCGGCATGTCGGCAAAAAAAAAGTCGGTTATCATCGAACGGTACCTTTCTCCATTGACCGTAACGTTGCGGCCTTCATCGTCTTTGAAGAAGTACGGCCCAATGATGCCGCCTTCCGCCTGCCCATAAACCGCACCAAAAAGTGCATTTTTCGGGATGCATTGCTAGCTGCTGAATTGCCTCTGGCTGGTCTTCACTCCAAATACGGCAATTCTGCTTATTCACGTATCCATAAAGCCAAAAATTAGCCTCGTCGCTAAATGGACGTAGCTTGCGAGACACTTTTTTCAGAGCGCATGAATTTTGATAGTAAATTTCAATAACATTTCAATAATTTGCAAACATTGTTCGGGCATAAGTCTCTTCATGATGAAATGGCAAACCAAACTGAGCATAAATCAAGTGACAGCTGTCAATAAGACCAACTTCGAAAAAAGTATTGCCAGATTGAAAACCACACTTCTAGAGAAAACACCCTTTATAAATGATTTGAATTGACTTCTTCTTCAAAGGCTATTGTCTGCCAAGAGCTGGTGCCGTAAAGAAAAATGGGTTCTTCTACTTTTTGATTTTGCCTGTGCTGGGATTTAAACCCCGGGCACTCTACCAACTTCATCACGGAACTGACATATTTCTTAATTTCTAATCAATATTGCTAGAATATAAACAATTTCTTTCTAAATGATTTGGATAGCTTTACCTTCAATTTTAAATCATTAATCGGTTAATGCCCTCAAATCTTTTTAGATTGTTTTAAATTATTGAACATTGTTTGATATAATGTTGTTAGATATTCATGAGGCGAATCGTTTCGTCAGTGAATGTAATACTGATGCTATTCACTCAGATAATTTTGGAGTGAATAGCACCAGTATTGCATTCACTGAAGAAACGTTATGTCCCCTGTTTTTCATTTTTTTTTTTGTTTTTTCAATGATAATTGTCATCAACTTACCTCATGTGGCGTTTGTGTTTGTATGCCATACGTGGCCATCATTGCTTGCAAGCGCATCGATTCGGCAATCAAGACAATTTGCACAACCAAATCAGTGGCAGTGCCCTACAATAATTCGTAGTTTTTTTTTTGATTTTTTTTTTTTTTTTGAATTTTATAAATAATAAAATAAAAGAAGAATACATTAATGAATAACTAATGATCAACTACTGATGAAATTATGAGAAAATCATACTATAATTAAAGTACAGATAAAAAACATTGCAAAATGCCAATTCAACATTTTTCTAATTAATGCATACAGAGAATAATGAAAATTGAAAATTGAGAAATATAAAATTTTGTAATTACAATTTGGGGTTAGAAGACAGTAACACAATTGCAGCACAAAAAAAAAAAATTATAAACTTTTTGTTAAAATAAGTACTATCATAAGTTGATAGTAGTTTGATTTTTATATCAAATTTGACATGCAACATGCTAAAAAATTATTTTATGAAAAACTAAACTATTAATTAATTGACCAATTGATTTTATAAATTAAAATAAATAATCTAATTGAGATGTATCTAAGAATAGTAAATAAATTTAAAGAAGTTACAGGCTTGCGCTGATTGTGGAACTCAATAAATAAAAATTATTCAAATGCTTTTCAAAAATATTGGTACAACAAATTTGCTATAAAATATTTATACATAATTAAAATTAAGTGATAATAAAAAAACAAAAACAAAAGTTTTGTTTTGTTTTTTTTTTATTTTTTTTTTTTTGTTGTTGGTAGTATCTACAAGTATATGTACACAGGAGGTATAATTACCTTCTCTATATCCAGTATAAGAGGTACTCTTGATTTCTATCCTTTAGGCATATGCATACCATAAGCATTTCTTACATACATTATAAATGTTAGTTTATTATTTAATAACTTTCAATTTGAAAATATTTCTTTGTCACAGCGAAAATTCCTATTTTTTATTACTTCTTATTATTTCATACCCAAATAATATTAAGTATTAGAGCAGCTTTAAGTTGGTGCAAATTAATGAAAGAGTTACAGTACTACCTCAAATACGAGTATGTTTTGTATAGTACCAGGTGAACAAGTATGAAACCGGAAATGAGATCTCTGTATTGCTAGGTAAAACTATACGCTCTGTCAAACCAAATCGTTGGAGCCATTTCTTCGCATTTAGTTCTGTCAACAATATTCATTTCATAAACAACCAAGTTTTAAGCAAATTGTCGAATTTTGTGCCTACAAACTACGATATGCGGACATCATTGATTTTCTGTTTCCAATTGAAGTCATCTGCTTTGGAATCTCATCGAATGCTTGTGGAATGCTGGCTTACGGCCAGAACGCTCTAGGCAAAACACAGTGCAACGAGTGGTTCAATAAGTTTAAAAGTGGCGATTTTGATGTGAGAAACGAAGAACGGGGAAGATCACCGAAAAAGTTCGAATATGCCCAATTGCAAGCTTTACTCGATGAGGATGATGGTCAAAAGCAAGAACAACTTTGCAGAACAATTAAATGTGATCCAATAATGCATTTCTTGCAACTTGCAGAACACTTAAATGTAACCTAACAATGCATTTCTCAACGTTTAAAAGCCATGGGATTGATTTTGAAGGTGGGAAGGTGGGAAGGGGGGTGCCGCATGAACTGACTGAAAGACAGCAAGAAAATCGAAAAACCACCTGTGAAATGTTGCTCGCCAGGTACAAAAGAAAGTCATATCTTCATCGAATTGTTACTGGCGATTAAAAATGAATCTATTTCGAGAATTCCAAGCGTAAACGATCATATGTTAAGCCCGGTACACCGGCCAAACCGACAGCAAAGCCAAATCGCTTCGGAAAGAAGACAATGTGTTTTCTATGTTTTCTGGCATCAGCGAGGTGTTATCTGGTTTGACCTGCTGAAACCAGGTGAAACAGTTACTGGTCAACGCTACCAACAACAATTGGCCGATTTGAACCGTGCTTTGTGCCAAAAACGTCCAGAATATCAAGCTAGGCAACACAAAGTGAGTTTTCTTGATGACAATGCACCATCACATCGAACAAAACAGACTCGGGAGTTGGTAGATTCGCACAGCTGGGAAGCCCTCCCCCATGTGGCCTATTCACCAGACTTGGCTTCATCTGACTACCACTTATTTTCATAAATGGGGCACGCACTTGCTGAGCAGCACTTCGATTCGTACGAAAATGTGAAAAAATGGTTCGATGACTGGTTTGACTCAAAAAACGAACAGTTTTTTTTTGGCGAGGCATTCACAAATTGCTAGAGATATGGAAAAAATGTGTAGCTAGCAATGGCCATTACTTTGAAGATTAAATGTATGCCATTTTTCTTAAATAAACTTAAATTTTCTTAAAAAAATTCCCCGTTTCATAGTTGTACACCATGAGAATGGTGTAGCTTTTTAGAAGCATGTCTTTTTTAGTTTTAGGTACTTATAAAAAGAAAAAAAAACAGTTCTACACTAAAAAATGCATGTAGCGTTAAAAATCAAAAAAAAATAAATAAATAAATAAAAAGAAATAAAAAATAAAGAACGCCCAAGTTTAATACATTTAGAATTTAAACTTAGATTTAAAAAGTCTAAGTTCAACATTTTCTTCATATAAGACCAATTCATTTTTAATTCTTAACAATGCATAACTAAATTTAAAAAAAAATTAAAAATGTACAAGAAATTAAAATTTCCATACAACTATAAAAAAGAAATAAAAAAAAACATTAATATTTAAAATTACGATTATTATTAACAAAATTAAAAAAATTAATATTATAGAAAAAACCAACCAAACTAAGTGATGAAAAACAACCTCGTGTTACTTACAGTGCCCGGTTTTGCCTATTTTTTTTTTTTTTTTTTTTTTTTGGATGAAAAAATAAAATTTTATTAAAGAATTGAAACCAAAACAAAAGGAATTATTCATGTAGGAAAGGGTAAACGAAAAAGAAAGAATCATACAAGGGGTAAAGTGTACTTTGCAAATAATATTATTAAATTTTGTTTGGCAATAATAATTTTTATAATTATATAATTACAATATGTGATTCACAGGGCGTCATGTCCTCTCAATTGTCTGTCGTAAATTCTCTCATTTGTCATAAAAAATTTTACAACATTTTTACAAGACGACACCTTGTGAAGCACCTCGAAGAGTATGGGTAAAAATATACAGAAAATGAAAGGAATACGGCAAGTGTGTTTAAGTGCACTAAATGTAAATGTTTGATTTAGGTATATCTACGAAAAAACAAAAATTTTATTTAGAATTATTCTCAGGTCTTGTGATGTTCAATACAATGAACTAAATTCGTTTATGGATTTCAAAAGATTTCCTCGTATAAATAAAAGTTAAACAAGCTCTTGAATAGTTCATATACGATTTACATTTTCCCCTACACCCGTAGTAAGTACATAATATAGCAAATACTAATTAATATACAAATAGTTTTTAAAAGCAGTTTATATATTGTACATATGATTCTTATAGAAGCTTTAAAATTAAAACATAAATTCATTTACACTCGTAATGAGTGCATATAGAAGTAACCACGAAGATACCATAGTATGGTATATTTGCCATTGTAAAATGATTTCTAATTTTAGCAATTTAAAAATACGATATTTAGCCGAAATATACAGAACATTATCATAGTTTAATTTATATGAACGGTAGCAGGATATGGCACTAACTAAATTGGTACAGAGAAACTATCAAATTACAACCGCTGTTATTTAATATAATTTTTCATATTTGGATTTAAATACTAAAATTCAAAATTTTTGATTACTCTAGACTCTAGAATTAGTGAAGGTTTTACTCATCAATTTTTGATAACTATAAACAAAAATGTGGGCAGCTTCTAAGAGCTAAAAATAAAAACCTCTCAGGACTAACTAATCAGGCCTCAGGATAGGAGTGAAGTACAGTAGTTTCAACAAGAAAGCAATCGCCTTAAGTCACTGAAAAAATTAAGATATCCACACCATCTTGAAGTGATTAATTATTCATTGCGCAAATATATTAAATTGGCGTCCAGTCGCCACCATTCTTTGTAATTTCATTACAACGGAAATGCATGCTATCGACTAATTTTTCAGCATCTGGCGACTGTGAGGGCCAATCTAATGAAGTTATGCCGTTTTCCTCTTTCCAAATGCTACACAAGTGACTGCGATGTTTTGGGTCGTTTTGTCGTCTTGAAGAACCCAATCTCGCCTTCCTGCCCCAAACCACATAAGTATTCGTTGATGGCAGAAGTCCACGACGGTATATCGAGGTCATGAAGTTGGCATCCAAATTCCTCGTGAGCATGATTAATTTGCCAAATTCTTGTTTTGTGAAGCATCCCCAAACATGAACCTTTCCTGGATCTTTCACTGATCGCTGGAGCATCGTACCGTCTTTAGTGGACCAAGCACGCTTAATAGTGTTTGTCATACAAAAGGTGTTTGTCATACAAAAGTCTGTGAGCAGCACTTGTCATCCACATGTTCAGTTGCCCACTCTTGGCATTTTTTTTATTTGCTTTGCAGTTAGTAAGGGTTTTACCGTCGTTGCTCGAAATTGGATTTGAAACTCCCTCAAACGGTTTCTTATTGTATTCAGAGAGACATTTATGCTCTTTCGAGCCAATTTTTGTTTAGCTGCTTTCAAGGATATGGCTGGATTAGCTTCGAAAATCCTCTTTGTAACCAAGTCCTCCTGTTTCGAGGTAGCTCTGCAAATGCCGCGATTTGGCAAGTCGTCCTCATTTTTGTGCACCAAAAAGTGTTGGTTCCTCAAGTGGGACATCTTGGGACCTTTTGGATGGGAACAAAGAAAGACTGCTTCAAAACGTTTAGCGTATACGGAACTCATTTCTTAAATATACTCTTGAGACGAAAGCGTATAATGGACTGTTTCTACAATTACATACATTGCGAAATTTACAATGAAATCAAGTTTTTTGAAAATCAAGGCCTACTTGATATTCAAATTATTTCATGCGAAAAAGCCGATTGCTTTCTTCTTGAAAGTACTGTAAGTATTTAAGGTAATCTAAGTTCAAGCTTGAAATTGCAAAATGCCAATTAGAGCCTTTCTAAAGGATGATAATAATATGTAAGGCTCTTTGTCTTTGAACTAGTTGCTAACTTAAGTCCTTTTTGAGTGTTTTGGCTTGTGGATTCTTTCTCATGTACTTGAAAATAAAAATCAATAGATAAAAGTTATTTCTTCTTAATTTCAGTCTGCATTTTTGAATAGTTTTACTCAATGGAAAAATGTTAATTGAGTACTCACAAGTAGCAAAACAAATAAAAATTCTACCAACAAACATCACAACACAGAGTCCACGTTCCACAGTACTAATCAGATTATGTGATACAATTTAAATATAGATTTTCTAGATAAGTAGAATATAACAAGTATTACTTGACAGCCAGATAATAAACATTCGTTAAAGTCAAGTACTTAATTCTAAAGTTAATAGGCAAGCCACTTTATTTTTACTTAATAGTTTTTATTGAAAAGCTACACATAAATATCTACTTCGGGTGTAGGGTATTGAAAACGAGTATTCAAAAATACTGTCATGTATAAAAAAAATAAGAAAATAAAATTTCACATACACATGCTCGCTAAACTACGCTAACTACAAGTAGAAATACTTGATTGTCATAACTAAAAAAAATTACATTAAAAATACTATTAAATACAATTTGCTAAAAAATAAAATCGGTTGAGCTGCTAAGCCTTGAAATGAGACAAAGAATTAAAAAAAAAATTGTTTACTCCAATCGCAAGAAATATATATATAAGATCATTGAAATTGAAAGAAAAAGAATGCAAATTGTTTTGTATAACAAAAGTGAATAAATGCGTGGAAAATAGGACACAGAGTTATGAATACAATTCCCTAAAAATATAAACCGATATGCGAATTTTTTGTTGTAGTGCTTTGCCAAACTGAAAGCGAAAGTGAATTTCGTTTAGAAACAGGAACTTGATTACTTATTTTCTTTTTTGCTTAAATATTTAGATAGCAAATACTAAAAGAAAATGTTACTAAAGTTTACAAAGCATGTTTTTGATTTATATATTTTATAAATTTAAGTATGTGTGTGTGTGTGCGTGTGTGTAAATTTGTAGAATTGTAGACTTACGGTATGTTTCTCATCGAAGGCTTTTCCCTGGCGATATTTTGTAACCAATTGACATGTTATTTTAGGAGTTATTACAAAATGTATTTGTAAGGGATTTGACAAAAAAAAAAAACATATAAAAAAATTATATAGAACAGCCAATTGTATTATAAATTAATAATTAATTTAATTAAGTTTTAATTGTTAAATAATTAAGTAAATAATAAGGTAAACGAATAAAACTTGATAAGTGTCAGTATAACTTTCGGCTAATACGAATTATTTAAAGCATTGTACCCTACATTATTTGTTTTTGTTTATATGTTTATTATACTGAACTGTACTCGCTAGAGCAAACACAGCTTAACTCACCTGAAATGCAGAATAACGGCCGGCGCGTCTTGGACGATTATAGCTGGGCAAATAGCGACGTATTGGATCCAATTCATTGATATGCAACAAACCGGCCGTCAATAACTGTGCTATGATAAACATCGATTGGCCCCAGAGGTAGAGCGATTGTGAGGGAGCACGCACATAGGAACCTTCACCATCGGGTGCATAATACATGGTAACTACAGGGTCACCATTAGCATCGGTGTGCAAGCAGCCACGCAGCTCGTATTGATATTCTTCAATTTGTTCGGTGTTATTTTTGAAGACACCATCAATTATCATAACAATAAAGAATAAAGGCCATTCACATTCGTGCCCTTCGAAATCTTTAATTTCACCAATGTGATAATATCTGAAAGAGCAAAACATATTATAAAGTATTACGAGCATAAGAATTCAGTGCATGTATTTTAAAAACCTTCGATCTTTATCTTCGACCTTGCTAAGAAAACCATCACGACTGAAACGCCTGAAGCCTTTCTTGCTGCGCAAGCGTGTTATAACATTGTGTTTCGTTTGGTCGACCAGACTTTCCTCATGCGAGGCAAAAGCGGGAAAGGAAAGCGTCAGCAGGAGAGAAGCATCAACGCCCTGTAGTATAAACGAAGAAGAATTTTAATTCAATTATAAAGTACATAAGTATTTAATATGATGTACCTTTGAGCTTGATTCTCTGGGTAGCATAGTTTCAAAAATACTACGATTACGATTGTGTGCATCGATATCAACATAAACAACACTCCACGAGGCGCCCTTCTCGCCAAACAAATTACAGCCGTTGATCGCTTCCAAAGCAGATTTGGCCATGCCTGAAAAAACAATAGTATTAAATAATGCATTTTCATTAAAAATAAACTTTAAACCCCTTGAATTACTACAAACCAATTGAGGAAGCATGGATTTCTGGTGTGCCATTATTGTATTTGGAACCACGTTCCCACATACCAAAGTCAGGTGTACGATAGGCGCGCTCAACATAATACACTAGATTCTGTATAAAAGCTACTTCATCCTGTTGAAGATAATCCAATTAAATATTATACTTAAATAATTCTTTAAATTTCCACTCTCTCTCTCTCTCTCTCTCTCTCTCTCTCTGCTTTTAACTTACTTGGGTATATATTATCTGCAATCCTGAAGTAATCATTTGTACCAAAAATATTATATACAATGATACCAAATCGATTTGTAAATGATTGTATGCATCATCGGAGTAAATTTCTTCGCCTGTATGCAAATGAAATTTACTATGCAAGGCATGTGCATTTGATTGGCGTGACTTGAAGAGTTCAACGCGATTTGCTTGCTTCACCCAGCACTGGAGTATGCCACGCATACATTTCACTGTTGATTGCCCCAGCTCATAAGATTTACCACGATCATCATCTATGCGACGATATGCTTGATAGAGACTCCATACTGCTGCTGCACAATAGACGCTATCGCGTACTGCACCCACGTCTTGATCGGTGCTCATCACCGGGAAGAGCCCAGTAATGGGACTTTGATAGCGTAGTAGTTGACGTTTGACTAAAAAGAGAAAATAATAATTGATTGATTTCGAACAGAAATTTTAAATTTTAGACTAGAGCTGAGAACTAGAAGCGATTGATTGCTTAGGATAAAGCAAAGAATCTATCTAGATTCTGAAATATATATGTATATTTTTTCTTAACTTTGAATGCCGTTGTCGTAACACAGTTGATTTCTTCTGATTATTTCTTTCATTTTATTGCTTTCGATTGCCTCTAGCTATCTATAGTACTTTTGCCATCTTTTTAGTGGTCTCTCTAAATCAGCTGTGTATATGTAAAGGGTGTTTTTTTTAGAAGTGTGGTTTTCAATCTGGCAACAATTTTTTCGGAGTTGGTCTTTTTGACAGCTGTCACTTGATTTATGCTCAGTTTGGTTTTGTATTTCATAATGAATAGACTTACTCGAGATGGCCACCGATCCCGATTTTCACAAGAAAACTTTGTTCAGCGATGAAGCTCACTTTTGGTTGAATGGGTACGTTAATAAGCAAAATTGTCGCATTTGGAGTGATCATAATACACAAGCCATTGTTCAGACGCCGTTACATCCTCAAAAAGTCACTGTTTTACTGTGCTCTATGGGCAGAGGGAATCATTGGTTCATATTTCTTCAAAGATGAAACCGGTCATAATGTTACAGCCAATGGGGAACGCTATAGAGCCATGATTAATGACTTTTTCGTGCCTGAATTGGAGGATGTTGATGTGGACGACCTTTGGTTCCAACAAGACGGCGCTACATGCCATACAGCCAACGAAACAATCAGCGTCGTGGGCCTATGGCGTGGCCTCCAAGATCGTGCGATTTAACACCGCTTGTCTATTTTTTGTGGAGTTATGTGAAGTTGCTTGTTTGTTTGACGCCTTGGAAGAGAATATTCGGCAAGTTATTACTGATATACGGCCACAATTGCTACAAAAAGTGGTCGAAAATCGGGCCTCTCGGCTGGAATTTATTCGAACCAGTCGCGGCGGCCACTTGCCCGAAATCGTTTTTAAAACATAATGGCAAATCCTTATCTTTACAATAAATCTAAATTCTTGGCTATAACAATAAATTATATACGTTTTATTTCTTCGTGAAAACCACACTTCTAAAAGAAACACCCTGTATGGCAATAACAAAATCCCTAATTAAACTTAATATGCACTACAGCTGCATCATTTAAAAACAATTATGACAAGTTGATATAAATAAGTATAAAGATTAGATTGCAATTACTACAGTACCAGCTGCTACTGGATTTTTATGTAAGTACTTTTGCTTTTGCACAAAATTATTGTAAGGTATACGTTAATAAAGGTAATAAATTTTCAGAGAAACTTATTTATCTTCCAAGATAAGTTAACTAAATGTATTATTTAATATTTGTTTCAAGTTGATTTCCGCAAAAGGCTAATGACACAATTACAAAGCAATGTCAATGTCAATAACAATATCAAAATAAAAAATAAAGTGCCGGCAAAATATAACATAAACAATAATTTATATACTACATAGTATATGCATACTTAAACTAGAAAATAAGCGATGTTAGTTGTTTACAAAGAAAAACACTAACACTTAAAGCACAACAAATGAAAACAAACAGCCAGCAGCTAACTATGCATTCCAACAAAATGTTCCAATTATCAGCTGTCAAAGAGATGGAATACATGCTAATCAACAATGTACACACCAGCCCACATAATATACACAAAGAGTAAATAAGAATGCCACGAGCTATTTCTTTTCTTTTCTTTTTTGTTTTTTTTTTTTTTTTTTTTTTTTGCCTCTGTTTCATATAAATAGCACATTATCTTTTTGTGTATGAGAGAATTTCTTCAATTTATCAACATCGATAGCTAGCGTACAACACAGAAGCGTTGACGATGATGACGCCTTGTGGCTGCTTTGATTAAAACGCTTTAATAGCATTTTATTTTTAACGTTATATAACTTTGTGTGTGTGTAAAAGTTGAGATTGCAGTTAATTTAAAGTAATTTAAATAATAATAAATTACCAATGCCATAATAAATATCCAATTGTTTTACAGTATCTTCATAGTTCGATGTTTTCAAAAATTGATCCAAATGTATGTCTTCCAAACTGTTTTGACGTCCCGTGGTCGAGGGAGCACCCGATGGCAGTCCACTGCCCGGTGAAGTCACATTGATGCTGAGTCTGAAATTCACAATTTATTTCATATATTTTCAAGATATTTCGCTGAAAAATACTTACGAATGTGGCAATTCACGCATTTTGCTTTGTGTGTGTTTAATTTTTTTAAAAAATGTACTTCAATTTACTTTACTTCTGCTTCATCGAAAAGAAAAACACTGAATATGCAAAAAAATACCCTTGTTTCCAGTGGTAAAAGTCAAACTTGACATTCTTTTGACAGATAAACAATTCGCAAATGATCTAATGCGCATGATCAGTAGCTTCGTTAAGTGCTATAGAGTAATAGCTCAGTTAAAGTATGCCAAATAACTTCCTTATAAAATTTCGTGAGTGCAGTGTCATCCAACGAGAAATTTTCTTAATTGTATTCAATAAAAATGCGGTTGAAAAGTTTACCGACGATAGCGAATTTTCATTTAAAGTTAAAAGTGCTACTGTAAGAAATAGATTTCCGCAGCCGTGTGTGATAAAACCAACTAGTATTCACAAGCCTAATTAAGAATAAGGAAAGCCATAACATGCATATGCCCACTTAAGCTAACGTCAAAATTTAACGAGAAGCTCATTGAAGTTTTTTAAAATATTTATACCAATCATAATAGAAGTGAGTGAGGATAAAAACGAACACGGTAATCAGCTAGTTCCATACGGAACGTTCAATTAGTTTCGAACCAAATAAGACCTAACTGAAATATGTAAGAGAACTGAAGAGCTGAACACTATGGCTGTCATATTGATACATGGAGCTAAGTTAGAATACACAGACAGTAGAAGATTTCAGACTTGTGAGATACTTTAGCGGTGAAGGGACTTAAAAATTATGCTAATTTTTTATTTATTTTTTATATATATAATTTTTTTTGAGCAAATATTGTAATTATTTAACAAATATTTTAGCAACAGGAAAAAAAATAGAGAAAGAAGCAATTTCTATGGACATTTGCGGGAATGACACTTAAAAGAGTGGTACTTAACCGGGGCTTACTGTAATATAATTAGAGCTTAAATTTTACACATTACCACCACTTCTGCATTGAGTTGCATTAGCTGCAGTTTTGAGCAATTATTGTAGCTGGTCTTACTCAAAACTAAGGTAAATTAATGTATGGCTCTCAGGTTCATTGCAGCACAAACATAATTGATTTCGATTGTACAAAGGTCTGGAAATCGTCTGCATTTAGCGTGTTTCCCTCGTACAAGTCTGTCCGATGATTATGCTGCTCATGTGATTATGTTGAGTTATTTGATTTCTAAATTAAGAAGTTATACATATTAGTAATTTTATTCTTTTTATTTATTTTTAAAATCCATTTAACTTGAAAATAAGCATTTCCATACCAAAATTGTTCATTACTAAACCTTCTTCGTTTTGAATTGATACAACCAACGGAACCTTCACCCTATAAATAAACGAAAGCATATGTTTCGTTAAAAATAAACAATAAAAATCCATGCCCATGCTCAACTTGTATCTAAAAGTTCTCTCTCTCTCTCTCTCCCTCTTTCTGTCGTGCAATAACAGCAATTATTTATCGGCGCCGCTCAAAAGTAAACAAAAATTTCATAGATACGAATCTCTCTTACACGCTTGCTCTCTGGATTGCTTGTTTTCAACACAAACCAAAAACTAGTGAATGCTTATTTCATGTGTGTGTGTCTACTATGAGAATACAAAATGCCAAATGCCATCCATTCTTGGTTTAAGCAGAGCGTAGAACAAACAAGATTCTGGTGTAGTTGAAGGTGATTTTAAATTCAAGATTTGATTGATATGTAAAATAAAGCAACAGCAGTACAAAGCAACAAAATTAGTGTTGCGGCAAATGAAGGAGTGGAGCTGTAAATAAAAGAACCGTGACGTTAAGTGAAATAAAAAAGAAAAACACAGATATATAAATTTAACACCTGCGAGTGAGGTCATCAAATCAGCAGTAGTGTCTCAAAACAGTGGCAGCAGATTCAGTTCAATAACAACAGCATGCAACTTTACAACGAAACCGGCTTCCGTCAGTTGAGTCAGCTAGTAGTAGTAGTCAGCAAATAGAGAGAGATTTTAAATTTATGTCTATATTAGGCAAATAAAAACAAGCAAAATTTCGAAAGATGAATTACTAAAAGAAGAAGTAAAACTAAAAGAAAGTATCTGTGTGAATTGTAACCAAGTACTTAATTTACAATAGCGAAATAGTCATTAGTTAAACATGCCTACGACAACTCTACAAATAATACTCATTATGCTCAGTCAGCTAATGTATGTGTGTGCAGCAGGCGATTTAAATTTGGAAATACCAAATCTACCTGAAGAACATTTAATACGCTACTTCAATACATTTCCAAAGCTCAAGGAGCAATGCCAAATGATCAATGACTGTCGACAACAATTGCCAACAAATATTACCGCCACAACGATAACGTCATCAACGATGGTCGCTTGTTGGGGTCATGAACACGACTGTGCTGTTGAAGCGCGCTTTCAAACACCCACCTGCCCTGGTGAACATACCGGCTGGGTGCAAAGTAAAGATGCACAAGTCAGTACTTATTACTATCAAGCCGATTTTGGTTACATACAACAGCAAATCAGTGAATTGACACTTATGTGCGAGCCCAGTTATCTGACAGACTCCTCACTTGAGTGTACAAAATATTTGCGTTTTTGTCGTGGGCGCAATTTACTTTTTGATTTTCGTGATTTACTACAACGCAAAGAACTTATACGCTATCATATGGATGTGTTAAATCAAGGTCAAGTACTTGGCCATTGTCAACTGAATAGAACGAGATTACGCGCTGAAATGGATCATATGGGTGCACTGCAGTCATGGGCACCAGAACTGCGCAATTTCGATGAAATGCCAATGCCACCGCTCGCCAGTGGAGATGAACATTGTGATATAATAGTAGAGACGCCCACTTTTATTATGAAAATCGACGCTACATATAATATGTATCATCATTTCTGTGACTTTTTCAATCTCTATGCTTCCTTGTTTGTTAATCAAACTCACCCATTGGCTTTTCACACGGATACACGAATTTTGATATGGGAAACCTATCCATATGACTCACCATTTGCGGTGACATTTAAAGCGTTCTCACATCATCCCGTGTGGACGCTGAGCAGCGTGAAGGGGAAGCGTGTATGTTTTAGGAATGTAGTGATGCCATTGCTGCCACGAATGATTTTCGGGCTGTTCTATAATACACCATTGGTGAGTAATTAAAATTAATTAAATACATGGCCATGACTGAAACAAAATTACTTCAACAGATTCTTGGCTGCCAAAATAGTGGGCTATTTCGTGCATTTTCTGAATTTATATTACATCGTTTGGAAATTCCATTTCATGCACCTAGCGAGCAGGCAAAAGTGCGCATAACTTTCCTATCACGACGCACACAATACAGGCAAGTTTTGAACGAAGAAGAATTGATGGAGGAAATTGGCGCAAATGCTAATTATCATGTGAATCGCATATCATTTGAAAGGTAAATGAATATCGATGGGTCCAAGCAACAAGATTCTAACTAACTAACTAACTCTATTTTCACATTTTGTTAAGAAAAGTTATAAAATTACATACAATCGCTTTACAAGTTATTTCCACATGATACAAGTATGTACAGCATAGATTATTATTTGAGAACTCAAGTCAAAAAACGTAGAACGTAATTGCATTGACCCATCGATGTTAATATTCAAATACCTCTACCTCTACCTCACCTTTATCTTTTCTGAAGATCTCTAAACTTCACCGAGCAATTAACAATAACGCGCAACACCGACATCCTCATTGGCATGCATGGCGCTGGACTCACACATTTGCTCTTCCTACCCAATTGGGCATCCATATTCGAGTTGTATAATTGTGAAGATCCAAATTGTTATAAGGACTTAGCGCGTCTGCGTGGAGTGCACTACATAACATGGGAGAAAATTGATTTGGTGTATCCTCAAGATGAAGGACACCATCCACAAGGCGGTGCACATGCGAAATTTACGAATTACTCCTTCGATAAAAAGGAGTTCGCACGAATGGTTGCAGAGGCTGCTCAACATGTACGTGACCACAACGAATTTCAGAAATATCAGCAGAAAGAAAATACCGCGGAGCTGGATAAAGACAATAATAAAGAGGCTCAGCCAAAAGATGAATTGTAATTATTTACTTACCAGATTGGTATGTAATTGTAATGTATGTGATTTTATTAATATTAAAACGTTAAAGTTAGAATTAAAATTTTTTATATAAATAACATTTTGAATTTTCTAACTTGAATAGTACTGTGAGCGGTGTACTGCCATTCACAATAGATAAGTGTACCATTTTTGCACACTTCCTATTTTAAGAATGCCAACTGTCAAAATCAGCTGTTGTTTACATTTTTATTTTACGTTTGGGGTATTTTTGGAAGCAAGTTTTGGACAGAATTTATCAAACCAAAAAAAGAAAAGAAGTAATGAAAGTGCTTATCAGTATTTATTAATATTGATTAAAGTTAATCACATCCATTTACCCTATTGCCAATAGAAACTAAAGTATAATCTAAGTAAAATAACCAAAGGTTATCAGCGATATGATGGAGCTACGAGAATGTTTTGTTTACGCCCCAGAAAACCAGTGCCTATCGCCGCTCGCAGACGTAGTACATGCTGGAAGTTACGTCTGCTATTCGAATATAACCGCTGGTTATTGTTACCCCGTATGGCCGACGCTACCAGTTCCTCATCCAGCAACAACAATGACTACTCACAATATAAGACCTGTCGAGACCTTAACACATGTATCGCATATCTTTTGGACAATAGTGCCGGTAGTATTCTTTTTTGCAATTGCGCGCATTATTACACAGTCTTCCAGCGTCATTACGGAACGTGCCGATTCGACATTGCGATTTGCAATTGAATTCGTAGTGATTGTACTGCCCACGGTATTAATTGTGAACGTATATAACGAATTTGTTGAGTATCTTGTAGTGCTGTTGAGTTTAAGCATGCTGTTGTTACTGTGGTTGTCACATTTTTGGCAAAGATTACGCGATCGTCGTGAATTTGAGCTTGGACGTGGACGCCCGTTTATGCTAACTTTAAACCGTGCCACCATTAACTTCCTGACGGCGCTATGCATCCTTGCTATCGATTTCCCTAATTTTCCGAAACATTTCCGTAAGAGTAGGCGTTATGGTGCCGGCCTCATGGATGTTGGTATCGGTTTGTTTGTCTTTGCTATGGGTACAGTTTCACGACGTCCGCGCAAAATTGCGGATATGTGGCGTTTAGTGCTTTTGGTGGCACCAGCGCTGGCACTGGGCATAGCACGTACAGTAGTGATAATGGCAATTGACTATCAGCAGGATAAGCATGAGTATGGAGTGCATTTGAATGCATTCTTCACGCTAGGCCTGACAAAACTTTTCGGTGGAATTATTAGTGCGGCTGCGAAAACGGACACCCAGTTGCTGCCATTGGGTTTGGGTAAGTTATAACAGGTATATAAGAAAGAAATAAAAAACATGTGTTATTGCGAAATATGAATATAGATTATCAGTATAGATATGAACTAGGTTACTAGTACAGATATGAATACAGATTATCAGTATCAATAGCGTTCGAATATTTATTAAAATTTGAATTCTAGTAGATAAGATAAATATAAATATTTTGGTTTATTTTGGAATACTTTTCCTTTGTACACTACGTGTTCCATGCACAATTATTTTATTTTACTAACAAAACTTATTTGCATTTATTTATTTTTGTTTTCTTTTACACAGGCATACTTGCTGTACATGAAATCGCGCTACAACTCGGACTTTCCGATTATGTTATGGATGATGAACTTGATCGCGACTCCTCCTACTTCATAGCAAATCGTGAAGGTCTCTGCTCTTTACCTGGATTCATTGGTCTTTACCTGCTATCCATTTGCATCGGTCAATGGTCGCATACAAAAGCAGCTCTTAGTTTTAAAGAAATTAAGCATAAATTAAAACTGTTGGCGTTGGTTAGTGCTGCCATTTGGCTATTTGTGCTCAATTGCATTTTCACCATTGGTATTGCGCGCGTTACATGTAATTTCAGTTATGTGGCTTGGATACTGGGCATCGCCGTGACCATGTCGTTATTGTTTTTACTAACATTCGATTTAATTTTAAATACCTTACTACCAATCGCTCACACTAGCGTCGGTGATGGTGGCGAAGGCAATTTATTATCAAAATCAGTCACTTCTACAAATGATGCCGGTATTCAACTCAAATCATATCAGTTACCCTCATTAGTTGAGGCAATGAATTACAATGGTCTAACCTTTTTCCTGCTTGCCAACTTTCTCACCGGTGGCGTAAACATTTTTCTAAACCCTAAAGATCGTTCAGATATGGAAAGCATTTTGATATTGACGCTTTATATGTTGATAGCATCAGGTTTTGTTTATGTATTATATCGTTGTAAAATTAGAATAGCGTGAAATTTGACTTCCAATTATTATACATGTACATGTATTTGCTGGTGGTTGAACGAGAAATGTACAACGTGTTTTGTGATATACGCCTATATTTTAAGATAGTGTGGAATTAAATATTAATTCTTTTTTTTAAATAACATATTATTATTATGAATAGCAGCCAAACACAAAAAAAATTAACTCAGCCAAAACACAAAAAAAAGGAACTCAGCCAAAAGAAGAAATGGTAGTATGTACAATAATTACTTGTTGAATATGTAATTTTTTGTATTATAACCTCAGTAAGCTAATTAAAACTAATCAGCAACCCAACCGAGTTCTGTTTAAGAACTTGAAAACGAGTGCATTTCGCCGCTGGAAGACGAATTACGTGCAGCAAGTTACGTCTGCTATTTCTATAGAGGTACAGGCGTAAGCTCTACCTCTCGTCCAGTGACAGCAATGACTTCTTACAGTATCAAGTCAGTCGAGACATTATCAGATGTATCGCATAGCTTTTGGACTTTAGTACCGCTGGTATTCTTTTTTGCAATTGCACGCATCATTACACAATCTTGCAGCGTAATCTCAAAACGTCCCGATTCAACATGGCGGTTTACAATTGAATTCTTAGCGACAGTATTGCCCACATTGCTGATTGTAAATCTGTTGAACGAGTTTGTTGAATATCTTGTATTGCTATTGAGCGTTTGCATGCTGCTTTTGCTATGGCCTACACGTGTCTTGCAACATTTACGTGATCGTAGTGAATTTGAGATGGGACGTGGCCGTCCGTTTCTATTCACTTTAGATAGGGCTACCGTCAGCTTCCTGACTGCGGTGTGCATACTTGCTGTCGATTTCACAAATTTCCCGATAAAATTGCGTAAGAGTAGGCGTTATGGTGCTGGCCTCATGGATACCGGCGTCGGCTTGTATGTCTTTGCAATGGGTATAGTCTCCCGACGTACACGCAATACTGCTGATTTGTGGCTTTCAGTGCGTATGTCAGCAAAAGCATTAGCATTAGGGATAACACGTACGATAGCGATAATGTTTATTAGTTATCATCAGGATGAGCATGAATATGGCATGCATTTGAATGCATTCTTTACGCTGGGTCTGACAAAATTCTTCGGAGGAATTGTTAGTGTAGCAGCGAGAACGGACGTCCAGCTGCTGCCATTGGGCTTGGGTACGTTCTAGTACATATTTAATGACTGAAATATGACTACTATGTCGATTTAATGAAACATGCATACTCATATTTCATCATTTCGGATTATTTTGAATTAGTTTTCTTTCGCATACTGCGCGCTATAAGCTCCGCTCATCATTCCACTAGCTAAACTGAAACTTGCATTTATTTTTTTCCATTCTTTTTCACGCAGTTATACTTGCCGTACATGAAATCGTGTTACAATTTGGACTATCCGATTACGTTATGGATGATAAACTCGATCGCGGCTCTTCTTATTTGATAGCAAATCGTGAAGGCATCTGCTCGCTACCTGGTTTCGTTGGACTTTACATTCTATCCATATTCTTTGCACAATGGATACGCATTAAATCAGCTCTCAACTATGACGAATTTATGCATAAATTGAAATCGATGGCACTGGCTAGTGCTGCCATTTGGGTATTTGTGGTCAATTGCGTCTTCAGCATTGGCATTGCGCGCGTTACATGCAATTTCAGTTATGTGGCTTGGATACTGGGCATTGCGGTGACCATGTCTTTATTGTTTTTACTAACATTCGATTTAATTCTAAATACCTTACTACCCATCGATCAGTCAATAGGTGGTGGTGGTGGTGCTGCTGGTGGTGAAGGCGATTTCTTATTTAAATCTTCGACTTCTATAAATGATGGCATTAGTCAACTCACATCATTTCAGTTACCCTTACTAGTTGAGGCTATGAATTACAATGGTCTAACATTTTTCCTGCTTGCAAATGTTCTCACCGGTGGTATAAATATTTTTCTAATACCTAAAGATCGTTCAGATATGGAAAGCATTTTAATAATGACGCTTTATATGCTGCTAACGTTGGGCATTGTTTATACTTTATATCGTTATAAAATAAGAATAGTATGAACATTGCAATTGTAATAAAATACAATGTATGAAGCTTGGAAAAAATGTTTATTTGCTGAAGACTTAATATGAAATGTGATACTTATATTTTAAGAACTTATGGAATTTGTTTTTATAAATTTGTATTTAATAATAAAATTATCATGAACATTTATGAAAATATGAGTGCCTACACAAAACTTTTGCATTTGCTTAAGCACACTTGTGATATTTTATTTATATTTCATACATAAAATAAATATAATAAGTATATCACATATTTTATAACTCTGCGCAATAAAATCCAAACTTCTTTCAGATGGTGCCTTAGCATTTTAAGTTAATTTTGGACTACTGGTAAAAACTTTTGTGGACGTTATTTAAAACCCCATTACTTAACAAAAATATCGTCGCCAATTAACATTACTATAAAATATTGAATGTCTGATGTCTCACAGAAACTGTTTCGCTATGAATTGTTGAATATTTACAACACACCCAATACCAACTAGATATTGTAGTTCTCCCTATTTGCTATTTTATGAACTAGAATATTTGAGTATCTTATTTTGTATTTCCATTGATAATCTTCTGCCATTATTAAATTTATATATGTAGGTAGATAAAGTAGTACTACCACCATAAATAGATAAAGTACACACAATCATAAACGTCCATTATGTAATAGTACATTAGGTATAGTGCGGCATCTTATGTCGGTATGTAAACATTGAATAATTTTAACATTTATCAACAGATTGACTTGAACAAACATTTTTTTGAAACGTCAATTCAGTGCAATTTTAACCATGAATCGCTTCACGCCGAAGTAATGGCGCTATACATTGAAAATAGTGGTTCAGTTGTGTTAACTCAACGTGTATCGTCGAAAATATCGTGGCTTACAGTGGGAGATCGTCGACAAGCCGTTCATCAACGCCCAAGACGTTCCAATGAACTGGTTGAAGCGGTAAGAGAGAGTGTTTCCGATAAGCCACATGTGTCATATCGTCAACGCGCTCAACATTTTTGCGTCAATGGATGCACCTTGCGGCTCATTTTGAAGGATGATTTTCATTTGTTTCCGTATAAAGTGCAATTGACTGAAATAATATTGCCGACAAAACGCACACGTCGCTTCGATTACGGCTAAATAGTCACTTGAATGGTTAACACTGAAAAAGGCGACATTGACTGACCACCCATTTCTCCAGATTTGACCCCTCCGGACTTCTTTTTGGGGGGTTATTTGCAAAGTAAAGTTTACGCCGGCAAGCCTCAGACCATTGACAAGCTCAAGGGAAACATTCATGCCGAAATCATCGCTATACCGCCCGACTTGTTCGAAAAAGTGATGGAAAACGCAGCAAAAAGGGTAAATTATGCTTTGGTCAATAACGGCGGCCACTTGATTGATGTTGTATTCAAAACTTAGTTCAAATTAACTGTAAAGGACCAAATTAAATAAAAATACCTCATACATGGAAATCGGTTTCCTTTATTATTACTGAATTTTCGGAAGATTTGACGATGGAAATAACATCTTAAATAAATAATTCAAAAATGGAAAACGATAGGAAGACTGCTGCTCCTGTAAACAACTAAGTGTCAATGTATCAATCGCTCTTTTTTCTGGCTCATTTTGATGTTGGTAAATGTTTAAAATACAAGTCCATTCATGTACAAATATAACACGCACAACATGAGTGGATGCGAAAAGCTCGGCCTAGGCCCTCCATGGGCTGTTGTGCCATTAAAAGTAAGTAAGTAATATGTTTAAAGTGGTGAATATAGATTGGCTATGAGGGCTTTCCTCCAATGAAATTGTTGGTCATATATTTCTAACCTCAATAATGGTATTTACTCTAGTATTTAATCTGTTTTTAGGTTTCGTTCTTTTGATCTATTCTGATTGATCTGTTGTGTGAATTTGGTCAGCGTTTTTGATCTCAATTAAGTTTTAATTTGGATTCGACTTTCGTTTGGTTCGAGATTCGATATGATTTATGTTCTAAGTTTATGTTTTTGGTCTAAGTTTTAATGTGACTCTTAGTTTGGTTTCTGGCCTGAGTTTTGGTCTGAACTTTGGTTTCAAGTCTGATTTCTGAGTTTCGACTTAGTTTTGGTCTAAGTTCCTGTTCAAATTGGATTAGATTTTTGGTCTAAATTTGGTTTGAGTTTTGGTATGGTTTTTAATTAGTGTTTTGATTAGTTTTTGTTTGTATTTGTTCTGAGTTTTGGTCTGAAATTGGTTTTAATTTTTATTCGAGTTTTTGTTTAATCGCCAATAAGATTTTTGTTCGATGTTTGATATTCTTTTTCTCCGTTTCCGTTTTGATCCGACTTTTGGCTTGAGTTTTGATCCAAACTTAATCTGATTCAAGTGTGACTTTTTCTGATGTTCGGTCTGATTTCTGGTCTAAATTTCTGTCTAATTTTTGATCTGGATTTGGTTTTAGTTTTGGCGTTGCTTTTGGTATGAATTTGTTTTAAATTTTAGATTCCTTTCGGTCTGTATTATGGTGTACATTTTTAATAGTTGTCTTGACCTGGTTTTGAATCAGAATTTTGGCCTGACAATTATCTTAAGATAAGATTACAATAACGAGAGTAAAGCGGCGAAATAAGTTTACAAACATGCCGTTGTAAGTATACTAGGCGGGAGTACATGAGAGGAGCGAATATGGAAGATCAGATACATATATGTATATCATTTGTTCTAGTGCCAAAACCACGGCCTTCGGAACTACATAAGAGCTACTACGATTTCAAATGTTCAATATTAAAAAATAAAAACTTTCACCATTTATTCGATCCATTTACATACATGTACGTATATGTACATTTCTACAAAATTCACACAGAGTGTACAAATGCATAGTTATAGAATCCAGACAAATTAAACAAAACAAAAGGGAGAGACAATATAAATTTTAGGCATTACTTTAAACTAGAACGTGATTGATTTCTATATTATATACTTTGATTGGTTTTTCACTTTGCACCTTCGTATTTCTTTTCCACTTGCCACCGCTGATCACCGAGTACTGAGTAGACCGCATCAACATAATCACGCTCACGAAATGGTATCTCGTGAACAACACGCCCATAACTATCCGATATGTAGAGGGTATGCTCGTCATCGGGGTGCGGTGAATAGGGCGGTGATAGATCATCAGAGCGATTTGTGCGTATCGATGAAGACGATGAATATTTTTTAAGTTTATGTGGATGGCTTTTCAAAGGATCGAACTGATACCGCAACTCTGGCTGTTGCTGCTGCTGATGTCGTTGTTGATCAATATCATTCGCCGTTAGATTCGAAGAATTTGTTGCTGAAAAAGTTTCTGCCGCTGCTAATGGTGACAATGTCGGTTGATCAGTTGTTTCAGCTGCAGTACATGATTCTGGTGCACGTATGCGTAGGCATGAGCGTAAACGAGGCTTTGGTGCTATTTGTGATTGTGATGATGACTCTTCAATTTGTCGTTCGTTGATGCGAAAGTTTTTTATCACTGCTCCAGTCGCCGCCATTGTTGTTGCTGGACGGTTATATATCGGTGGTACTGGTATTCTCGATACTGCTGCTGTTGATCTGGCCGCTTTTTCGGCTGATCCATTTAATATTTTCTTTTGATATTGAACGTTAGAACGCATACATTCAATATTCCCTTTGAGGCTGGCGGTTTCTAATAATTTTTTTTCACGTTCGGCCCGATAGAGTTTTGACATACGATACAACAACAATAACACGTACAGATTTAAAGCAACAATTATGGTCCAGAATATTTGCGTTAAATTTTGAAGACTCAAAACTATTGTCATAATTTAAATAAATGAATTTTTGAAAAAAAATATTTTTGGCGTTCGATTTTAAGAAAATTTTCAATGCTTGCGTTATCATTTCAAAACCAAAAAGGTTTTTTTTTTGCTGTGATGAGATGTGAAGATTGTGAAGAAAACCGATTTAAAGAATTAAATAAGAGAAAATGGAATCATAGAGTTGTGAGTATTGGGTTTTATTGGATGACTTCGAAAAGGTCTTC
Organism: Palloptera scutellata; assembly: GCA_958295655.1. Classification (NCBI taxonomy): domain Eukaryota; kingdom Metazoa; phylum Arthropoda; class Insecta; order Diptera; family Pallopteridae; genus Palloptera; species Palloptera scutellata. Next base: position 10,315,204 of record OY282452.1, on the reverse strand, counting down.
CTAGACTAATGCTAATTTCAAATTATTTCGAACCCTAACTGTAAAACTTAGCTTGACACTAGATTTAACCTTTTCCCATTTATATTTTTCTTCCTTGTATATAGGTATAATATTATATTATATCATGCTTAATTTGAATATGAAATTTCATGTTGAAGTTTTAAGGATAAACCCTTCCACTTCCTTTACTGAGTTAACAGGTTTCCCCTCCCAATAACCACATTTTATTCATGATGCAAGTCAATTTCATTTAAGGACCTTGTGTGGAAACTGCGAGTCATTAAAGACTCAAAATTAACGAAATCACCTAAACTGCCAATCGTCCTCTCACCATCAACTTCTTCCTAGACCCGAATAATTCTAATCAGAGTAATTTAAATTAAATAATTATCGAAAATTCAAGTCAAATAGGATGAAAACATCCAATCGGAGATTGACAAAAGTTCGAATTAACAACGCCAATTTTTGCTGGTCTATTGAAAAATTTACTTGGAGTGAAATGAATATAACATAGATCTCCACCCTAGGTTAGGTTACAGTGGCTTTTCTATAATAGGGCATATGTACTTACATATGTCAGTGAGGTCTAACAATGGTTCCGTGCGTCGGGGTGGCAGTGGTGGTTCTGCCATTCATTGCCTACCAAGCGGTGTAGTTTTACTTACTTACTTACTTACTTTTAATGGCACAACAGCCCATGGAGGGCCTAGGCCGAGCTTTTCGCATCCACTCATGTTGTGCGTCTTATATTTGTACATGAATGGAAGGGACCTACAGTTTAATGCCGCATCCGAACGGCGAAGTGAAAAGCTTTTCATAGCAATTTTTACTCTTGTAGGTTTGCTATTGCCTGCCAAGAGGTGGTGCCGTGCAGAAAAATTATTTTTTTTTACTTTTTTATTTTGCCTGTGCCGAGATTCGAACCCCGGACACTCTGCGCAGCAGTCCAACGCACTACCACTACGCCATAGCGACCACAGTGTAGTTTTACACTTTCCTATAATTCTCATTAAATTCACATCGGTGTAAGTGTTTCGA